>OX101792.1:13266859-13687859 GCA_944452715.1 Ophion slaviceki | reverse complement strand
AACCTGTTTGGTATTCACTAGTCTAAAACGTCTAAGCTGAGTGTTACAAACTTGCATTAAATGAAAGTTCAAAACGAAAATTCGAAAACTTGAGTTGGCTCATTACTCAATTATTACCAATCAAATTTTCAATATAAAAACTAAACATTAACATAATACAGGCACTGCTATTAAAAAACATAGCAAATTATGCACCAATCGCCATTTTCAAATGTTAAAGAGTTTGGGATACATACTATATTTCACTTCTACGTTATTCTCACTTATACGTCATATTCGATGTATCCCTTGAAAAACGTACAAATGAAGTTTCACTGTAATATTATGTCGTTGTATCAAGGTTTCGGGTATCTATCGACTGTACATGAACAACGTTGTGTATGGAATTCTATAAATACATATTAATAATTAAGGAAGTTAGAAACAATCTCGTGAAGGCCCTTTGGACGTGAGGTGCTCAATGGTGTACTTGATATTGGCCGCTCGGTTGATCTGAAACAAAAAAAAACGAGCTTTTTTTGCTATCGTATTTCAATCATCAAAAAAAAGGTTTGCATTTTTTTTCTTCTATTTTTCACAGAAGAATGACATCATTATTGTCTATAGCTAATGAAAAAGAAATGTTAAGAAGAAAAACGTCGGTCAAGACTTAACTATTATTACACTGAATAAGTGTACAAAATTTCGAGTCAATCCGTTTATTGGATGTCGAGAAATCGTGTCCACCGTTTTGAAAAGCCTAGTTTCAAGAGAAACGCGCTTGAGGGGCTGTACCAGTGTGAACCCTGAACATTTAGGTGATTTTCGAATTTTTTTTGGAAGAAAAGTCGTCAATTAAATGTTTCGGAAAATTAAGAATATATTTGGCTAAATTTGACCTATATTACTATAGCTATTAAGATTTGGCTAAATTTGACCTATATTAATATAACTAACGATTTTTGCAAGATAAAATGATATTGATATAAATTATATAAATGAAAATGATATTTTTGAAAGAATAAACTGTCGAAAAAGGCAAAAAAATCGATTTTTTTAAAGTGTCATACTGTAATAGCCCCGTAAGTTTTACTAGCAGTGATATCGTTGCAATCATAAGTTTACCTGCAATCTGCTATTCCTGCACCATACGTTGGACCTTCCTCTTCGATTTGGGTTGCCTCAAGGGACGAACGTGTTCCGCAAGTGCATTAACAACATCGCAATCTTATCGCTTTTGTTCCTTCGTATTAGTTGAATTTATCGATAGCAATTGGAAACCTCAAGATCAATGATATATATATACATTTTTTTCAACTAGCACGATCAAATGTAAGCCTACTGCACGATCGTTCGTTCGAACACTCGTGCACAATCGAGCCGATAAATTATCATAAACGGTCAAGTATGTTAAACATTTGTTCTCTTTTGCAATCCATTGACGTTTCGTTCGAGAGGTCAGTTATACGAGAACCTCTCTTACCGCGAAACACGAAGTGTTGCCTTGATTTCCGGTTTTCGATAATTTCGCATTACATCAATTGCTGCTCGCGATGTCTTTCTCACTGTTATCGTTAGCTGCGTTATCGCAGGGTCGTGCAATTTTCCCGAGAAAATTCAAGGTCAAGAATTAAGAAGCCGAAATAAATATGCGTCATTATGAAACCGGAATTGACTTTGGGCTTATTTTACAATCATCCACTATTCAGGTCATTCGAACTAGACACCTGGCTCACCGCAGTGATACTGCAGTCCATGTATTAATCGGCAAACGTGACCCACTCTACATTGCTTCCTTATTTATTTTCTTATATTGTTCCTTTTATTCAATTCTTGAAAATATGTACTCGATTCGGACCAGCAATTTTTAACTTTGTCAGAATGTTTTTATTTTAAGCAACTATATATATTGGATCCCCATTAATTATTACTTTCCCTAGGACATATCATTTTATATACAGCAATCAAAATTATGTCCTTTTACTTTCGTAATAGATTATAATAATTTTTACTAAACGTAAAAAAAACTATAAAATATAGCATTAATCGTAAAATTACCACAAAATTATTCATGCGAAATACACAATCAATTATAACGTTTCCGGTACGATTATTCATGATGTTGAAGTTTGTATCCTTCGAATGCAACGAAAATCATTTTTGTTTCGTAATTGCTCACATTTTTTGGCTGATGCAGTTTACGAAAATCAGCGAAGTTTTTTCGTATCGTTTCACGTTGTTAGTCCTTGATCTTGAGAAAAATGGTATAGTAATAAAAAGAAAAAAATCGTTGCATTCCAACGATGCAAACTTTAACGCCATGATTATTCATGTTCCCCATTTTTAAAAAAGCTTTTACGACTTGTTCGCGGAATATAATATTGGAGACATTCTCCTGGATCGTTGACGGGCTCGTTCTCGTAAATGCATACACGTGCGTGTGTGTGTAATCGCTCTGACATTACTATCTATAAAGGTGGAGAGCGCGGTCTACTTAGTGCTAGTGAAATCCTATGGAACCTCGACCTTCTTACGAAGATAAACGGTGGTTCGATGCGAACTCGATCTCTTCGATGACCGCAATAAGTGAAAATCGCAATGAAACCATGAAATATCGTTGGCTAGCATTTTTCATTCGAAGGCATTGCAGTTTTTTCCCTGCAGTGCGGAAAGCGGAAGATCCTCTCCGCGAAAATCGAAATGTGGGCTTGAGAAAAGTTGTTCACAATGGAATTTTAACGGGGTCATCCCATGTGACAGCTATTTTTGTGGGATTTTTTTTATGAACCATTAAAACACACTATCTTTGAATTTTCACCAGACATTTATTAACTTCTTTACAGTCCCGCAAAATTTTATCAAACAAAAATAACGAGTTGAGTCGACTTTACATCTTTCGAAAGACACCCATGAGTAAAAAAGTTGGATGACAGCTGCCATGCTTCCGGAGGTTTTGCTCGGCTGAAATAAAAAAAATCAAACGGCGTTTTAATTTGTTGACCTGCGGCTACAGCTGGAACTAGAGTCAAGTGAAAATATCGAAACTTGAATTGTTGGCACGGTTTTGAAAGTTAACTTCCAAATTTCGTCATTCATTTTCGTCTTTTTCAGCTAAAAAAAGTATGGCGGATATTAAAAATATTCTAGTTCGGGTGAGAACTATAGATGTGCTGACTATACCATAAAAATTTGCCGTTCCATAGTTTTCGAGATATCATAGAGGCGGATTTGAAAAATACAGTTATGAGAAAGACGCGTTTAAAATTTCAAGTACGATTTACACGAAGAAAATGTTGACTCACCATAAGTCTGCTATGCCGGGTTCATATAACACACAAACATTCTTTGCAAATTGTGCAAAAAAAATTTCTCGATTTTTTTTTACCTGTCACATGGGATGACCGCCTTAAGTGTATATCGAGTCTATATATTAATACATATACAGTCAGCAGGGCTAAAAAGATCGATTTTTCGAAAAAATTTCTTGAGAAGACCTTTAAATCTATTAACGTAAAAATTTGTACACATAATATGGTAATTTTTAACTGTATTTAAACATTTTTTATTTGTAAAAATAACTATTTTGAAAGCTGCTATAGCTGATCTCCAGGAGTACCTCTAAAAAAGGCGTCTTGCGGTGAGCTCGATATCTCTGGACTGGATGATCTAAAGTGAAAAAACCAAAAATATTTCGTTAATATAATGGATTATCTCGTAATTGATCGAAGGAATAAGCAAAATAATATATTTTGACAGAATGGCGGCTTTTCAAAACAAAAAAATTGATTTTTGACAATAATGTAGTCCTTAAATTGTTTATAAAATGGAAACTATTTATCGGTAAAAAAAAACCTTCGATTAATTACTAAAAAATATACTTGAAAAGATTGTGTTGAAATTTGAGGCTGATCGGTTCAGCCGTTTCCGAGAAATCTTGCTCACCGACTTTAAAAACACAGTTTTGAGAATAACGCGGTTAAAGTTTCAAAAGCACTTTCGAACGAAAGCACCTTCTGACACGTCATTACAAATGTGCGTGTAACTTCGAGAATATTCGCCGGATGGACAAGAAATTTTCTGTGTCTGTACATTACGAAAATAGAATTAGAGAAAATCGATAATTCGAAAACTTCAACTATATTTAACCCCTTACGTTGGCTCGTTGAGTCCTGAGAATTGCTATTTATTTATGAGGTTGAAGTTTGTATCGTTGGAACGCAACGACACATTATTTTTAATATTCTTTTTTTTATTATTGTCTGAAACCATATTTTGCAAATTTAATTCATAGATCACTAAAGTAGAATCTTAAAAAATGTTTCCGTGATTTTCGGGGCGCAAATCTGGTGTCAGTGAAATTAGCAGAGCATTTGCCAGCACATCGAAATTAAGTGAGAGTTCTCTTCGCATGCAGTAGAGTTCTATAGTTCCTGATGGTTTTTAGAAATAGTTCTGGTGATTTTGTGAAAAAAAAAGATGATTGCAAAAATGATTTGCCAACTTCCCGTAGCAGATCATTTTGCAGAAAACCATAAATTACCAGGAGTTCTTCGTACATGCGGCTAAGTTCTATAGTTTCTCATAGTTTTTAGCAATAGTTCCGGTGATTTTACCAAAAAAAGGGATGGAATTTTTTTTTTGTCGAACTTTCTATAGAAATATGCTGATAGATTGACGTCAGTCCTGGCTACTTGTTGTATGAGATATTACAGTTTTGGTATTATTTGATGTATTTGAGAATAGTTCCGGCTTTCAGCTGTTTTCTAATAATTGTTAACAATGTTTTTTAATATCTCAACTATACAAGGATGCTCTGCTGATGGATAGGCTTTCAGGCTTTCAGGTGCTTTCTGTGTAAGATATTATAAACCAGAACTGATTTTGGTTTTTTTCCTCTGACTGAGCAGTAGATTGATGGCGCGATAGAATGTTTGGAGTAAAACCAAATTTTTTTTAATGACTTTTTTTTGGACCTCTGGTTGCCCCCGCAAGAGTTCTATTAAACATCTTAGCAACTTTTCCTCATGGAATAAATATTTACAACGGTACACTCGAGTAAATTTAGTGAAGTTGGACGCCTCAAGCGAAAAAAAAATCATTACTTTCAACCGAACTATCAATAAAAAGTACATAGAAATCCAGAACTATGTGAGAGGCAAGAAGAACTGATTTTCTTTTTTTTCCTCCGACTGAGCAGTAGATTGATAGCGCGATGGAATGCTTTGAGTGAAACCAAATTTTTTTCTCCGCAAAACGACTTTTTTTTTGAGGTCTGGTTGCCCCTGCAAGAGTTCTGTTAAATAGCTTTACAACTTTTCCTCATCAGACAAATATTGACAACGTTACACTCGAGTAAATTTGGTGGAGTTACCCCCCCCTCCCCCAACAAATAAAAATCGTTACTAATAACAGAACTATCAATGAAAAGTACACAGAACTCCAGAACCACGTGAGAGGCAACCAGTACTGATTTTTTCCCATCGACTGAGCAGTAGATTGATTTTTTTTTTCTCGGAAAAATGAATTTTTTTTTTTGAGTTCTGACTGCCCCCGCATGAGTTCTGTTAAATATCTTTAGAACTTTTCCTCATCAGACCAATATTTACAACGGTACACTCGAGTAAATTTTGTGAAACCGCCCCCTCCCCAACGAAAAAAAATCGTTACTAACAACCGATTTATCAATGAAAAGAACATGAAACTCCAGAACTATGTGAGAGGCAACCAGAACTGATTTTTTTCCCCTCCGAATGAGGAGTAGATTGATGGCGCGATGGAATGCTTTCAGTGGACCAAAATGTTTTTTTTTAGTTCTGTTTGCCCCCGCACGAGTTCTGTTAAATATCTTTTGAACTTTTTCTCATCGGACAAATATTTACAACGTTACACTCGAGTAAAATTTGTCAAATTCTCCCCTCCCCCTCCCCAACGCAAAAAAATCGTTATTAACAACCCAACTATCAATAAAACATACATAGAACTCCAGAACTATGTGAGAGGCAACCACAACTGACTTTCATTTTTTTTTGTCGACTCAGCAGTAGATTGATGACGCGATGGAATGCTTTGAGTGAAACCAATTTTTTTTCTTCCGGAAACATGAATTTTTTCGGAGTTCTAGTTGCCCCCGCAAGAGTTCTGTTAAATATCATTATAACTTTTCCTCATCAGACAAATATTTATAACGGCACGCTCGAGTAAATTTTGTGAAGTCGCCCCCCTCCCACCCCCAACGAAAAAAAAATCGCTAGTAACAACTGAACTATCAATAAACAGTACATAGACCTCCAGAACTATGTGAGAGGCAATCAGAACGGATTTCCTTTTTTTTTCCTTCGACGGAATAGTAGATGGATGGCGCGATGGAATGCTTTGAGTGGTCCCAAATTTTTATTTCGGAACAATGATTTTTCGATTGAAGTTCTGGTTGCCCCCGCAAGAGTTCTGTTAAATATCTCCACAACTTTTCCTCATCAGACAAATATTCACAATGTTACACTCGAATCAGTTTTGTGGAGCTCGCCCCCCCCCCCCCCCCCAACGAGAAAAAAAAATCGTTACTCACAACAGAATTATCCATAAAAAGTACACACGTAGAACTCCAGAAGTATGTGAGGGGGAACCAGAACTGTTTTTTTTTTCTATCGACTGAGCAGTACATTGATGGCGCCATGGAATGCTTTGAGTGGACCCAAATTTTTTTTTGGAACAACGAATTTTTTTTCGGAGTTCTGGTTGCCCCCGCAAGAGTTCTGTTAAATATCTTTACAACTTTTTCTCATCAGATTAATATTTACAACGGTACACTCGACTAAAGTTTGTGAAGTTTCCCCCCCGAACGAAAAACAAAAATTCATTACTAACAAGAGAACTATTGATAAAAAATACATAGAACTCCAGAACCATGTAGAGGCAATCACAACGGACTATTCTCAAATACATCAAACAATACCTAAACTATAATATCTCGCACAAAAAGCACCTGGAACTATTGCCTGTCCATCAGCAGAACACACTTATATAGTTGAGATATTTATAAACATTTTTAACAATTATTTGGAAATAGCTGCAAGCCGAAACTATTCTCAAATATATTAAACCATACCTAAACTATAATATCTCACACAAAAAGCACCTGGAACTATTGCCTATCCATCAGCAGAGCACACTTATATAGTTGAAATATTTATAAACATTTTTAACAATTATTTGGAAATAGCTGCAAGCCGGAACTATTCTCAAATACATCAAACCATACCTAAACTATAATATCTCACACAAAAAGCACCTGGAACTAAGGCCCATCCATCAGCAGAGCATCATTGTATACTTAAGATATTCATAATCATTTTTAACAATTAATTGAAAATAGCTGGAAGCCAGAACTATTCTCACATACATTAAACAATACCAAAACGGTAATATGTCACACAAAAAGCACCCAGAACTCATGTCTATCCATCAACATATGTCTATAGGAAGAAGCACAAAAAAATCCCGTCATTTTTTTTGGTCAAATCACCAGAACTATTAATAAAATAAAGCTAAAAACTATCTGGAACTATAGAACTTAGCCGCATGTACATCGAACTTCAGGTAATTTATGATTTTCTGCAAACTGATCTGCTACGCGAAGTTAGCAGATCATTTTTTCAATCACTTTTTTTTTTACAAAATCACCACAATTACTTAAAAAAACCGTCAGGAACTATAGAACTCGACTGCATGCGAATAGAACGCGCACTTAATTTTGATCTGCTGGCAAATGCTCTGCTAACTTCACTGACACTGAAATCTGCCTCAGAAAATTTGGGAAACAAGAAAAAATGGTTTTCGTTCCATACCCACGTAATTTTTTATTTTTTTTTCAAAATTGCCAATTCTTCTTCGTTTCGAGTGCTTCAAGTGCATTATTATAGCTTGTTAACGAAATTTTCAGCAGTTTGGAAGACGCCAGAGGAAAAGGAAAAAATGGTTGGCAGGGAAGGAATAAATTTGATTCAAAGTGCATTTTTCCTGCAAGTCGTCAATTATGCATCAGAATTCAGGCCCTCAATAAACGTTTGTTCATCTCGTGAATGGTTTCGTTGAATTTTACACTCGTTGCACAATTATTATTTCTTTTCCTCTCCTCATATGCATCCTTCGATCCAGTTGAAAAATTATGACGCGCCTCTTCAACGCCGATAACTTGAGGAGATCCATTGCACTTATACACTACGCCTGAAGAGATGTATGAAGAGAGATAATAATTTTTTCAGGCAGCACATGTGCGTCCGAAAGATCCGGCGGCCTCGCCTCTCAATGGCAAAAAAATAACACTGGAAGATGAGGAAAAAATGAGACGGTTATTGGCCTACGAGGAAGCACCGGAATATCTACAGCACAATCCTTTCATACTTCACGGTTACCGTGGCTACCTCACTACGAAATTGTGCCTAGAAAGGTTCGTGCCCCGAAACGAAAAAATAGAAAATATAACGCCGAGCAAAAAATGTGCGGCAACATAATGATCCAGTTTATTTCGTATTATCATTGATTTGTGTTGTTTCAATTTATTTTTTATCGTCACAGCGTATTTTGGTGGACGAACGAAACCATAAATATATGGAGCCACGTTTTTGGATGGATGCTGTTTCTGGGCCTCACGCTGTACGATCTTTGTTTATTAAATATTCACGCTCCTTTTGGCGACAAGGTCATCGTTGCACTGCTACTAATATGCTTTCAGGTTTGTGAACGAAAATCCGTACGATTCGGTCTAATGGGAAGGGCAAAAAAATGCCCTCGGAGATTTTGATATGTTGAGAAAAAAAATCGAATTCTTTCAGGCCTGCATGATACTTTCTTCGGTGTATCACACGTTCTCCTGCAGGAGCGAGAAGGACTACTGGTGCTTCTTGTCCTTCGATCTTTTTGGCATAGCTCTCAGTCTCCTGGCTATATACATGTCCGGAGTGTATTATGCCTTTTGGTGTCACAAGGTAATCCAACTATTTGCCTCCAGCCCCCAAAAAAGATCCCCAAAAAAATCCGAAAATATATCCGTTGTATGATATTTATTATGGGGTTTGAAGTTTGCATCGTTGGAATGCAACGAAAATTCCTTACAATTTCATTTTCATTGTTGTCCAAAATCATATTTTGCAAATTTGTTGTAGATCACTGAATAAGAATCCTGAAAAACGTTTGCATGATTTTCGTAGCTCAAATATACCGAAGAAAATTGAAAAAAAAAAAATCATTTTCGTTGCATTCCAACGATGTAAACTTCAAGGTTACTCATTGGTACTTTGACCACGTCAAATTTTTTGATAATTTATTTTATGGTCTGATTATTGCCTCAGGGGTTGATGGATCTGAAAAATACAAAAAGATCCTCATAAAGTAATGTCAATTATCGTCTGTCGAGAGAAATTTTTGAAGTAAAAAAAACAAATAAAATAGCATTTGTAATCAAAACTTTTTTCTCCGGGGAATTTTGTGCTTCATATATTTTAGAAAGGCGCTAAATAACAAAAAATATATATTCACTCTATTGGAAAGTCCATCCAAAGACTAAAAAAATACTGCTTCAGATGGATTTAAAATTGTTCAACTCGTTTGTAGATCGTCTTGAAAAATATAGCTTCGAGAACAATGCATTTAAACATATTCCATAGCAATTTTTTCTCAAGAAACTTGAAAGTATAGAGAATAATAAACAATTACAAAATGTATGAATTTCCTCCTTTATGGGGTAAAGAATTCTCGAAGGGTGCAATTTAAAAAACTCGGCTGCAAATTCTTGACGTGAAAATTCAGTCGGTAAACATATATTACGAAAGGCCAGTGGAAATAATTGTTCTGAAAATACCCGTGATAAATTGATTCAGCGTGAATAGCAGGCTTCGCTGTTGAATAAAAATTATCAAAATAACGTAATAAAAATATATATTTTTTTAATATCGAAAAAAATCCAGCTCCTTATGGAGCTGAAAATAGTGCAAACAACCAGTGCAGACCAAAAGTGAAAAAAGATGGGTTTTCAAAAGTCTGATGAAGCATCGAAAATGTTAATCATAACAACAATAACATACGTCTGAATATAGAAGTGTAATAAATTGTTTTGCAGGAACTCCAACAGTTTTATCTGACGACCGTCCTATTGATATTTGTGATAGCAATGGTACTCCAGATACCAAAGCTCGAGGTGAATGGCAACATAAAGCTCATTGTTTTCGTCGCTTGGGCTGCCTATGGCGTATTGCCAACACTTCATTGGGGTATGGCGATGGGAGGGATGGATAACCCAATGGTCAAAATGCTCATACCAAGAGTGCTCGGAATGTACGTCATCAGCGGCGCTGCATTTGCTATATATCTGAGCAAAATGCCCGAACGTTTGTTCCCAGGTGAATATTGCTGCTTTTACCTTTATTATTTATAAATCTGCAGAGCTTCATGCCCGTAAACCCGTAAATCAACTGTGCATTAAGGGCTTACACGTGGTTGACATTTTTGAAAATATCGACTATTAATTTTCGACGGATTCTCAAAATATAAGATTTCAAAGATATTATCTCAAAATTTCAAGTCCGTTCAAAATTGAGGAAGTTATGGGCGTTTATTGGTAGGTGCCGCGAACCGGCGAACTTCAAGGCGGGATATACATTTACAACGATCAAAAAATCGATTTCTTTTTTTTTTTTCTTTAAGGGGTTAGGCCACAGTAACGGACATAAAATCGGGTGCGAATTTAACAATTTTTTTTTCGTATGAAAAAGTGATTGACTCATAAAATTACTACTACTAATTATTACTACTAATATTTTCTTTTGTTATCTTTTTTTAGGCGCTCCGCGGCGTGACATTTTGCATCCACAATTTTTTACCTAGAACAAAAAATAAAATTCTCGTCAATCTACATTAGAATACCTAGAGAAGTGTGTACGAAATTTAAAAAATATTGTTTTATTCAAAAGCTGTAGGTATTTGAACTTAAGAAATTAATTTTCAGTGAAAGATTTCGTTATAACTGTTCATAAAATGAAAAGTTTTCGATTAATCAGAAATTTCGTACGTACTTCTCTGCGAAATGCAATTAGGAACATAACTTTTAAATTTGAAGTAAATCGAGTGAAAATTGTTGAAGTTATTTGTCACGCCAATTGGAAAACGCTGTTTCGAGAAGTTTCGAGTAGTCGGCCATTATGTACATCGAAAAAAAATATATATATTTTCTAACAGCTTGATATTCATACTAAACAGATGTGTCATTAATTTTATGAGTGAATCACTTTTTCATACGAAAAAAATTGTTAAATTCGCACAGGATTTTATACCCGTTACTGTGGCCTAACCCCTTAAACGATAGAACTATATATGTAGAATATTTTCCCAAAGTTTCTCAAAACTGTATCATCGAAAGTGGCGTGCAGGATTACTCAAAAACTATTAAGCCGATTGAGTTGAAACTTGGTCGAAATGTTGATAATATTCGTACCTTCGACTTGACGAAATTTGTTTTTGAAAAATTGTAAAAAAACTACTTTTTTAATGAACATTTTACAGAAATATTGCGTGAAATGTTGATTTTTTTTTGTAAATGCGTGCCATTTTCTCAAATTTGCATTTTCTTCATTTTAATTACCGTCACATAGAAACTATACATGTTCTAACGGAAAAAATGTTTGAACATTTTTGCAAATCAAAGTCTACGGGAAGCTAGACTGCACGCCGATTCGCAACTCCCGCGGCGACCTTGCTGTAACACTCTGCCACAGCTCCGCCATTTTGATGATGAATTAATTTTTAAAAATTGTTTCGTATACTTAAAAATACAATTAAAGTATACCTAAAGTTCGATAATTGTAGAATAATTATTTCACAGTTAAAGAAATCCCTCAATATTGCTTATTTTTTTCCTGTCTAAATGTATATCCCGCCTTAAGGAAGTTGGAGCGGTCCAGTTGAGTCAAATGACGATGTATGCATTTCTTTTCAATGAACCTCAAAAAATGCGTACGTAATATAGATTTATAGATGACGCAATAATTTTAATATCAATAGCAATAATCATTATTATTAATGTCCCCAGCAGTTATTTGAAATCGTCTCTTCAGCGGGTTTCATTTCTAATTGGAAAATTAAAAGACAATACATCCGTCTTCGATCGTGTTTAACAATTCATACGGGCTCATTAAGAACGATTACATTTCCACTTCTTAAATTCAATTGCTTCTGTTTGGACCTGTTATTAGCTGTTATTGCTGCTATTTGAACCTGTCATTACGCGAGATTGCTTTTATTCGAGCCTGTAATTGAGCTATTAGGGATATATGAGAATTTCGTTGTACAGCTGTTCTTTTTTATTGGAATACAATGATTAGGTTGCGTCGACTACGTCGGTTCCTCTCACCAGTGGTGGCATGCTCTGGTCGTGCTCGCTCTCTACTACTGGCACAACACTGGTATGCTCTACGTCGAGTACAGGATGAACCACGGTTGTCCAAGCAACATGAGGTTGTGACACATCGAGGAGGGTAGCCTGATAGGTATTTCTTTTTTTCAAATGCTTATAAATGGTCAGCTGTCAAAAATGCTTGCTCTCTATTTCCAGAACTTTGACGAACCGAAAATTAGGGTTATTTAAAGACACAAATGTTGAAGGAATAAGTACGATGATTGAAAATCCGCTTGGACATTCATTTGCATGTACATTAATAGACTTGTGTAATTTCTAAAAATAACCTAACTTCACAAAAAATATTAATAATTAAAGAAGTTATAAACAATCTCGTGAAGGACCTTCGATCGCGAGGGGGTCAACGGTGTATTTGATTTTGGCCACCCGAGTGATCTAAAACAAACAAAAAAAACGGCTTTTCTCAAAATCAATAATATTAGACCGAGTTTTTCTCAAAATCTATATTAAACGAGTATTTCTCAAAATATCGAACGAGTCTTTCTCAAAATCGATAATATTTGACCGAGCTTTTCTTGTTATCGTATTTCAATTATGAAAAAAATGGTGAATTTTTTTTCGATTTTTTTAGGCAGAGTGACATTATGGTTAATAACTGATAAAAAAAAATGTTACGACGGAAAACGTCGGTCAAGACTAAACTACTATTACACTGAATGAGTGTATCAAACTTTAAGTCGATTCATTCATTACATGTCGAGAAATCGTGTAGACCGTTTTGAAAAACATAGTTTCGACACAAAATGCGTTGGTAGGGGCTACATCTACCTAGAGGCTTGAAAAGAATGGCCAAATTCCGAATGTTTTTACTGGGAAACGGATGGTGAAAACGAAACGCATTTTTCTAAACACAAAGTACATATATCGAGAGCCTTTTAAGGGGTTATATACAGTCAGGAGGCCCAAAAAGATCGATTTTTCAAGAATTTTCCGTTAGAAGACCTTTAAATCTATTAACGTAAAAATTTGTACACATATTATGGTAACTTTTAAGACGGAATGACACCTCATCGCGGTCGGTACGGTAGATCAACTATAGATTCCCAAAAATCTCTGAAACGGTTCTTCAGATCCCGTCGAAACTTTGCCGAACGACGTCAAATAGACATACGAACAGCTGTCTGCCTCTCAAGTTTTCTGAATTTGAGAAAAAAAACTTAGATTAGCGTATGATAAGCCAATCTACTGAAAAAAATATTTTAAATCGATTTTTCGTAAATTTTAACTGTATATAACCCCTTAACGTAGATACTCGAGTTAAGGGGTTATATACAGTTAACAATTTCGAAAAATCGATTTTTTTTTATTTTATTTTTTCGTAATGTACATATATTTAAGTACACACAGAGGAAATTTCTTGTCAATCCAGCGAATATTCTCCGGCGAAAATACTTCTGAGACCAAGGTCTCAGAACTGCATTAGTGTTGGCCTTCCCACTAGCTGGCCGATGCACAGTAGGAGAAAAGCCCAAAAACCTGGCCAAAACCTCAAATGACCTTTGACGGGAATGAAAATTGGCTTACAGGGGTTTTCAAGGTCGCTGATTACGAATCTGAAAGCCAAATTATCGTAAACAAAATGGCCGATCCAATATGGCTGACATGAATGTTAAAAAGTTGCCAGATGTCGACAAAAATTGGTATTTACGGGTTTTCAAGGTCGCTGATTACGAATCCGCAAGCCAAATTATCGTAAAAAAAATGGCCGATCCAATATGGCCGACATGAACGTTAAAAAGTTACCAGATGTTGACAAAAATTGGTATATACGGGTTTTCAAGGTCGCTGATTACCAATCCGATATCTATTGTTTATAACTTGCAACAAAGAGCTTACAGCAAATTGTTATAAACAAAATGGCCGAGTATCCTGCTAAATAGATAAATTAATATATTTAAAAAAATCATCATAATAAAATAAACGTGAACAGTGTATTCTACGCAATTATTATTTTTATTTCCAAAATACATACGGAACGTTTCAAAAATAGAAAATTTTATTCTTAATCAAAATCGTAATCGGAGTCGGAGTCGGAGTCAGAATCATTATCCGAGTTTGTATCTATTACAACTCCCGGCACGGCTTCAATCTCGGCGCAAAATTCGTCTCTATATATATATATATATTCAAATATTTTATTTGAATGTTATAACATTTCATTCATATTTAAGAAATTTTTATGTGGTTGATTTTAAAATGTATATATATATATATATGCATACGTATATATCATAATTAAATCACAGAAAATTTATATATATATATACACATACATATATATTAAAATAATTTATTTCAAGCGTATAACAGCCGTCTTGTCCGTTATGATGCTACTTCACCCATTCTCAGGTAGAGGCGCAGAGGCTGCTCAATAGTGCCGCGTGCACGCTCGGCTACCGCACGATGCGAAAAAAATCATAACGGACAAGACGCACGTTTTCCGCAGGTAACTCTTGTAAATTTCGAAAGCTTATACATTAAACTAAAGGCCGAGACTAGGAGCTTTGCAAAATGTGACAAAATATATAACTTTTCGGACCGTTGAAAATATAAGTTTTCAAAATTATTCAATTTTATTTATGCCGAAGGCTATACTACATTTCAATCATTTATACATAAACTTTAGATTCAACCGATGTAAAAACATGTTCTACATACCTCCAGAAGTCGTATCCATGTTGCAGAATTGAAATTAAACCCGTCACTTTAAAGTTATGGGTTTTTGAAGTCAGCGTTATTTTCGTCTGTTCAGCGCGTGACACGTACACTCTTCACGAGCACTAACTGCCAACTGACGCTGCGGCGCAGGTATACACTTAAAGGGCTTTCCCTTCCACAATAGAATGCAGTTACTAGTCCTCTACCTGAATGACTACTCAACTGACCCTATTTCGAAAATTTATTTTTTGGGGTTTTGGCCAGGTTTTTGGGCTTTTCTCCTACTGTGCGATGTGCCAACCGGTGCACGGCTAAGCGGTCACCGCTCCGAGTATCGGCCATGCAGAACGTTGCTTAACTTGCAAAACCGCCGACGCCGGTCTCTGCACGAGTTAATATTCAAGCGTGATATTTTCAGTACCTCCTGGTGACTGTCTTTGCAACATGGGCGAGCAGGATTCGTCGCCATGGCATAAGGAAATACCGTTTTACGCAACGAGGAGCGACCAACACTGCATCATCGGAAATCCTATAAGGGCCTACATTCAAGAAAGGAACTGAAAATGGCGCGACATGTGATCAAGTTACGTATAGTAATGGGGTTGATAGGAAGAAGAGACAAGAAATAATCAGCCGCGGGAACGACCGAGCCACAATTCAAACGACGAATTTCTTCGGTGCGTCGCGTCAAAATATTCGCGCCACTTCCATTCGCGTTTGAACACGCAGATCAAATTGTTCGAATCTCGTTTCGACGCGAACGTGCGTTTGTTCGTCGACAGGATGGACGGGCAGCCGATTTTTCATGTTATTGTTATAAGATTATTTAATAAAATATATATTTGTACACGACGATTGCAATATTTTATTTTCTTGCACCTGTTTACCCGGCAGTATCGTTCGATGATCTGAAGCCATTGATTTTTCGCGCAAGGAAAAAGCATCCATGGTGCGTAGAATTGATAGAAGCAAACTAAAAATTAGTTTCCATTTGATGTAAAAGAATTAAAGGGTATCTCAAAATGACCTGACATTTTTAATAGCGCGCCATTTTTTTTGCGGCGAACATCGAGTACTAATCGTTGACATCTGGCATCAGGGAGTATTGAGGTTAAGTCATGGAGAATTACACGATCGAGCAACGCAGAGAAAATTGTTACTGCGTAATTATTGTAGACGAAGTTTCACGGTTGTGTTAGCTCGCGCCGCGGCGATGTGAATTAGCCACCACGATCGTGCGATTTGACGCCATTGGACTTCTTTCTTTGGGCTTTGCTGAAAGGAAAAGTGTATGACAATGATCGACAGACCATTCCGGAGCTCGAGGAAGCAATTGGACGCACCATTAAGGTTGTTGTGGGGTTAAGTCAACATGTCACCACCGAGCTGAACTTTTTCTGAACCTTTATAACCTCTTTCCTGATCATCCTGTGCAGTTGGAATCACGGTCTTACATACAGGTCTGACAACGGCGGTAGTGGGGGTAGGCACCCTTAGCGGTTTTGTTTTTTATTCCGATTTCTGCCGCTTGGTGCGTGACGACAAGGGGAAGTAGTGGTGCGACGAAGAGAGAAATAGCTCTTCTGTCCTTTTCCCTCCTGAACGCAACGCACGCGCCGTTTGCCGTAACTTAATTTACCGTACTGTCGTGTAAACTGCATAATATACGAAACCAATAAAAAAAATGTGTTGATTAATAAAAAGATGACTACTTTCATCGAAAAAAAACTGAAAACTTTTTGAATACATTAATTCATACCAGCACATATTACGACCATTTACATCCTTTTTTTTCCAAAGTCTCACAATACATCGTTCTTCGAAATATTTTTCGGACACGTACTGAGACTCTTTCAGTCCCGGAATAGCATCGAGCCATTTTTTGTATCGCTCGACGTTTCTGGGCACGCGAAACACGGAGCATTTCTGCTTACAATTTTTGTACCCCGTTTTACAATTGCGAACCGCGCAACCCTTGGCCATTTCGCATTTTTTTCGCAAACACTACCAAAAAAATGCACACTTATGCGTAAAAACACGATAAAAAATGTATCACGGTAAATCGCGCAGAACCTTCTGGTATATGGTCGCAAATAAAGGTTATTTCGACAATCGCGCCACAAAAACATACGTAAACACCTTGCGCCCATTCGCCGGTTAGAGGTAACGGGGAAACTACTTCCCCTTGCTAGTAGCGACGCGTAGCGGCGCCTAGTGAATCGAAAAGTGAAGCCGATAAGCGTGCCTACCCCCACCACGAAAATTTAGCTTCGTTGCAAGACCTGTATGTAAGACCGTGGTTTGAATATTATCCACAGTACCGTTTTTTAGAAAAAAACCGCAACTCGACGTATTTCGTGGAATAATTACTTTACGCTTATGGAAAACTCCCGATGATTTTTCAGTACATTATTAATAGTATATAACCCATTATCTGCTAAGTGAATATCACCACGGAGCTGAAAAAATAGGTACGGTTTGAGTAATTATCGGACTAACCCTTGGTACCGTGAAAATGAACATTCACAGTACCGTTATAAAATCATTAATGTTTTTGATAGCGAATTTGTGCGAAAGTCAAGCACACGAAATATTAGACTGTGAAATCATGGCAACGTCGTAGACGGCACAGATGCTACCTATCTTATCGATATTCGGTAATTATGCCCGGGAACCTCAAACTACTCGGTCAGGATAATTGTCAACGAATATTATTGGTACTTATTCTCTTAATTAGTAACAATTACTTAATATTAATTTGGTAACTATGTTCAGAAATGATACATTTCTAGACATTTCTAGGCAAAGACAAAATAACGCGAAATTTGTTTCATACATACTTTTTTCTTAGACAATCGGCAAATTATTGAAGTTTTTGATTTCTTCGAGATTATAGACAGCTTTAGTACATACTTTTTCTTTCCAGCGGATTTTTTTTTACTCGTACCGATATTCATTTTTGACAGTTCCTTGGGCCGATATTGAGGTTACGAACGGGGCGCGTATGTCTCTAATTACGGGACACTTCTGCCAACCTGGGCATTACGAAATACCACGATTTACGACGTTGCCAATTAGTTTTGCGTTGAATGAACGAGAAAAAGTTATAGAAAATAATAATACAAAGTAATGAAAACACTTAATGTAATTACCGAATGTTCAAAAATGCATATTTTTACAAATAGATGTAGAAAAATAGTTCGAAAACGTACGTTTCATATGACGATTATTTGAATTCTAACAGTTGGTAACAGTCAATCGGCTCCGTGCATAAGCATAGGGCGCTCCCCTCGTACTTCACTCCCGACGGTTTCACCTCATAACAACCTTAATTAAATTAGTCCGCAATTATGCCAAAATGTTATTGGAAATTTCGTCGAAAGAGTGAACGTTTCCAAACAGGAACGAGGCGCCCATTTATCGGATATTGTATTCCACATATGACCTCCATGTTTGTACCTTATATTAAAATAAAAATATTTGTACTTTTCAAATAAATAATACGTTTTATTAATAAATTAAGATGTCAGGTCATTTTGAGACACCCTATATATGTGTGTGCGAAACATCATCCATTCGGAGAACACTTTGAATCAGCAAATTAACCATCTCTTTCGCCCACGTGGTCGCTCGGTCGGTGTGACAGATCGCATTGAGCACATGGGTCATACGCCCGGTCGGTAAAAATACCACGGCCAAGTTTTCTCCTAGACGGTCGTTCATCAGAGCGGAAGGTTTTTATCTTCGTTTTTCCGAAATATCAACCTTCTCGACAAACACCGGAAATCTGCAGGTTGGCTCTCTCTCTCTCGTCCATGTGGCCGCTCGGTCGGTATGACAGTTCACCTTAAAGGGGGAGATACCTTTGCGCGAGGAAAAAATATGCTGATTTTCATGTTTTTTTTAACGGAAAGATTTCTTCACCATTTTTTAGACGTAGGGTGTGTTTTCTTACTACTTTTGGCTCTTACACGGTATTTTTTATTTTTTAGTTAATCTTTAAAAATGCGCGGATATATGGTGCGGGCTTCTAAACGGGTTGCGGCGGATGTTGTCAGACGGCGTGACAGTAACAGCCAAAAGTAATAATAAAACATACCATAAGCCTCAAAAATAGGTGAGAAATCTCTCATGAAAAAAAACATGAAAATCAGAAAAAAATTCGTCGCCTAAACGTATCTCCCCCCTTAATTACATAAACGTGTAGCCGAACGTTGAAGCCGACGATTCGACCCTGCACAGAAATTTTCATAACTCGGTCAATTTTTTGGATTTTTATAAGATTTTTGCTTCGAATCGAAGTTAATACCTCGGGTTATGAAACTATGCAATAAAAAGATCGTATGTTTTTTATTCGTCGCGTTGTCTTTTTTTATTGACGCGCAAGAAAGGCTATGTGTGATATTTCATTACCAGCATATGTGATCGTAGGGCGCCGCAATATGTAACCGGTCAGGAGGCTTCCTGTATCAACTGCGACGCAGTTTCATGGCTTGATATTTATCGACACAGTATTTACCGGCGGAGATTTCCACTAATTGTAAGACTATTATTGTTCACGTTTGATGGCGCTGCTCTTATCCTCCCCGGAGTGAATTTAAAGTCATGGTGGGTACCTTTTCTTCTTTTTTAAGGGGTTAGGCTACTGTGAAAATAGCGAACATGCGTTTGTTACTTGAGGCAACTGAAATTGAAGGGCCCACCATATGGTGCAGGAATCACAGATTAATGGTGAACTTTTGATTACGATAGCATTGCTAGTAAAAAATTTAACGCTTTTTTCTCGAAACTATTTTTTTTTAACGGCGTACACGATTCCTCGATACCTAATGAACGGATTGACTTGAAATTTGGTAGACTCATTCAATGTAATAGTAGATTAGTCTTGACAGAGGTTATTTTCCTTAAAATTTGTTTCACTAGTTATTAACAATAATGATGTCATTTTTCCTTGAAAAATCGATAAAAATGAACTTTTTTTTCGGTGATTGAAACACGGGAACAAATCGCTCGGTCGAACCTTAGCCAGTGTTATCTATTTTAAGAAAAAACGTTTTCTTTTGTTTTACATCAACTGGGTGTCCAAAATCGAGTACACAGTTGAGCCCCTCACGTTCAAAGGTCCTTCACGAGAATGTTTATAACTTCTTTGATTATTAATATTTTTAATGACTTTTTATACACAACTTTGTTAATGTGAGTATAAATGAATCTCGAAACGATTTGTCAATCATTCTACTTATTCCTTCAAAATTAATTTTTTTACATAACCCTCATTTTCGGCTGTCACAGAAGCCTCACCCCTTACCTTCACCCCCTTTCGAGCTCAATGTTTTGCAGTCTTTTATCTTACGCCGATACAAATAGTTGTGTATCTTAAGTATCTTCCAGCTAAATACAATAAAACATGAGGACTATCGATATTCTTAATTGTAAATGATCAATGTCAGCATCGTGAAGTTTCATTACTGTTTTAAATATTATTCATTGATTCGTTATTACTAGTAGTAATGGAATTCTTATAATAATATTTTGAGCATACTATGCCAGTCTCAAATCGAAACTTTGTGAACATTATTTTTTAATTATCTTTCGTCGAAATTCATTAAAACATTGTTAGTATTATTGATACTATGCGTAAGATATTATCCAGTATGATTGTAGAAAGTTTTTGGTAGCATCGCAACAATTCTCAAACAAATAAATCATACTTTTATCACTTAAACTCTCAACGGCGTTCAAGTTTGCATCGTTGGAATACAACCCAAGTTCTTTTGATTTTTTTTCTTCTATTCATTTTTATTACAATCAGTAATGTTTTTTTCTTCATAGATTAAGATGGTAGATCTCTTAAGAGGATAAACAAAATCGTTTTAGTTACCTTCGTACCCGAAAATCGGCAATAAATGAAATGAGGTTCTCATGAATTTTAGACGAATCGTTAGAACTCGTGCAACTTTACGGATCGGCAAGCCAATTGGTAAATCCATCGGATGTACTATTTTTCCTGAAAATCTTACATTTGAGTTCCAAATTTTCGCAATCGTAGTTCATTGCCGTCGCCATGGGGATTATCAAAAAACATGCGGCACAATTTTTTCCTCAATCAATTCAGGGAGGTCTCTATAAGGCAATTGAAAAATAAATCCCACCGCGTAATTGGAAATTTTGGGGTACATTTACCAGAGTATTAGACCGCATGCGACTGAATAAGTACTTTAAAGGAAAAAAAAGTAAATGCTGTAACATAATGTTACGTCTCAAGGTCCATTTGCCAAATTGTTAATCGAGATTTCACCGTAGGCTAGTTTTCTTGTCCCTCCGCGTTGCCATGACTGAACGGTCCACATTTTCATTTCACGCTCCGCCGTTGGCAAGTTTGCAAGGGCGAATAACTCGCGTGGTGAGAAAAAGAGAAGAACGAAACCCTTACGAGTTTTCCCTCTCGTCGAGGGGTATGGCGCTCGCGCTCACGGTTTTCCCTCCGCATGCCGAGAGAACGATACGTTTAACCGAGTAGACGATTATTTATCCAGGAAGCTGAGCGAGACCCGGGCACAAGAAAATTTACGTAGCACTTAATCCCACCGCTTAGAGGCCATAGCAATATCACACGGCCTTGCCCCCTTCTCTACATTCTCGGATATAAAATCTCTCGTTTCGTCCCTTATTTCTTTTCTTCACTCTCTCTCTCCCCCCCGCTCTCTCTCTCCTATTCGCACGTTTATTCCGGTCCCTACAAGGGCGCCACTCATCATAGATCCAACCACTTCGCTCCCTATCCCATAGTTCAAATTATTCGTTATTTAATTATTTCTTCCCGATAAACGAGCTCAACGAGTGCAATGCTCGAATTTTAACCTAGTTCAGCTCACCACTGAAAAGTGCATCTCTTCTCGAACAAATTGCATTCTACACTGCGACAAAAAGCCAACTGAATCAAAAAAATATATTGGTTGATCCAAATAAATGTGCTGCTGCGTTACAATACTATAAAATATTGGAAAATGTGATTGATTTAAATAACATATTATTTTATTTGAAAAAGCTCTTTTGTTCTCTCAATATCTACTTTATCCTTCAAATAAAATTATATTCCATTGAAATCATTGTATATACAATCAGTAGATGTATTGTATGAAATAATTAAGCTAAATCTCTCTCTCTCTCTCTCCTATTCGCACGTTTATTCCGGTCCCTACAAGGGCGCCACTCATCATAGATCCAACCACTTCGCTCCCTATCCCATAGTTCAAATTATTTGTTATTTAATTATTCCTTCCCTATAAACGAGCTGAACGAGTGCAATGCTCGAATTTTAACCTAGTTCAGCTCACTACTTGAAAAGTGCATCTCTTCTCGAATAAATTGCATTCTACACTGCGACAAAAAGCCAATTGAATCAAAAAAATATATTGGTTGATCCAAATAAATGTGCTGCTGCGTTACAATACTATAAAATATTGGAAAATGTGATTGATTTAAATAACATATTATTTTATTTGAAAAAGCTCTTTTGTTCTCTGAATATCTACTTTATCCTTCAAATAAAATTATATTCCATTGAAATCATACTATATACAATCGGTAGATGTATTGCATGAAATAATTAAGCGGTTGCTACAGACATTTTTTATTTCGTGCAAAAATACAATCAATAGAATTAATTATGTCTTTACTACATCGAAACGAATATGCCATGGGACGTAAGTTTTTCAATTTGTTTTAAATCTTAAATAAAAAGTGAGCATTAGAATGATCATCCACGATAATAGTGGAGAGAATATCAGATATCCAATGGAATATCCATGGAGAGAATATCAGAAATTCGACTGATTAGAACAGATACTACACTTTGATCTTAGCCACAGGCCAAGAAGCGATACTCTTTAGAGTTTCTCCAGCGTTTAAGTAGATTTTCGGTCCGCGCTACGCTTACCAGAAACGAGCGCGCGTGCGGCTTCTAGCGGTTACTCCGAGAACTACGGGTTTCCTCACACCTATAATTTCGGTGGCGCTCGGCCATGATTTGGTTGAATTTTTTCAACCAAATGTACAAGAAACAAATTTTACTTTAGCATAATTTTTTGACCAATTCAGACATTTGCTTAATATTTTTCAATAAAAATAAAATATTAATAATTTAACGAATAATGTACTTAAAAATCAATATCGTATATGGTGAAAACAATAAAATAACATTTTTACTCAATAGAAATTTTATTTGAATGAAACGAGCGAAATTCAACTTTTCTTGTGTACTCGAATCAACAATATTCATGTTGTGAATTAAAACGCTTTTTTCGTTCGTTGCAGAAATTGCATTCAAAACTATACAATTTGTTCGCGATAATTTTTTAGATAGTTTCAATAATATATTGTTCTCGGCTAACAATATATCTTTTGAATGAAAAAAAAACATTCACTTTCATCATGTCATTGAAGTCAATAGCGTTTTGTTTGGTCTAATAAATCCGATTATTTACAGTAACAATTTTACAATTGAATCAACGAAATTTCATTCAATAACACCAATGATATTAGATCATTGATTTTTTTTCTCAGTGTACTTCTTCGCATTATTGAGGTAGTACTAGCGGATTGACTAGTCAACAGAAAATCTATAAATTATCGAATCTAAAAAGCAAAATATAATGTATTTGGGTATAATAATAAACATGACACAGAAAATAATTATTTGAGAAGTGCATGTGATAACTGTTTGTATTATAGTTTGGTGAGTGAAGTAAAATCGCAATCAGATTTGACTTGAGTTGTCAAAGGCCGCTATTTCATAATTCTGGCAATATCCGTGGCAACGCTGTATTCAGATGATTTCGATACATGTCAAGCATGTGTTTGTTTACCGTATGTGTAATCGTGTGTTGTAGTGCATGTGTAATGTGCATATTGTAACAAGAGAGATGGCAGTCGCGGCTAGTGAACGCAAAAATGAGTCGATTGAATCGATGATATCTGCTCGAAATATCCCGTAACCTATATTTTTTATGGAACATACGTCACCGCGACAGTTTTCTTGTTATTCGTCGCTTTTTTCACAGCTCTGATCTAACCGGGAACTATTATTATTTCCGTTCCAAAGTTCGATCCGCACGGATTCCCTGCATGGTGCGGGTTAAATGCATTGATTTCGTGAATTAAATACTATTGGATTTAGTCGGTAACGCCGGCAGAGTTTTCGAAGACGTCATTTTGTATGTCTCTACTACAGCATACAAAAAAATCATTTTTTTCTAATGAGGAGGTTTGTGCACGTGCTACCTTAAAGCCCTTGATGCAAAATGAGATCGATCTTCTCGACGCGATGGCAGAAAAATAATTAAAGGGGGACATCTACACAAGGGCGTCGTCAGCTAGTAGGCCAGGGGGCGGAGGAGGGGGGGGGGGTGGAGGAAATATGAATTTTAGACATTTTAAACCCTCCTATACATGCTTTTAAATCTCGGGGGGGGGGGATCTGCCCGAAAAAAATTGTCATGTACTGCTTTTTTTTCTTGGAAATGGTTGGTGAAAAAGAAAAGCATTTTTTTTTAAACACAAATGTTAGTTAGGAAGTTAGTTTCATTCCACCGTACAGTGTGCTACACCTTTTACATTTAGTTTTTACATACATCACTGCCTCAGTATTCAAAAATCCGATTAATACAAAGGTACGAGAGCCTTTACAAAAAATCATCAAAAAATACAGAAAAAATTGCCGCTGGCAGATGGCGAAATTTTTTTCGCGACGTTTGGCGGTGGACATTCTCCAGCTTAAACGGTCCATCCAAAATCAGAAAACCAAACGGGTTGTTCAAGTTAACAATAAATACGAGTCGTTAACGATCGCCGATTTTTTTGTGCATTTTTTTTAAACAAGTGACGACGAATTGAAACTCGAGCATGCAAAATCTATGAAAGAAGTCGTCATTTTTACGTAACTATTAAAAAATAAAGAGCGATTTTTAAAAAGTCCGATCGTCAACGACCTTCAAATGTTTTTCATCGCATTGCCTGTAAATTTGGAAATCATCCATCAAGTGGTTCTCGAGATATCATGTCCACCGACATTGAAAACAGTGTCATCTGCAGACATGTTTTTATTATTTTTCTGTATTTAAACATTTTTTTAAAAAGCTCTCCACATATGTACCATTGTGTTAAAAAAATGCGTTTTTTTCATCAACCGTTTCCCAGAAAAAAATCGGAATTTGGCTATTTTAGTATTCAGTATAATTCGGGCCTCTAGATAGATGTACCCCTTTTAACTCAAACGGGATCGTAAATTGTTCCAATCAAAGTGCTTACCTACGAGTCCGTTGGATCATTTGATGTGTTGATGTGTAGATTTTTATTTCGGCCGTGATTCGAACCGTCCATGATGAATAATCTTCTCACTGGTATTTAAATGGGAAAACTGTTGTTGAAATTACTTTACATTCGAGTCTCCAGCAAAAGCCACCATGCGAAGTTGACTCCAGTTTTTAAGAAAAAAATCGACCATTTTGAGTGAGTGATTCTGTTTCATTATTTATGAAAATGACATGGCTACATCGTTAAAAATAGCATCAGATAATTCTCGGCATATCTAACGAATCAAATCAGAATTCACATTCTGTCTTATCGCCACTCACTCTCTCCCTCACTGGTGTGTACACGTCAAAGCACACAGAAATGGTGAAGTAGGCAATTCCGATCTTTTAATCGCGGGTACTAAAGTATCATAACCGGTACAATTATCCACTACTGCGGTCTCGAGATCCTCGTCTAATCTCACCAACCCGTAAAACGTCTTTTGCATGGTTTACCTTCGTTTGCACCGTGTGAATCTTGTGCAGCAATAATAAAAATTTTATGACCGTGTCCACTCGCCAAATGCCAAATTTTTTACACGAAAAATCTTGACTCTAGAGACCGTAATAGTTTACGCGATAGAGCAGAAAAAATGGTGTTGCGATACATTATCAAAAAAAAATCAGCATAAGTGACATTTGACAAATATCTAAGAATTTTGTATTGGGCGCTGATTTTCAGTAATAAACGCAAGTCGATTTTACACAGCTTCCTATGCACGATTTCGACAATCAATTTGTATACTCCTAGCTTTATACGTATATGTGTGTTTGCTTCAATAAGTATATACAGGGTGTCCCTCTTATTTCTGCCACCCGAAATAACTTGGTAATTATCGACGTGACAAAAAAATGTTCCAGACACAAGTTGTATGATGTGAAGGGGGCCATCAAATGCAACCAATTTTTTTTTAATTACGTGCAGGCACTGGCTCACAGTGAAGGTCACGTCCACTTTTTTAAATGGAATGGTACATTTTTTTTCATCCATCTTGTGGAGCACCTCAAGCCGCATAAAAAACATTAGGGGTCAAAGTCGTTCAAGGTCATTCAAGGTCAGTATCGACGATACAAATCTAAATATCACGGATCACTACGAAATATTTCGTAGTGATCCGAGATATTTAGATTTGTATTTCATTATAATAGGTGACCTTATTAAATGTAGGCTTATGGCCTCACATATTACGGCCGTCTGCGAAAAGAATACCTCAAGGCGAAGTTGAAGATGCACCACGTGACATATGAGTGGGAGAGAGATAGGTGAAATTTTCGAACAGAGATGGCTCAGAGATGAATAATATTTGGGGCAAAAGAAAATCGTCAAGCTCCGCGTCAGGGAATTCTCCAGAGCCTGACGCTTTGTATTTTTGTAAAAAACTCAACCATCTAAAAGGAAACTCGGAACGAAAATTCGTGAGGTTATGTTGATCCTGTACATGTTTTTAACCCTTCGTTGACACACTTATACTTGACCACGATTTTGACGCACTGGGTCAAGCTGACCTGGATAGTACTTCATCCACCTGCCATTAGCGACCCTTCGGTTGGTTTTTATTGAAAATAATAAGGGATTATTTTAAGGACAAATTAAGCTGGAACGAAAGCACGTGATATTGCAATTGTTCTCACGAATCCGCAAATAGCAAATTCATCCATTAAGTTACTCATTCATTATTGTATTCATTACAATTAAGTACTCATTCATTGCTAATACCTTGTGAACATTGTTTAACGTTGAAAATAACGGCTGATATTTGTCCAATCTTGGAACCTGTCAGAAGTAATTTATGGAAATCATTTCCACAAAGCTGTAAACGAGATTGGTCTGATCCGGAGTTCTCGGCGGATATAAGGATCCGCCGAGTGGAAAATCTAACCCACTAACATATGAAGTGTGACAAAAGTTCCATCTTACTCTTTTTCGTGTGTCGTATATGTGATTCTTCGAGAGAACCTCCACTGGCACTGTATCGTACATATCCGGTATTAAGGAGGGAAACATCTCGCCAGTGGCGCTCCTCTCGCCCAAGTTTTCAGTGGGAGAGTGCGGGGGGGAGAGAGAGAGAGAGAGAAAACGAGCGCGAGTTGTAAAAGAGCGAGAGGAAGGTGAGTGTAAGGGAGACATCCGGAAAATAGAGGAAAAGTATAGGGAGCCATAATCCAGAAACCTCTGGGCCCTGAGGGGCTTACCGAGGGCTCCTCTAGATGTTTATTGAGTCGAAACGCGCACGCGCTTCTACCCCCTTGGCAACGTCAGCGCGAAAGGAGAGAGAGAGAGAGAGAGAGAGAGAGAGAGAGAGAGCGCACATACAAGGTGTTTTACATGTAGTGCTTCACTCTTCAGTACGGAGAATATTTCGGAGCCCGTTGATTAGCGGCAATGGCTTTAAAGACGCAATTTCATAAAAAGAAAAATTCAAAATGATTCTCAGGATGATACTTTTCAATAATCGGTTTCAACATCGCTCAGCAGTTTAACAGCCCTCATATAACCCTCGCATGCCCCACTGGGGTCTGAGAAACCCGAACGAAACACGTAAAATCAATTTTTTTTCGCTTTTCTCGAAAGAACATATTGTTTAAACGAGTACATCTCAGAAGTTCTTAACTGATGATTCCGTCAATGCATAGACAGATTCCTCGACTAATTGGCTATCGATAAAAAAAAGCCATGGAAATACGGTTATTTTACTCGGAGTTATGATTGAAAATCTGAATGGGGTCGCACAAACCCGAGTGTGGCGAGTATGTCCCGAAAAAATAAGTGTCTGATTCTAGGGATAAGTATATTGTTGGCAAGCATTCTTTTTTTCGTATCGAATATACACACTACCGGTCAAACGTAATCGATCATTTTGGATAATTGCAAAATTATATTACAGTAATATAATACCTTTTTTCTTCTTATTTTACGAAGATGATATATAGTTTTAGGAAACAAATTATATTATTCTAATTTAATTTTGCATTTATCCAGAGTGGTCAGAAAGTTTTGACCGGCACTGTACATATACACAAATATATACATATACATGCGTATGTATATATGGATAAAGACTATTTTGACATTCGACGCAAAGGACCGTCCTCTTATGCAGAGGCCGATTTCCCCATACTCAACATTATATACAGCACAATGTCCTTAAAATTATATATAAGTAAATATGAGCATGTTTATGTAAAGGTCCTCGCAAGGACCGTCATGTCGCCTGGATCAAGCATATGTTCAAAAAAATTAAGGACCGTCCTCACTGTCAGATGAATTTATAGCTAACATATTGAAGCGGCATAATAGATTCAAGACGTACTTTTTTTATATTTATGTATACTCCTAGAAAAAAAAGAAATCGAGGAAGACCATAGGACCGAGGAAGAGATAATCATATGAGAAGTTGAAGCCGAAAGAAGCTGAAGCCCTTGAGATACACGCATGTTCATCTTTAGTGCTCTTCTTATTATTCAATTTAAAACATTTTTAATTCAACGTTTACCATTTTTAATCTAATTTGTACAATTTTTTACCGAATTTTTACATTTTTACTATTCTTAACCTAATTTTAACATTTTTAACCGAATTTTCACAACTCGGCTGAATCGTATAGCTATGTAAAATTATCACCGCTGGCACACGGTTAATTGGGAGTATGTCATTTTTGGCACAACATAGACGAAAAGGCGCGATATTGTTAATCGAAAATTCGTTGCAAGACGATTTCAAGCTGATCGCTTATTTGAGGCATTTGTTAAAAACTAATAACGCTGAATCGACAGTTGGTGGTTTAGGCAGATGCAATGAGGTGTCGAGAAGCAAATAAGCCGAACGAATTTTCGAACTCCGAAGATTTTATCTCAGAAGAGTAATAAAATGACAAAATAATCGACTATTAATAATTGACTAATGAATATTCGTACATTTTTACCCGACGTTTGCTCAAGCGTTAACATAATTTGTTATACGTATGTATAGGAGGTAAGAGAGAATGGCTGGAAATTAAAAAAGGCTACAGGTGGTACGTAACGACGAATTTGCCAGGACTAACACGAAGTTCTCTCTCTCTTCCTCTTCGTCTTTTTTCTCACCGCTACCCGCTCGTTAGCTCAGCGTGAACGATTCGCGAATATCGTCGCCTTCGCGTGAGAAAAACTGTATATTCGTGGGATAATAGGAATATCATAGGTAGCTACGAATAATGACGCGCCCGCAATAAAATTCGAAATCACCTGTGCACTCGTTTCAAACGGCATTATGATCCGTGAGTTATCTCTGGTATACAACCCATTAGAATTTTACACTTTTGTTCTCGGGTACTTTGCCGCGGCCATTAATGCTCGCTTACCAAGTTCCGTGGGCCGGAAAGGGAAACGAGGTGGAGTGAGAAATGGACAGAGAGTGAAGGTGAAAAAAAAGACCGAGAGCGAGAGAAACGGAGATAAAAACGTCCTGTCGCCTGATTACGAAATCAAATGGCTGATTTTCACCACGCTGTTGATTTTGCCACCTGATTATCAATTTTTTCTAATATTCCCATATTTTCATCGCTGCGTACCGAACTTCCTCTTAATGTCGATATTAATATTGAATCATCGCTTTCGAGTGCCGATTTATTCGATTGTCAGATTTTTCGTTATTTTTTCGTCTTACATTTCCGAGCGTCCAAGTGCTTTGCAAATATTAGTGCCCCGTTGTAATTGAAGACACACAATGCGTGATATTACACTTTCGGTTCTTCACGCGTATTCCATGTACAAGCTGTACATGTGTCGCTGTCGTTTTTCCCGTACCGCTACTAATTTTCTCCCACTCACTCGTTTTTTTTTCATCCGTCGCACTCTTTCGCTCCAACGTGCCAGCTTATGAGGGTAAATATACGTCGGGCTGAGCGCCTATCTTTACAATAATCTCGTATCGTGCCCGCTCTTGTTATCTCGCAGAGCAAACAACCCTCTCAAGAGCCACCATGCGCCCCACGTTTTTTCCTCGCGTTTCCATGCCCAAGATTTATCTTCTCTCTCTCTCTCTCTCTCTCTCTCTCTCTCTCTCTCTCTCTCTCTCTCTCTCTCTCTCTCTCTCTCTCCCCTTTCTCTCTCTCCGTTCGTTTGACTGCTCATGCGACCATTTTTTCCTGTTGATCTATTTTTTCTTCCACCATCTTTCCTGCGTTAGGTACTCGTCAATGAGTCTCCTAAGGAAGGCCTGTAGACAACATCAAATTTGTACTTTTCCAATTACCATATTTATAAGGACATTACCTGTAATCACCAATTTTCAAGCATTATAAATCTCATTTGATTTTCGACACTGGCTTCGCAAATATTTCGAATAGAACTGTTCCACTAGCTGCATGGCCATGCCGCACAACGCTTCAATCTACATTGCGTGATACGATCGATGTATTATCAAAGTTCCAATCAAATTAGGAATCATCCTGAACTACGTAAAAAAAGATTACGGACAGTTTCTTTGGCAGGTTTTTGGAATATTCGAGTCTGAAAAAATCGAAGTTTTCTTTTTCATCCGTGGTCAGTCGTTTCGTTGAAATGGGTCCAGTCGTGTTCGATAGCGATGGGATGGAAGAAGTTCAGTGTGCGTATACGTGTGTATGTATCAACCCTTCATCAAGGTTGATATCTTAGGAAGGAATTTTCTAACTGGGTGTGACTCGAGCGCCAGAAGGGTATACTGGCAGAACAATTATTGTTCGTGTGTGACTTAGGTTTGCATGTGTCTACATACACTATGGTACATGTGTATACGTATAGAGATACAGCCCTAAATCTCGTTAGCGACCGAGGGCGGACGACTTTTCCACCCTTTCCCTGTAGATGCTGGTATCCCATCGGGCAAGAACCAAGCCAGCACCACAGCCACTTACACTTTACTTAATTGTGAAAATCCCAGTAAGACCATATATATATATATATACATAGAGGAGAAGTGACTTTGGTTAGCGAGAGAGCTGCCACGCCACAGGCAAACCAACCCCTACTCTATATCTGTAATACTACTTACTCTCGCTACCACCACCCCCTCCCGCAATTTCCCTCTGCTCTCTGCTTTTCCTTCTCTCTTTCTCTTTCTCATCTTCTTCACCTCTTGTTTTTCTTCTTCGTCGCAGGGTCACGGAATCCCCGGGATCCCGGGGAAACATAGTCCACTGTTTCGCGAAATCGGTGTCAGACCACCCCCCCCCCCCCCTCTCGTCTAACAAAATCCCACCCCGGTTACCGTTCTCGTAAAGTTTACGGTTTGACCAATTTTTGGCCTAAATTACGTCAGCAGTTCGAATTATTGACGAGAATTTCTGAAGAACGAGACTCAAAAATAGTATTGAAATAAATCGTAAATATTTTCCGATCTGGGAAAAACAAAGTTTGAACCGACAAACTTCATCGACCGCGAAAGAGGAGAGAATACATTTTTTTCCTTTGATGAATACATTGATCTATGTTTGGGTTATCGCGCTGTTTTCTATCGATTCGTGTTGATTGAAAATGTTGGTCTCACAGATCGGTGATCGGCTACAGTGCTCTTTACCAATTTGTGTTCGAACGGTTAAGATTCACGTTAAAATGCTTCCGTTCGATCGATTTTCCGACAAATGTCATTGAAATTGCGATCTAGTGGCTATGAAAAAGTGATCAATGGATTCATCTCCTTGGACAGCTCCGATGACTCGATGAAACGGAAAAAAACATTCAACTACAACAGACTTTACAGGATCGTTAAGAATTCTCCGGGACTAAATTCTCCAGCCCGTCTTTTTCACACTTTTTTCTTGCCTTAAACGTTTTGGAAAGCAAACTAACCCGATTCGTTTTCTCTCCCTGACGGGTGAAGACGGAACGTGATAGCTCATAGAAGAATCTATAAGTACCATTATTTTTACCATCCCCCACAAGCAAGGTCGAACATTTATGGATTGATGCAAAAGAAGTGAGAACAAAATTTGTGGAAAATTTGCGGCAACTATGTTTTTCACTGTACATATTTTCAATCAAATATCAATATTCGAGAAAAAATACGCTCGTTGATTTTCTCCGGTAAACTTGTTTTTCCCCCCACGTAACGGGACCGTAACGCTTGGTCAGCACCCCCCCCCCCCTATTCCGTTACGTAACGGGTGCTTTGTCGTCAATAATTGCGATTTTTTTCATAGACATAACTATATATGAAAGGATCGGGCTTATCCTCATTTTATGAAGCATACATTCATCTAGTTTTATACCAATTTTTATGACGAAATCTTGAAAATTAACCGAGATATATGACTTTATTTGACGGCGAAAAAAAAATTCTGTTCATTGTCCCATCGATATCTTTATGAAAGGTTATCTGTAAATTAAAAGTCAACAATTTATCGATATCTATACAAATGTAGCTATCGTTATGCGTAGCCGTTTTTTTTTACAAAATGCCGACAGTTTGAACATTTTTTTCTATTTTCGAAATCCAACAGGTAGTCAGGGACAATAAAGATTCTTTAATTTCTATAGCATTAACTTACTTTGCTTGGTGGACATTTAATTTTCTGAATTCACTTCAGAAATTAAGAAGAAAAAAAGGATGGTTTAATAATTATTCTGCTTTTTAGGGTTCGGTACCCAAAAGGCAAAACGGAACCCCATTAATGAAATTTGTATATTTTGTGTAGAATGTTGACCCAAAACCAAGTATTGAATTAGAAATTCAACTAAATAATTTTTCATGGGGTTGTCTCGTACATGAAAAAAGAGCAAAAAAGGTTTGTTTTCTTACCCTGGCATGTGGGGTGTCATTTTTTAAAACTCATTGAGTAGAATACAAATATATTTGAAAAATGTCTTATTTTCAAAAATAAATAAATGGGGGGGCCGTCAAAATTGTCAGTTTCAGACCATTTTAGTTACGGGGTTTATCTCAAAAAGTAAACTAGTTAAGAATTTGGAATTTCTGTATATTATGTACCATATATTGTATTTAAATAACAAATACTGAAAACGCCGATTCATAATGTAGTATATATATACTAGTTCATTGTATACAAAATATAATAACCTTATAATGAAAATATATAAAATTATTGTTATTTAAATATTTACAATACCAAATGACTTATTTTTGGAGTGGGTGCCAGTCAAGAAGGATAGATTGACGTCACGGAAGAAACGAGATTGGAAATTAAAAAAAGACTGTAGATTGTATATTTAATTTATTTTTCTTCGCCTTCTCTTTTCCTGCGAAAAATGTGACAATATTGGCAATTGGCTGGTACTGACTGCAAAAATAAGTAATTTGGTATTGTAAATATGGAAATAATTGTAATTTTATATATTTTCCTTATTAGATTATAGCAGGAGTATACAAAGCTTTCAACAACTATCATCACCCCATACGGTTTCAGTTTGGTACTACCTAAGAACCAAGACACAAAAAAAGCATTACCCAATTAAATATCTAGTTGAAAAACAGTGACTTGGTCATATGCGCGGAACCCCAATAGAGCGAAGCCCGACTCGTTTTTCATTTGGAATACTCGAACGATCACATCGGAACGAATATTAATCGCAATTTCTATTTATGCTATACTCTTCCATATAATGAAAAATGTTTGTTTTCTCATTTCGCTGACACTGTTCTCGCGTCGAAAAATTTCACTCGACCGATAAATACTACTTAATTTCTCTATCGGTTACACATATTTTTTTTTACTTATTTGCTACACGGCTATACCTCTTGTTGTATATCCTCTTAATTTGTCTCTTTTTTTTCCTATCTCCTTCGGCTGTCCTCTCAGTGTGTGTCTTCGAAAGCGGCGAGAGGTGACACACTCGGTGCGGTGCTCGGTGGAGCCTCCATTAAATTCATTAGGCCATTAGTGGCTGCAACCCTCCAAGATGGCTTCCGTCGCTTGGCAACCGCTGGGGTTGCCGGTCCTGGACAAGCGGGGGTGGGTCTTGGCGTGTAATTAGATTCAACGAGGGAGCCCGCGCGAGAGAAGGGAAACTGGAGGAATATAGGCGATGGCGTAGTCCTACGTATATATCTGTATGTACATAGTTATTGCGAGGGTCGAGAGAAGACACAGATCGTGCCTCCCCTGCCCCCCTTCAGGATCCAAGCTGCTTTTCCCTCCACTATATACTACATCCCTATATATATATATATATATGTATATATATGTACCAGGTACTCTAGCTTTTCTCCTCGACGTCCGTATAATACCTCGCGAACCTCAAGAGCAACCAAAGTCCGTTCGCATGCTCATATAAACGAAGACACATATATGTCGAAAAAATTCTTGAACGCGCGCTTTAATTTATTGGATTTGCATAATGTTTTACAAATGTCTTATATTGTACATAAATATTTATTTATTTTAATGGCGTGTCGTATTTTCCTTCGTGCGACAATTATTATTCAAATGTGAATGCTGGTAATAGGGCGAGACACACTGTGACAGGTAAAAAAAATCGATTTTTTTGGATTTTCTCAAAGTATACATATTCACGAATATGTGAAAAAATATTCAAGTTCAAATATTGAATTGACCGAGTTACAGACGATTCGGTGAAAACAGGTAATGCAACAATTTACGTACCCACCTACTAAAAAAAATCGCGTTTTTCTCGAAACGACTTTTCTCGACCTGGCCGGAACTGTAACTCTAGCTATAATGGTCTGAGTTTTAATTTTTTTAAATTAAAATTTCCGTAATTGCAGTAGATGTCGTAGGACGTAGCCTTTTTTGTGGAAAGTCAGTATTTTTAAGCGCACGATAAAAGTAAAAATTTCGCGAAAATTACACCTGTTTTTTGAACACCCTTCATTTTGTGAATTTTTTTTCTTCCGATTAACGTCTATGTTTATCGAACGAGAACTGCATTTATAAACGAGAATTACGTTTTTATAGATTATAAAACTTCTTTATTTTTATTTTTCAAACCAACCATTGTCAAGTTTTCGATCCAGCCGCTGCATCACATGGTTTTTTAGAGGCTCTGTTATACCTCAATAACGTTGATAATCTTCAATTTTTTTTTTTCATAAAAATTAACCCGGAATGAGATCAATGTATGCTTAATGACATACCTTTCTTTTTAAATCCCAAATAAATAAATCTGTAGACAAAAGAATTCAGATAAAACTACATTTTTCGGCCCGTCACAGTGGTGTCCTCCCTCAAGGAGTCACGAGTCTATAATGGAAATATTCAGATTCGATTAAAATTTATATGATCGAGAGAATAATGTACGGTGCATTGACTGTCTACAAATCAGCCGTTCGCACGTACATCGACCATTTTTTGTCGAATAAAATTTCAATATATTTTATTATATTTAATTGCAAACATGACAACTATCAATATTATTTTCCGGCTTATAAATATTTTTCAACGATATTATGAGTTGGCCCAATAATAATTTACTTTTACATGAAATTTTATTTGCGAGGGGCTGGCATCCTGCCGAAAACTCATTGTATTTTCATCCCTACTTTCGCAACCAACGAACAGTCTCGAAACTCTTTAATGGGGTAAACCGTTGTAAATAAAATGACCAAAAAATGCATTTGTAATCGCTTCGAGATTTAATTAAGGCCGGAGCCTGAATAAGAAAGTCCGAAAAATCGTTTTTTTTTAAATAGTTCAAATCGGCACACAAGCTATCCAAGAATATATTTAGAAAGTTACAGAGGCCAATTGTTAATATTTTCAAAGATACAAGGCCGAAAGCAGAGAAGCGATTGATATTTGATATTGATATTTCCTCAGATTAAAAACTTTGAAGCGCGTTTTCTTCAATTTTTATTTTAACGATTTTTCGAAATTGGCGGGCGTGATAGCAAAAAAACAAAACGACCTATTAAATCAAACCAAAGTTCATTTTCTTCAGTATGAAAAGCTCTTCTAAGTGAATTAAAAAAGTAGTTGAAAAAGTATTTGTAAATCATTTTTATAGCACGTTAAAGTGTTTTTTTAACACATTTCTTTTTTAACCCCGAGAAAAGAGAAATTGCACGATTTTTTCATTTTTTCATAATTCACCTGGAAGAAAAATATATGACAATTGAACATTTTATTGGTTTTTTTTGTTTCAGTCAAGAATTACGAGCTGCATCTTCCCGTCGATTGGCGACTGCGGTGGCAAGGCGCAGTGTTTACTGGGCTCACTTGTTTCTTTCCCTTTCAATAAAACTCTCAAAAAAACGCTTTTTTGGACCTTCCACTTCAGGCTCCCGCTTTAAAAAATATTCGTCACGATATCTATTATCGGGCTTTGCTGTGGTGACTTATTTTTATATTCTTATATTTTTATATTGTTGTACTTGATCGTACGTAAGTGTATAGTGATTATTTCGTGAGACTATTTGCAAACGAAAAGAATGCATCACGCAAAGAAGTACACTTGAACGTCTATTTTTTCAAGTACGACAAAATGCACGATCAACTCGTGGATCATGCATTCGCAGAAACAAGGGCAAATTTATCATGTCACGGTTCGAAATGACCGGCTACAATAAACGCGTGAGAACTTTCATAAGGGCGTAAAGATGACTCGGGGGTGGTTAGGGAGAAAGACGGAACGAGAGAGAAATAGAAGGGGGACGAGTGGTAAACGAGAGCAAAGAGGATTCTTAAAATACTCGTACGAACATCTAAATCATGGAAGCTTAGCCGAGTGGCGCACGTCTCGTGCGAGGAGGGATTACGTACCTCACTTCAAAGTGCCCTGCAGGTGCTGCCTACCATACCATACAGCCGATGTTAGCGCTTTGAAACCGAAACTATATCTTTTTTTTACTCTTTGTCTTCTCGCATAGTGAAAAACATTAGAGAAACCGTGTTTCAAAAATATTTTTCGTCATCTCATTCGCTTCAGACGTTTGTTCAAAGAGATAAGCTACAAATTGACCATCTTGAGGATCGTCACTGATGGAAATCGCTCGGTTCGAGAGCTTTTTTTCTCGAAAATAGCTGATTTTCATTATTAAAAAATAAAATTCGATAATCAGTACGATTTTTCTTTTCGTTTATTCAAATGACTTATGTTGTACATTGAAATACTTCTTAGTGTTTTAGTTTTATTTTTTATATACTTTTTTGGCCACTGCAAAATTATGCCTAAACAAAAATAGCGCCTAACGGTGCTACTTCTGCAAAAATTGTCTGAAAGAAATAAAAACCAAAAAGATTATTAATCAGAATGAAAAACTATAGAGGCGGACGGAGGATTTTTTTTACGATGAAAATTAACAAATTGTGGCCATTTTGAAATTAAGTGTCAAATTCTGTCAAAGTGTCAAATTCTGTCAAAAAAAAAAAATTGAAATTTTCAACAAAAAAAACGCTTTCGTACGACGCTTAGCAATGGCGTGAAGAGTTATGTGGCCACATTTGAGACGGATAGCTTGAAAATTCTTCGTTCAAAATCTTCCACCGTTTTGAAAAACGACGATTCGAGAAAAACGCGTTTAAGGGGTTACATGGGTTTCAAAGCCAAAAAAGCATGTTTTCTCTATTTAAAAAAAATATAATATATAAATGATTTTATTCAAAATGAAAATGAAAAAAAAAATTCATCCAGAAATTTCGAAATTTCAGCCGGTGGAACCTGGTTTCCGGAGACCCCTAAAAAAAGTGTCCTCGTGGTGGTCAGGATAACTCATGATAACTTGATCTGAAAATAAAAAACCAAATTTTTTCTGTTAGTATATAAGTATATAAGAATTTTTGGCAGAGTTGTATGCTTTCCAAAATTAGATGTAGTCGAAAAAAAACCTTCGTTCTTTCACTAGTCAATGCTATTTTGAAGAAGTGTGCAAAATTTCAATAAGAGGTGCATTAGTTTCTGAGAAATCGTGTCCACCGACATCAAAAATAGTTTTTTGAGAAAAATGCGATTACCTGCGTCCCGGCCAGTCTTTCCCAAGGGGGAAATTCCCGGAGGCTTGCTCTCCTAGGCTTTTACTCCGATTGACTTGAAACTTTGGGAGAATATTCCAGACATATGGTACTCTTGGATAATAAAATAAAAAATGGATTTTTTCACCCCTCGAATCCCTTTGTCTAAGATATGCTGTAGCGATCGGAAAATAATTCAAATTTCGCGACCACAATTTACCATTATGTTCATGAAAGTCCATATTTTTGGATAATGCAAAAAGGACCGATTTTTTTTTTAATTTGCACTGACACGTTCCCTTAATGAACCGTGACTGAGAAACTTTGAGGAACGAAAACTTCGTGGTGATTTGTCAGGTGACAAGCCAAAGTGGTGAGTATGTAAAGTTGACAGGAGATATCAGTATGCCCTAAAGAGGTGAAGGGAAAAGCAAGACGGAAAGGGAAAGACTCGTATCGTCCCAATTCTCTAAGCTCACATTGCTGATCCCTCAATTTCACTAGAGTAAAAAAGCTCAACGAAAGCGTGATAAAATGGCTTCTTATTCTCGCGTTTATATTCAATCTCGCGGTAGAAAAGAGCGTGGATACCCTCGGTGGCATATAGGCACAAAGGGCCTTTACTCCATCTGAAACACGTTAGTAGAGACGCCCTGCCCGAACCGAATGCCTTACCACTGTATTACTGTATACGGCTATATTCTCCAAGCGGGACGGACCGCGGAACGTCGATGGGAGTACCTGCTGTAGGGGAAAAGTAAATCGGAGGCTCGATGCATTATGTAGTAACCATGCTGATCCATGTAATGCATCTATGCATGGATCCACGTGATCATACATTTTATGTATATATACAAAGTCTTTCAACATCATTCGTCTTTCTTCAGTTATATATCATTTTTTTCCGCTTTCCTGACCATTTATTAAGCTGAAAGCTTTTGACGTTTCGAAAAAACCGATGCTTCCTCTTTTACCGGGGCTTGTGACACTTTCAAAAAATCGATTTTTTTTGCCTTTTTCGACAGTTTATACTTTCAAGAATACCCTGTAAACATTTCAAGGCCGTATCTCTATCGTTTATCTTGCAAAAATCGATAGTTAAATCTTCAAACGCGTTTTTTTCGAAATGAGATTTTTCGAATTTGCTGACATTGTAACTCAGAGAGTATCTATCCGATTGACTTGAAATTTGAACTGAGTACTCTTGAATATATTTACTCTACAATGACGTAGGATATTTTTGATTCGATGAAAATTGACGATTTGGCATTGAAAAAAAGACCATTTTATAGGCAAAAAAACAGACTTTTTTCATAACTACGCCATTTTGTTAGATTTTGATATTTTTCGAAAATCCTACGTCAATGTACAGGAAATACCTTCCAGTTTAACGACATTTTTTCCTTTTTCGGTTTCAGCTACTCAATCGGCCGGAATCATGTCAGCAGTGGAGCAACTTTTTTTTGGTGCCTCTGAAGGCAGCGCATAAGTCGCTTGGATCTCAACATTTTTCTATGAAAAAATTATGTATTATAGGTCAAATATAGCCAAATATATTCTTAATTTTCCGAAACATTCAATTGAGTACTTTTCTTCCAAAAAATTCCCGAAAATCACCCAAATTTTCAGCGTTCACACTGGCATAGTCCCTTAATAAAAAAACGGCCCAATCGAAATCCTATATTTTCGGTTAAACGAAACTACGTTACAATGTGTGTTCATTTTATATGGTTTTTTTTTCATCATATGGGCAACTAATTTCTATTTGCCAAAAAACTTTTTTTTCCTGCAAACGGAGAGGGTCGTTTTTTTGCTTTTCTTTTTTTTTGCCAAATGAAAGTGCATAGTGCACTTTCGAGTCCGTCCGTTTCCACGTGCTATCTGTAGGACATAACAAGGGGACGCTTGCTACTCTGGCTGATTACAATTTGCACAGAGCCATTTCTAACTGGAAGCGTCAAATTTTTGGCGCCCGATATAGAGAGGGATTAAGAGGGCTTATCTCGCTCTGATGCTTTCTGCGAAATGAATTTTCTTTTGTTTTCTGGCGAGAATCTCACGGAATAAGAGTATGTAGAAATATTTTACATTCAGGTGTAAATCATACGCGAAAAAAATAGTAGATAAGTAAGATAATTTAAAAAGTAGACAAGTAAGAAAATGTTTAACTAGTTTATTTAGTGCACACTGTGAAATTACAAAAAAAGTTGAATGATATGTTGGTACAGTCTCAATGGTCGCTATTTTTAAAATATGTTTTAGTTCAGTACGTTTTATTTTGCTCCATGATGACACGAGAATTCTGATATTCGTTGCTAAAACAATATAAAAAATAGTCCGTTCTTTCCCCCCATCTGAAGGGACATTCCGTGTACCTCATTGGATCAGAGATCATTAGATTAAAAGTCTATGTGTTTTTTAATTTCCTGAGTTCCAACGTATACCCTTGCGGGTTGTTACGTACCACCCTTCACTCCCTATCACTCCCTACCCGCACTTTGCTAATCTAACCTAACGTTCCGTTGCATCCACAGCCGTCTTAAGGGGTTACCCCCACTTGCGATTTTGAAAAAATCGATTTTTTTTATTGCATTTTTTGAAGTATAAGTATCCGGGCCCATACTTCTGTATGAGCCCGGAATAGATGACTATGTAAGTTTACAAAAAAAAATATTTTCTTCGTGTAAACTGAAATTGAAACTTTAAACGCGTTTTTCTCAAAATGGCATTTCTGAAGTCGGTGACCAAGATTACTCGAACACTAATGAACCGATCTTCTTGAAATTTTGCAGGCTTATTTAATACATAAAAATGTAGTCTTTAATCGTTCGATTTTTTTTTCGAAAAAAATGGCCGATTTATAGCCAAAAAACGGCCGTTTTTTTCGTTAAAATCGAACCATTAACTTTGACTGTCCGCCATTTTGTGAAAAATGAATATTCTTTAAAATCCTTCGATTAAAGACTAGTTTATACTTATATTTGACTAAATCCATCCACATTTTTTTTTCAGATGATCCACTTCGCCGCAATGTTGGTCACCGCAAACCGTGTATATAAAAACATTATTTCATTGACGGCCATTTGCCACTAAACAATGTAATATTTTTCAATAAAAAAATTACTGAAAGTTCTTCAAGATGTGTTCTTTAAGATGGTATATTGATCGATTAAAAAAGTTTTGTTGTTTTCTTTTAAAAAATTCATGAAAAAGGCCGTTTTTTGCGCTACAAGTGGGGGTAACGCCTTAAGCTACACCATACCGCGTTTGCCGAGGGTACGTGGAACGTTTTACTCAAGTATGCACAGGAAGGTCTCAGAAGTATTGGTCGTCCTCTTAGTCCAGTAAAGAGACGAAAATCCAGCACTTTTAGCGTAGAATTAGAATTTTTTACTGAAGCTAGATGGTTGTAATGAAATTTTGCTCCTCAACTCGCCCCAACCTTAAGAAATAGGGGTTGGAAACTTCAAAATCGCCGTATCTCCATAATTAATAGCCCGATCAAAAAATATTTCAAACAAAAGTTGTATGGAATAATAAAATACGTATAAAGTTATCTGATATCCAACTCCCTATATGTGAAAATAGCGGCACAAAAACGATTAGAAAATTTGGGGTTGATGCGTGTGCGAGCGGAGTAGACATATCGTCCTTGTCTGGTTCGTACGTATGGTTATTTGTATTTTATTATTCCAAACAACTTTTGTTTGAAACATTTTTTGATCGGGCTATTCATTATCGAGATACGACGATTTTTAAGTTTTCAACCCGTATTTCTTAGGGTTGGGGCGAGTTGAGGGGCAACATTTCATTGGGGTTACTTTCAGTGTGCAACTATTTAGCTTCGTCTTTTTTACTGGACTACTCTGACTGGTTGTTGCGCCAGCCGGTGCACGGCTAAGCGGTCACCGCTTCGAGTATCGGCCATACACAACGCTGCTTAAGGGGTGAGGCCACTCTAGAATTTTCGAAAAATCATTGACTCATTACAATTAAAAAATTACAGGCGCTGTTTGTTCGGCCGCGGACCCTGGAAAAACGGAGACGTCATCGCAAAAACGCTGCACAGCCGCCATTTTGAAATTAATCGCTTCCAAAAAATTATTGTATACAGTCACCGTTATGTATGATAAACACCCTTTTTTGTAATCTCAATTTATTTTGTAGTTGTTCCGAAAAAAAAATCCCCAAAAAGCCTATTTTTTCGGCCTCTAGAGTGGCCTAAGACCTTACCTCGAAGTATCACCGGAGACGAACTCCGACCGCCCATCCACCAGTGTCGGTTTAGAAGACTACGTATGCATCCTGTGTAAAATTCCGACCTTATCATCCTAATAGGGGAAACGCACCATATACTGGATAGTTGTTTAATATCGGATAGTGGACTACTTCGAGTTTTCCTATAGCAACATCTGTTTTTTTTCAATTTTATACACGAATAACTAGTAAGATTTCACCACTGCAAAACTTTTGGTTGCCTATCAACAAAAATGGCACAACAGCGAACTGATTTTATTGTTCACCGGCGTGAAAAAAAATGTTGTGTTAAAAAGTGTTGTTTTCATTGAGGTAAGTTCAAATGATTTATGTTTCTGTCATTTTTGATGAACTATAGTATTTATTTCACTCAATAAATATATAATGTTTGCAAAAATAGTTATATATACAAAAATATTACTATTCATATTCGGCCATGTCAAGTCTTAATATCGGATACTTAATCGAGGCTAATATTGGATATCCGTTTGTGCTAAAATCTTCCTATCTAATCAAAGATTGACTCATAAAGACTGATTGTTTGATAATAATTACAAAGTTCAAGCAATAAACGTTTTGTTTTATTTTATATAAAAATAGTTCCCTAATATCAGATATAAGAAAAATGGAGTTTGAACCCTTCCATCGCATATCCGATCATAGGCATCCTTTTTGAAAACCAAGATTTCTGTCGTTTTTGGTAAAACACAATATAACTCAAAATATTAAAACGTGACGTCTAAAATAACTATTAGCATCTTGTTGTATATGACATGTTGATAATAAAATCGTAAAATTTGCAGGCCTTAGCAATTGTTTACTTTTCTTTTTCAATTTCAAACAAAATTACTTATCCGATATATGGTGCCTACTGTCATCAGATAAAAATACTGAAAATCGACCTGTCTCTTGGGATCCAAGCTGCAGACTAACTAAATAAAGATGATTCGACAATTTTTGTACACTTTCTTCAGGTCTCAACTTGAAATTGAAAATCAAAGTGCCAAAACCCGAGCGAAGCACTGCAATTTTGTGGACGATTTGCTCAAAACAACCACACCCAATAATCATAACCTTAACAATCGTAAAATACTTTTTCGTACGCTATTTTTCTCGTATAGCCCAATCATTCGTATTGCCACGTTTTTCTTTCTCAATCGTCGTCAACTTTTTTTTCTACCTTTTTTTCGTTCCACGAGACATGGGAGCAGTCCTTAATATCTTCGGCCTTGGCTGTTGTTCTGGCGAAGAAGTAGAGCGCCGTAGACGAAGTATCGCCTGACGAGATGGTATATACAGTGGTATATATGGGTGGTGCTTTTGGTGTTGGCTCTCTACACCGACGTCTCGTTTCTGGCTTGGCTCCTCTCTCTCTCTCTCTCTCTCTCTCTCTCTCTCTCTCTCTCTCTCTCTCTCTCTCTCTCTCTCGCTCTCTTTCTTTCTTTCTCTCGCGAGTCGACCTGGCTCCGGTGGTAATGCTCGTACCGCCAATAAATAACGCCTTGGCCCTGGAGATCCACTCCATACAATGGTACAGTGTACATCACGGAAGGGGTTACCACACGAGACTCCGCACTTACCACATACCAAGCTCTCCAGTATAGTATCAACTGGAACGTAAAGATATACCTGTACCCGTGCATCACGTACAGGTAAATACAAATACAGGTATGCGGAGCAAGAAAAAGCAGAGATTCTATATCGTATGATATATGCGATACGGTACCAAACACCGCCAGCAGATAATTGAGGAAAAACTTGCCATTCTTCATGTATTCGTGCAACGGAAACCTCATACGAGGCTTCTTCACATACTCAATTAGCGAACTCGGAAATATTCAGCCATTTTTCGCAGGTGCCATTGCCAAATCGTCATCTATCGTGACGTTTATTGCAGGCTAAAAACTTGTGGAGGAATTTGAGGAACCGTGGGACATTTTTTACTCCAGTTCTTTCATTCCTCGATCGATTTTTTTCTAGCCCCGAATGGAGGCGGGAGACCAGTAGGAGGAATAATAAATGGGGATGAAGAAATCGTTGGGAACGGAGACGAAAAATGTGCAAGGTGAAACAATTCGTCAAAATAATAGCGTTTAAGATCTGTTTGCTCTCGTTAGGTATAGTACTGGGGCAGGGTGAAATTCCTAATTTTGAATGCTCCGACGGTTTGAAAATCCGAATTTCTATATTTTCGAAATTCAAGATGGAGCCGGGTTGAAAGTCCGAACTTTGAATGATCAGAACGCTCGAAACTCCGAAAGAATATTACCCCGAAAGATCACTCCGAAAGAATTTCACACGAGACCAAACGTCCGAAAATCTGAACACCGTAAAAATAATTCGGCTATGGAAGTGTTAAAAGTTTCAAAATTTTCAATAAAACGACAAATTGTTTAGAGAATTTATTTTTATTAGCGGAAGATTCTGCCTTTTTGGGCCAAAAAATGTTCGATTTTTCACCAATTTTTTATGCGAAAAGTATTGAATATAGAATGTTGATATTTGGTATGTTGACTAACCCAGGTAGGAATTGACGATGAAAAAAGGGCTCGCCAAGCTCTGAAACAAGGCTCACATTTTTTAATTCAGGCTGAGCACCAGCCTGATTTCAGGCCTAGCTGAACCTCTGAATGATAACGCGGTTTCAGGCTCTTGCACGCAGGCTTGACCAAAGGCTGGTAGAAAAGCCTGTACTAAGGCTGAAACGACGAAACAACAAGGCTCACAACGAGCCTCAATGAAGCCTTCACGAGCATTTATGACCCGGCTTTTCCCAAACTCTTCCCGAGGCTATATGAGGCCTGTTTTTAATTTTCTATATTCTACATTGGGGTAAATTTAATAAATCTGTAAAGAATTCATTTGATTTATTATATATATTTATTATTTGTTATATTATTTGTTACAAAATATATATAAAAAATATTTTAAAAAACAATACTTTATTTTATTGCGTACTTTTATTTTCGTATACACTTTTTTGTGTACCTCATAAATATCAATAAGAGAATATGTTTAAATGTTCCTAGCTGCCTCCTTCGCTTTCGTTTTTCGTGCCTTCGCACCCGACAAATTTATTGCTAAATTTTTTTTCATAAAAGTACAGAAAAAATATTATTTTAAACTTATTTTATTTTATCACAACCTCAAACAAGCCTGCATCCAGCCTTGATTTTTCAGCCTCAAAATTCACCGGCTGAATAAAGCTTGAAATAACCCTGAGTTTAGGCTAAGCAGCCAGTCTTGGTTCCAGGCTGCTCCAAACGATGCAATGAAACCTGGGCCAGGTCTGTCTCACTCAGGCTCGGTGAAACAAGGCTCGCACAAGCTTGTTTCCATCGTCAGCCTTTTAATTTCCTACCTGGGAAGCGGACTTTATTGAACATCAAAATATTTTTTAAAGTTTGACAAAACATGGTGGTGGGAGTGGGAAGAGCCACGTATGTCGTCGCGCGGGCGAGGACTTCGCTTGCGGAAGTCCTCAGTCCCGGACAGGTGATCTGAAGCAAAACAATCAAACATATTTTTACGTTGTGCAATATTGTGTATAAGTTGACCTAGAATCAAGAAGAAAAATCGAAAATAAAAAAATAGTGAGCGATCGGAAGGAATATTGTTTTTTTTCCCAACAAATTTTGCAGTTTCTTGCTCACAATTTTTTCATTTTTCAATTTTCAACATTCTATATTTAATACTTTTCTAAATTAATTAGAAATTGATGAAAAATCGAACATTTTTTGGCCCAACAAGGCAGAACCTTCCCTTAAGAAGTGATTTTGCGTCAATTTAGAAATTTGTTTAGACAATGTTATACGTTCAACATCATTCACAGTCAACTGTGTAGACTTTCGCTGGCCTGATCTTGACATGGGAGCCGGGTTGAAATTCCGAACTTTGAATACGCCGAAGGTTTAAAATTCCTAATTTTAATGTTCCGAAACTACAAGGTTCGTCAAGATCATGCCAGCGAAAGTCTCCACAGTTGACTGTAAATGATGTAGAACGTATAACATTGTCTACACAAATTTCAAAATGAACGCAAAATCACTGCTCAATAAAAAAAAATTCTCTAAATACATCGTCGATTTATTGAAGATTTTGAAACTGTCAAAACTTCTATAGCCGAATTATTTTAGTGGTGTTCAGATTTTCGGAGTTTTGGTCTTTCGTGTAAAATTCTTTCGGAGTTTGATCTTTCGGGGTAGTATTTTTTCGGAGTTTTGAGCATTCTGATCATTCAAAGTTCGGAATTTCAACCCAGCCTCATAATACTTGCTTTACGAGACGAATGGTACCTCGATCACGTCACGGTGCTGTTTTTTTTCTCTACTCGCCTTCTTCCATCTATCTCTACTATACAGCAATGGAAGATAAGATCGAAAGATGTGTCGTAGATATCAGAGAGCAGAGTAGAAGCACTATAGACTAGCGCGCGAGGCCGTAGCGTATCTTTATTACCTTTGTGGTTACCGAGATGTCAGAGACGGAAACAGCGGCCAATAGAGGGGCGAGGGGCCAGAGGCCTAGTGGAAGAAAGCAAGAGGGAAGCTCAGCTTTTCTCCAGCTCTGTTGCACGACACACGTGGATGTTAATTGCCATTTTATCATACTCAGACGTATGTTATAACTTGGAATGGAGTGTCATCTCTCACTCGCAAGCTTTTTTATGGTCTCCGCTACTCCACGGAGCCTGTTCGGAGCGGTCATTACATCGAATTGCAGGTACATCTATAGATTCATATATATTCAGGTACAATCAGTCTCGCGCTATTTTAATTCTAGATAAATACGCAACGAAATTTCTCATTTTTGAATTTATACGACGTTTTATATCGTTGGGAAAGTTTCAATGCCACATATCCTTCTATAAGGTTCTAACATAATCAATAATCTTCACAAGCAGCCGGAATTCAAGATTCCCAAAAAAGTATTACTGTCGTCGAAGGTGGTCATTTCGACAATCGTGGCTTCTAGAGACGGGAAATTATTTTCCTAAGCTATCAATTATTCGATTACTTCGATCAATTGATTAATGACTATATCAATTATTTGATTGAGTGTCTTATTTTAATTTAAATTTATTATTAATTACTTATTTAGTTATATACTTATATACTTATTTAATTAATTTCAATAGAATAAGACTAATACGAATTCAGTATAATTATTAAAAACTAAAATACTAGCCAAAATTCAGTATTCTAATCTTAACTTTATTTTGATAAATCGATCCGGATCTTTCTTTATGCTGAAACTTCGAAGGTGAAGTCGAATAACTAATACGAACTCGAGTAAAGTGAAACTCATCAAATAATTTCGGGTTTTCGAATCTTTCCTTCCCGCGGTGGATTACTTCAATCAATTGATTAATGACTATATCAATTATTTAAGTGAGTGTCGTATTTTTATTTTAATAAAATAAGGCTGATAAAAATTCAGTTTAATTATTAAAAACTAAAATAATAGCTAAAATTCAATTTTTTAATCTTAACTTTATTTTGATAAATCGATCCGGATCTTTCTTTATGCTGAAACTCCGAAGGTGAAGTCGAATAACTAATACGAACTCGAGTAAAGTGAAACTTATCAAATTATTTCGGGTTTTCGAATCTTTCGTTCCCGCGGTGAGAAAATACGAGGTGGATTACTTCAATCAATTGATTAATGACTATATCAATTATTTAAGTGAGTGTCGTATTTTTATTTTAATAAAGTAAGACTAATAAAAATTCAGTTTAATTATTAAAAACTAAAATAATAGCTAAAATTCAACTTTCTAATCTTAACTTTATTTTGATAAATCGATCCGGATCTTTCTTTATGCTGAAACTCCGAAGGTGAAGTCGAATAACTAATACGAACTCGAGTAAAGTGAAACTTATCAAATTATTTCGGGTTTTCGAATCTTTCCTTCCCGCGGTGGGAAAATGAGCGGTGGATTACGTCAATCAATTGATTATTGACTATATCAATTATTTAAGTGAGTGTCGTATTTTTATTTTAATAAAGTAAGACTAATAAAAATTCCGTTTAATTATTAAAAACTAAAATAATAGCTAAAATTCAACTTTCTAATCTTAACTTTATTTTGATAAATCGATCCGGATCTTTCATTATGCTGAAACTCCGAAGGTGAAGTCGAATAACTAATACGAACTCGAGTAAAGTGAAACTTATCAAATTATTTCGGGTTTTCGAATCTTTCCTTCCCGCGGTGAGAAAATACGCGGTGGATTGCTTCAATCAATTGATTAATGACTATATCAATTATTTAAGTGAGTGTCGTATTTTTTTTTAATAAAGTAAGACTAATAAAAATTCCGTTTAATTATTAAAAACTAAAATAATAGCTAAAATTCAACTTTCTAATCTTAACTTTATTTTGATAAATCGATCCGGATCTTTCTTTATGCTGAAACTGCAAAGGTGGAGTCGAATAACTAATACGAACACGAGTAAAGTGAAACTTATCAAATTATTTCGTGTTTTCGAATCTTTCGTTCCCGCGGTGGAAAAGCGTTTTTACGAAACGAAAAACTGACGAAGATCCGAATGTAAAAAATAAAAAGTTCTGTCGATTTTTAAGTGGACGAGGAGTCGAAAACAATATACAAATCGAATGAGCTGTATTTATTTTTCAACGGTGCGACCGAACTCAATTCACCGGATATCCCGTTCAAGACATATTGGTTTGTTATTTCAACGATAATAAATTTTCTGTGTGATCAGGTGCCGATCGTGACCTCTTCCTCGTTGTCTAGCTCTGTACCCCGGAGTTTTGTATCGCTCTCGGGGTGGTCTTTTCAATTTTCTATTTCGCCACGCTTTTTCCTGCCACACGCCCTCTTTCTCTTTCTCGCTGACGCACACGGATGGCTCTCTATCTCTATCTCTCTCTTTCTCTCTTTCACTTCCTCTTTATTCTGTGATGCTGGATCCCTTCCACGGCTCAGATTAGCTTCACCGTAGCGGATCACGTTTTCTCACAGCCCTCCGATTGTAAATCACTCCTTCGACGGAAAACATCTTTAAAACGTATCGCTCCCGTGCTTGTGTACATTGGGAAGCTCGATGCTCGATCACATGTTCACCAAATCGGCTTTCGAGTGAAAATAAAGAAAAGCACGGATAAAAATATAAAACAAATATCCTCGTTTATGCGGATAACGTATTTAGCGATTATTTATGGGGATTCGGCGATAATTTAAATTAATAAAGAAAGTAATCTGCGATTTGTGAAAATGTCGAACTAGAAATTTGATGATAATCGATAGACAGGCATCAATTATATTTTCGGCTGAATAAATAGAACTTCGAATATATGGCTTTATTATTTTTTCAAATGCCAATCCAACGAGTTGAAACTTTTTTATTTATTGCACTGAAGCATGACAATACCGAAATTTTAAATTTGAGAGCTCAGAAAGAGAAGGAAGGAATAGCCGAAAAATTGAAAATTTACGCAATTTTTTCCCGCATTTCACAGCTGTAAATTAAATGTTGCGAGGTCGATCTCTCCGATTTCGATAAAATTTGGCATGCTTGTAGAATGGGTAAAAATATGTGACACGTATTTTTTTACATCTTCGGAACCCGATTTTTAAGGGGTGAAACGCACCGTCGAAAATAGGGGTGTTTTTCGTTTTTCGTTCTTCGTCGATAACTTTATCGTTCTCATCTCGAATGTATAGTACACGAAAAAATAAACATTGTTGCAAATTGAATTTTTTTTTCATATATGGCACCGTTAAAACGTTATCGACGAAAAATGAAAAGCACCCCAATTTTCGAGGGTGCGTTTCAACCCTTAAAAATCGGGTTCCGCAGATATAAAAAAATACGTGTCGCCCATTTTTACTCATTCTACAAGCATGCCAAATTTCATCGAAAGCGGAGAGATCGATGTCGCAAACTTTTTTGTCTACGCACAAGGAACATCACTTTGGTGCACGCCTTCGACTCTGTTGAAACTCATGCATATGGAATGAAAAACTATTGGAACTATGAAAAACTATTGGATACGTGTTGGTTTTTATAGGTGGAAAAACGGTTTTGAGTGGTGAAACCACCCCTTGGAGTCAATCATGCCAAGGGCTGATTTTGCAGTTTCACTCGCAAGCAGTTCACCTATTTCAGTGAAACAGAAACGAAAATTCTTCTAATGCAAAACTGAAAGAGTAGACTGTGAGGGCTTTGAAGAAAAAACAAATTTAAGGGTTGAATGACAACTTCATTTTTCTTTCTTTTACTCTGCATTTGAAAGGATTGCATTCAATTGAACGTAACGAATAACACTTTGAAGGGGAGAGAAAATTAAAGTTTACGTATTTTTGCATTTTTGCCGGATAAAAAGCTTAAGGGGGTTAACCACGTTCCATAATTTTTTGACGATTTTTAGGGGAAATGAATAGTGAATTCCTATTCAGAGGGTAAAAATACGATATGGACTTGTAAAAAAGATTAAAAATTTTTATTTTTGTCCCATTTTGGTAAAAAATAAGTGGCTTCACTGAAATCGTCGATAACTTTTCGTCTCCTCCGACTCAGAACTCCATTCGATGCTCATTCTTTACGTTATCGTTTGCTCTTTAAAGTGCTGTTTAAAGGGTTATATACAGTCAGGAGGCCCAAAAAGATTGATTTTTCAAGAATTTTTCTTGAGAAGCCCTTTAAATCTATTAACGTAAAAATTTGAACACACATTATGGTAACTTTTAACTGTATTTGAACATTTTTTATTTGTAAAAATAATTATTTTGAAAGCTGCTATAGCTGATCTTCGGGAGCACCTCTAGAAAAGGCGTCTTGCGGTGAGCGCGATATCTCTGGACTGGATCCTCCAAAATGAAAAAACCAAAAATATTTCGTCAATATAATGGATTATCTTGTAATTGATCGAAGGAATAAGCAAAATGATAATTTTTGACAAAATGGCGACTTCTCAAAAAAATCGATTTTTGACAAAAATGTAGGCCTTAAATTGTTTATAAAATGGAAAATATTTATCGGTGAGAAAAAACCTTCAATTAATTACTGAAAAGTATACTTGAAAAGATTGTGTTAAAATTTGAGACTGATCGGTTCAGCCGTTTCCGAGAAATCTGGCTTACCGACTTGAAAAACACAGTTTTGAGAAAAACCCGTTTGAAGTTTCAAAAGCACTTTCGAACGCTCTGACACGTAATTACAAATGTGCGTGTAACTTCGAGAATATTCGCCGAATTCGAAGACATTTTTTGTGTGTGTACTTAAATATATGTACATTACGAAAATAAAATAAATAAAAAATCGATTTTTCGAACATTTTAACTGTATATGACGCCTTAATTTATTCAGTTCCGATTATTTTCATATTTTTGGCAGAATTTTGAAGACAGACCGTTTTTAACCAACTTTTCCATACGTACCCCTTTGCCCACCATATACACGAGTCTCAACAAAACCGGAGGCGGTCACTTATTATGATAGAGAAACATTATTTCGAACTCAAGAAGAAGTCGGGCCAACTGGCAGCTACCCCATTGTCGAAAATTACAATCAATTCTAGAAAAGGGAAATTGAGGAGTCTCCATCCTAAGAAGGGCTCGCTCGCAAGAAAGACACAAGAGAAAAAAAAAGAAAAGTAGAAAAGGCCCTGTCTGGAAACCAGTGACCTGACGCATTCATGACACCTCGACGGATTTTATTCGCCCGGCAAATCCGGATGATCGGCGGGAGGGGTCGTCGAGTAGGGGCGCCGCGCAGGGCGAGCGAAATTGGCAGTGAGCGAATTTCGAATAGCAAACAGACGAGCGGTAGGAACGAGAAAAGGAGGGGAGAGGAATGAAGCATAAAGAAAGAAGGGAGCTCTCTGCCTTGCGATGTCTCATGAGCTCGTGCAACGTTTGTTTCTCCGCTCGATACGTTGCATATACAGGGTGTTTGGAGCATGGACCGACACAATTTTTTTGAGGTTTGGGAGGGGTCATTTCCTATTTTTTTCACCCTTAGACCCTATGTCCTAAGTGTCACGGTAATTGAAATATGATTTTTTTTCTTCTTTTTTTTAAATTACGCGAAATTTCGCCTTTAAATCGTCATAACTTTTTTGTTTGTGGTTGTATAGCACGAAATAACTTTTGTTGTATTATGCAATGTATGTTCATTATAAATAAAACATTAATTGATACAATTGGTTTCAGGAAAAAAACTCTTGAGCGTCCAGTCTTAAAAATGTGTAAAAGTAAAAAAATTTAACTTCTAAATTCAATAATTAGAAAGTTATTCTCTTTATTTCGACCACATAATGGATGATTTTTATGATATGTAGCATACAGTTGGAAAGGGTATAGACTAGAAAACTTTTTAAAACAAAGCTAAGTTCAAAACACTTTTCAGTTTCTTTTTTATAGTGAATTTAGAAGTTGACCTTGTTTATACATTTACGGATTTTTAAGACTTTGAAAGCTCATGAGTCCATTTCTCGAAACCAATCAAAATTTCGGGTAATGAAAAAAACGAAAAAGAAATCATACTTCAATTACCGTGACACTAGGACATCGGGTCTGAGGGCGAAAAAAACTAGCAAATAACCACCCCAATCCCCCAAAAAATTGTGTCGGTCCATGCGACAAACACCCTGTACAAGTCCCGCTATGAACCAAACAAACCCAAACAAAATTTAAATCACACCACTGTGATCGAACGTTTGGAACGAACCAATGTTCTGGAAAAAAAACCCAATCAGCCAGAAGATCCTTTGAAAAACGAAGACCTGAATTTTCACTCTTGTGTTTCGTCGTTCTCCACCATTGGCGTGATTCCTACTGATCTTATCTTTCCAATCGAAGAAAGATACCCCAGAGCTTTGAACTTTGGCTCACTCGATGGAACATTTCTGATAGTTGTCAATGCCAAATTTAAACTCATTGTTGATTTCCTTTAAGGCGGTCCTCTAGTTTCTCGGGTCGAAAAAATCGATTTTTTTTTCATAAATCATATCTACAACATGTGTAGAAAATGTGTGCCAAAGGATTTTTCGATATTCGAAGTGGTTCTCAATGTACGGCCCTGGAACGGAGCAGGTATACGGAGCAGGTATACGGAGCAGGTATACTTTCAAACCCGTTTTTCTCGAAACACCATTTTTCGAAACGGTGACCACGATATTTCAGAAACTACTGCACCGATCTTGTTCAAATTTATACAGCATCTTTAATATGTTATAAGCCAGCGATTGAACTAGGATTATCATGATTGCTTTGATAGTTTTTTTTTGTACGAACGAAAAACTTAAGAAAAAATGAGTAAAAAATAGAATGTAATTTTCAAAAGTGTATAAAAAAGTCAACTTTTGTAATTTAGAATTCACTCTAGTTGAATCGCTAGTCTTAAATATGAAGATTAAAATGCCGTTTGGTTTTTTGATCTCAGATAAGCAGAACAGCCGCAATCTTGGTCACCGTCAAGCACCTCTTTTACTCGATGTCTTCCTGTCGGGCACTATAACGTTTATTCTATTATATATTTTGACTTCAAAAAATTTGTAAAGCTTATTTAAATGTTAATAAAGATTATGCAAAAACAATGAGATTGATTATTTCGACGCTTTGCCCGTAAAAAATTATTGAAAAAGCCGTAAGAAAACAGCCGAGAAACTAGAGGACCGCGTTAAGAAGGGAAATCAATCTTTAGGCGAGGAAAAAATAGCTGATCTTCATGATTTTTAAAGGAATTATTTCTTCACCATTTTTCTGATATCGGGTATGTTTTATTACTACTGTTGGCTGTTGCATTGAATTGTTTCCTCTTAATCTTTAACAAAGACCGTACGGCACGATCTTCTAAACGGGTTGCGGCGGATGTTGTCAGACGTCGTGACACGTAACGTGGGCGGAATTAATCTGAGAAAAACCAACGGAGTTTTTTCATTCATTAACACTCATACGCAGAATATGAACCAAGAAAAAGTGAGAAATGTTGAAAATCGATGAAATGGTACGCGCTGAAACAAAAAGATTGAATTTTCCGCAAAAATGACCACATTTTGCAATAATTTAAAAAAAAATGATTTTTCGGAAACATCGAGGGCCATATGTTGGAAAAAAAAGGTTAGAAAGATTTATACAAAATGTCATCCCAATCGGTCGATTAGTTTTTTAGCTCTACGTCACGCCAGTTTTTAAAACGCAGTTTAGAAGACCGTGCCATACTTCCGCCGTTTTTAAAGATTAATAAAAAAACCATGTAACAGCAAAAAGTAGTAATATAACATACCTAACAAGGAACATCACTTTGGGTCCTCCTCCGATTTCGTTGAAATTTTTTATGTAGAAGAGTATCAAAAACTAATAGACACGTTTTTTTTAACGGCGGAAAAGCGGTTTTACGGAAAAACGAAAAACGGCGTTTTTCGTCGATAACGTTATCGTTCTTATATCCAATGTATAGTAGACGAACAAATAAACATTGTTGAAATTCGAATTTTTTAAATATCTTGTACCGTTCAAACGTTATCGACGAAAAACGAAAAACATTCCCATTTTTGAGGGTGCGTTTCACCCATTAAAACCATTTTTCCGCCGACAAAAAAAATACGTGTCTCTTAGTTTTTGATACTCTTCCACACAAAAAAGTTTCAACAAAACCGGAGGAGGACACCAAAGTCATGTTCCTTGTAAGTCTCAAAAACGGTGAAGAAATCTTCCCTTTTAAAAAAAGATAATGACCATCAGCAAATTTCGTCCTCGCTTAACGTTATCTTCCCCCTTAAGCTCCCATTATCGTGCATGCTGTGTACATCGATCAATGAAATACGATTTTCGATTAATCAATATAACAATACGTCTCCCACGATAGTCCGAGCAGTCCACTGACATGACATCATTGCTGAATCTGATAGAGTATTACTATGCGGCACATCATCCACAAAATACGAGCATACGTCAAATGACATTCGTCAGTTGAAAAAGACTCGTCACGAAATCATTGAAATTGTACTTAATTTCTTCCACATCAATTTCAGATCGAAACAACGTCTTGGGGAAAGTTATTTCTCAATAAGTGATGTCAATTTTGGCAGTTCGATTTTTTTTAGCCAAGTTCAAAAAAGGGTCCAGTTGACAGTGGATTTACCGGGACAAATAGTCTTCTGATAGCTTCACGATGTTTCATTGTTGTACAAAGCGCGGAGTGGTCCAAAATGAGGGACTTTCCCCCGCTCGTGTATGATGCATACTTTCGTATGTATTGCTCTGTTTCGCCATAATGGCAAACATACGGACCGTAATAACTCGTAATAGTAATAACATTAACGTTGGGACGATATTGTAATGTATACGTCCTGTTTCAGGGGTTGGACAGAAGGGAGGGAGGATTTTCCGTTGCTACATAGTGCGGGCTACCAGGGAATCGAAGCAGAAGGAACCCTCTTGTTTCTCTAGGATAGGGTGCATAATTTATCGTTATTCGCGACTCTCTCTCTCTCGCCTTCCATATAATAGCCGTATCCTCAGCTACGGCCATGCTAACCGCGACGATACTTCTGTATGTATGGAGAAAAATGAGCGTGCATCATCGGCACTTGGCGTGCATACAAATTTTCGATGTTTCTGACGTCATTCCTGCGATCATCGCAAGTGGCGACGTGGATGAGGCGCGAATCATTTGTCAAATTAAGTATTCTCAACCAACTCCAACGAAAGTTCTTGTCCTAGTACATCTATTACGAATTTCCAATGGAATTCAAGTTTCCAACCAAATTCCCGATCATAGTCAATAGGATCGAATTTGAAAAAGTGGAGGCCCTTAATTATTTTTCAAACATGATATACAAAATGTTATAACGTTTAAAGACTTGATTGCGAAAAAACCAAGATTCGTTCGAACAATATATGTTGTTTGGAAGAACCTTTAAGGCCTTAGGACACAGTAATGGGTATAAAATCATGCGCGAATATAACAATTTTTTTCGTATGAAAAAGTCTCATGAAATTCACTGAAATTCACAATGAAAAAATCTCATGAAATTCACTTAAGGGGTTACCCCCACTTGCGATTTTGAAAAAATCGATTTTTTTTATGGCATTTTTTTGAAGTATAAGTATCCGGGCCCATACTTCTGCATGGGCCCGGAATAGATGACTATGTAAGTTTACAAAAAAAAATATTTTCTTCGTGTAAACTGAAATTGAAACTTTAAACGCGTTTTTTCTCAAAATGGCATTTCTGAAGTCGGTGACCAAGATTACTCGAACACTAATGAACCGATCTTCTTGAAATTTTGCAGGCTTATTTAATACATAAAAATGTAATCTTTAATCATTCGATTTTTTTTCTCGAAAAAAATGGCCGTTTTATAGCCAGAAAACGGCCGTTTTTTTTTTTCGTTAAAATCGAACCATTAACTTTGACTGTCCGCCATTTTGTGAAAAATGAATATTTTTCAAAATCCTTCGATTAAAGACTAGTTTATACTTATATTTGACTAAATCCATCCGCATTTTTTTTCAGATGATCCACTTCGCCGCAATGTTGGTCACCGCAAACCGTGTATATAAAAACATTATTTCATTGACGGCCATTTGCCACTAAACAATGTAATATTTTTCAATAAAAAAATTACTGAAGGTTCTTCAAGATGTGTTCTTTAAGATGGTATATTGATCGATTAAAAAAGTTTTGTAGTTTTCTTTAAAAAAATTCATGAAAAAGGCCTTTTTTTGCGCTACAAGTGGGGGTAACGCCTTAAATTCAACTCATGAAATTAATCACACATCTATTTAGTATGAATATCAAGCTGTTCGAATTTTTTCTTTTCTTTCCGATGTATAAAATGGCCGACTACTCGAAACTTCTCGAAGCAGCTTTTTTCCAATTAGCGTGACAAACAACTTCAACAATTTTCACTCAATTTACTTCAAATTCAAAAGTTATGTTCCTAATTGCATTTCGCAGAGAAGTACATACGGAATTTCTGATTAATCGAAAACTCTTCATTTTATGAGCAGTTTATGAGCAGTTATAACGAAATTTTTCACTGAAAATTCTTTTCTTAAGTTCAAATACCTAAAACTTTTGAATAAAACAATATTTTTTAAATTTCATACATACTTCTCTAGGTATTCTAATGTAGATTGACGAGAATTTTTGGTTTTTGTTCTAGGTCAAAAATTGTGGATGCTGAATGTCACGCCGCGGAGCGCTTAAAAAAAAGATAGCAAAAGAAAATATCAGTAGTCGACCATTTTGTACATCGAAAAAAAAAATTGTAACAGTTTGATATTCATACTAAATAGATGTGTAATTCATTTTATGAGTGAATCATTTTTTCATACGAAAAAATTGTTAAATTCGCACATGATTTTATACCCGTTACTGTGGCCTAAGGCCTTAAGTTAAGGGTGAAGACGTATACTGACATCAGCTAAATTCCATTACAATTATAATGTTTTTCCATTTTTTTCACGCGAATAAATTATTTTTTTAAGTACAATTATTTAATTTATAGTGACAAATGTAAAGGATAAGAGAATGTGACGGGGCTGTGTGTAAACACCCTTAAAGGGTATACCCTGGAAATAAAGACTACTACTACACTATACATGAGGTTGGACTCACTAATTTAAAGAGTTTTTCTCTTTTTATCTATGTAATTTCAAAGTCAACTTTTTTTAGATAAATTGCACATACTAACCGGCGTAAGCGTCTGGCCCTACAGACTCAAATTTTCATAGGCGTTTTTAGCAGTTGTCAAAAACAATGTGAGTAAACAAATATTTCCTTTTTCCGGCTACACCGTCAAATTCTGAGAAATTAATAATTGGCTCAATCTGTGTTACGTTTTCAAAATAATAATCCATGGAATATAACCTTTTATAGACAATTTATCGGGCCTATAGTTTTTAAAATTATTTTTTACAGAAATATGCCTTCAAATATTACCTTAAAAAGTGCTTCATGAAAGAGGACAACTTTTTTTTTGTCGAATCTAGTGATTTTTTTCACGGCCTTTTGCATATCATTCGTCAGCAAATTTTAGCTAAAGATGTAAACTATGGTGGCGCCTCTCTTGTGGAGGCCCTTGTGCTTAAGCCCCTGTTACCCTCCTCCAAATTCCTCCCTGCCAGTCAATCTAGTCCTAAACTATTCCAAGCCACGAAGATATGGTTAACGTTCTTGCCAAGCCATTTTTTAATTCGTCCCACAATCAGCGAGCGATGCCAGGTTATTTTTCCGCCATTTTGGATTTTCGACACGCCGGAAGTACGGAATGCAGTCACGGCAGCGCCACCCTCGAACGCCAGACAGCCATATCCGCGAATCCGAACTCCCCGTGTAGGGTTTAACAATCGGCGCAGAGCTGGTCCATGACCGGCTACAATGCTGCCAACATAGGCGGTATATCATGTTTTATGTCGGCCCTGTCATGGACTATAGTTGGACTGTTAACATGGGACCATGATCGTTACCCAATACTGGTCTATGATTGCAAGCCAGGTATGTCAATACCATTGGCCCAATCACGGCCCAATGTTAGTATCCAATTTTCGATTGCCATCAGCTAGCCAACGTTGGTCAACAGTATGGGCCCCAAATGGATTATACGTAGCTGCCCTTATTGGGCCCCATATGGCTGTCGAAATCCGCGGCTATAATAATACACGAAATTGGCCTTTATTTTACAAAAAAAGCGTTTATTATCAAAGACATATTTTGTTTTTGCACCCCTAGGGTGTGGTAATACAAAATATATTTTGGGTGTGGTAATACAAAATAGATTGGGTGTGGTAATACAAAATAGGTATAAAAGTCTTACATTTATTTTCAGAAGTTCGCACATTGTTTATATTTTATGACATACTTTTTGGTTTGTAGAACAATTTATGCGTATATTTTGGTTCATACTAATCGTAATTAATAAACAGTCTTTTTACTTTAAAATACTTTGAACAAATTAAAAACTCAAAAGCAATGTCTTTTTCTTGTCAATAAGGAACTATTATTTGTAATTCCTTCTTCATTCCTCTTTTTCACGTTGAATTATGTTTATTCTTTAACATAATTCATATATTTATTTCATATACAGGGTGCCCCAGAAGTAACGTACGCCGTTCTAGCATCTGGTAGGGAAAAAATTCTGAGACGAAAAGTCCTCAGTCATTTTTTTATCAGTCGCATAGATAATTAATTATGAATTAAAATAAATAGCCATTTAGGTACGCACTACAGCGGAAAGGCAGCGTAGAGGGGAGGGATAGGGGAATGCGTTGTAATTGCGTGCGCCTGAAAATGTGTGCGGAGGGAACATTCCGAAAGCATATGTGCAAGTGGGTGTGTGAGGTTGTGTGTGTGTGTGTGTGTGCGCGCGTGTGTGTGTGATTAAGTGTGTGAGTGTGCGTATGCAAGTGTGTGCGTGTGTGCAAGTGTGTGCTTGTGTGTGTGTGTGTGTGTGTGAGTGGGCGTGCAAGTGTGTGCAAGTGTGTGCGTGTCCTAGTGTCAGTGTACGTGCGCACACACGTGTGTGTGTGTGTGCACTTGCACACATGCGTTCGAAATTTTCCCTCGCACACATTTTCAGGCGCACGCAATTACAACGCGTTCCCCTGTCCCTCCCCTCTACGCTGCCTTTCCGCTGTAGCGCGCACCTGATTGGCTATTTATTTTTATTCATAATTAATTACCTATGCGTCTGATCAAAAAAATGACTGAGGACTTTTCGTCTCAGAATTTTTTTCCTACCAGATGCTAGAAGAGCATACGTTACTTCTGGGACACCCTGTAGATACATTCTTTATATATATTCGTTATATTTTTTAACGTTCCTCTTCATATTTGAAGTCTTGGTTTTTAATCTCTGAAAAAAAAAACATTTCCTCGACATGAGTCATTCTTTTAACAACATAACTAAACAACATAAACTTTTTCAAACGTTCCTTCCTTTTTAAACGTTTCTTTCAACAACTTTTTTAAACAACATAAACTCTTTTTAACGTTTCTATAATGAAAAAATATTGTGTCTTAGCACAAAAAATCAAAAGGTAAAACCACGTTTTGGTTTGTGAGGAACTTTTCTTCTGTTCATATATTTCGTCAAATAAAAGCACGCAAATATAGAAATCATATTTGAGTCTCGTTATCTGCACCGTGGTCAGCAATGCCTCGATTCTTGCGGCCACCGTCTCTATCTGGAGCACAGGAAAGCCAGCGTCCAACTTGGCCAGGTAGACCTTTAATGTCGTTGCAATCCCCAAATCGTTCCATTAAGACCGCTGAAAAATCAAAACTGAGTTGAGATCGAATCTAGCATGTACATAACAAAAGTTCGCGAAACCATAAGATACTCACAGCTCAAGCACTCATAGGTTTTGGTCTTGCTGAAGTCACGTTTGGCAACGTGATTCTTGATTATCTTGCCGGTTCCAGAATATTTCAACGAGACCGCTTTGGATAGAATAGCGCCCATTATTTTGGAAATGGAATGCTTTACCGTCGTCTCCCCATAAATGGTAACACGAAACAAAGTCATCTGTAATGAGTATTAGATTATTTTTATTTTGTAATGGGTATTAGATTATTCTTATTCTTTATTAGTCGTAAAAGTATTTTACCAGTGAATTATGTTTTTCCTCCGATTGAGACAGTGATTCATCAAATTGAATGAATACATCCAGCGATTGGATTGGAAATGTGACGCTCAATGTTGTCCTCGCAGCGTCGGCGTCGTTTCTTTTAGAGATGTCGGCAACATTCAACAAGATCGTGTTTTTTACACCGCCCAATCCCTCGCGCAGCTCATATTGTGTGCTTCGCTTTAGAGAGCTTATCGCCGTATGAAACTCCGCAATCATGCGCTCTACTTGAACGTCAATATAATCCTTCAGGAATGCTAAAAAGTAGGTCGAATTAATTCACATAGAATTCGAACAATTTATGTTGTGTCATAGTTCCGAATCATTGTTGTCGCTTACTCAAGGCCGGGTCAAGCTGATGGTGATTCTTCTGCTCGAGTTCCTGGATCTTTTTTTCTAATATCGTAAAAAATGATATTGAAAAAAGTTAGAATCTATCATTGACACGTAAGCATGTATACATACACGCAGATTGGTGGAGAGTCAAAAATTACCTAATTGTATTTGATCTTCCCTCGAATACGTTTTCCATTGACGCTTTGTACGTTGCTGGCAGGATTCTGCTTCATCCAGTGATGGAGCCGTCAACGCATTTAAATCACGCCTAAAGCGAACAGATCCAGCCTCGGCCTCATCAATTGTTGGCATTCTCCCGACACTCTGTAGCGCTTCCTTCAATGATGATCCTTCTGCCGAAGATGTTCGTTCGGCCTCACTTTCGGTCAATGCGATATCGAAATCGATATATGATTTACGTAGTCGCTTCTGTCCTTTCTTGAGGCTTTCTGAAAAACATTTATCCCTAAATAAGATGTCAATCAAATTAAATTCATCAATATGCAATTCATATGAAACGAGTCGTACTTGCATAGCACAGTATCCTCACGGGATATTTTTTCCATTGTTCGTCGGGTGCCCGCTGTTGGGCAACCATGTTTGGCAAGTATTTGTACTGCTTTAAATTGGGGTACGCACAAACATAATGTTTATCTTCTTGTTGTTCAATCCACGAGGATGGTACCAGGTCTGTTTGATCAGTACCGTCATCTTTCTGGGGGAGAAACAAAACAACTGCGAAGGGGCCCGAGCTTTCTTTCTGGCCGAATGGCATTATCTGAAAATTTCGAAAGGATTGTTTGATACACTCGCATGATACATCATTTACTATAATCATCTCATCGATATGAATTTTACTTACCGATTAACAGAAAGTTGAACCAAATACACACAGGGACGCGTTTGTCGATGAAAGGCGGCTAAATCTGTGGCAGAAGAAAGAGCTACAGCTATATTCATATAGTTCCTCGCCAAAATAATTCTTATGTATATGCAGAAGTAGCGATGCAAAATCGTTCCTGATTCCTCTGTCTCTTACTGTAACAAAGGATGATGCGGTGCGAAACCGTTTGCGTCATGTTAGCAAGCATATCCCCCCGTTCTTTTTTCCTTCCTTAACACATACACTACCGACGAAAAGTTTCCGGAGAAAAATTCAAAAGGTTTCCGGAACAATTTTTAATGCCATTTCGCCGATAGTTGACATAAATGAATTTATAAACGGAATTTTTAAAGGAAGGAATTCACCTTTATTTCGTAAAAAAAATTTTTTAAAGTATTTTTATTACGTCTAGTACCGTTTTTCGAAAATGACAATTTTTTGCCTTTTTTTGTTTCTTTACTGGTGGACCCCGTTTACAGACAAAACATTTTTATCCATTTATTTGACCGGAATCATAAGGGGGAAAGTTCAAGCTTCAACTTTGTTTTTTTAAAGCTTGGTACGGTTTTTTTCTAAAGATACTTCGATGTTTTCTTAAAGTGACGATTTAAAAAATAACGTATAAACCCAAAACGACAAGGATTCGACGAAAACCTCAAGATAGTAAAAAATTGAATCGGTTTTCGTTGAGTTCGCCAGAATTTTTTCAAATTTTTTTTCGTCTTCTTTCAGTAAAAAAATCAGATTATTTAATTACCGTAAATCGAGAACTAAGGTGCTTGTGATAAAATTTCAAGAAAACAAAAATATTTATTTTTCTATTTTCAACGCAATACAAATATTTCAGATGTTTTTTCGACATTTTTTCCTTTTCGACAAGTTTTAACGGGGAAAGAAGAGTCGAAAAAAATCTGAAATAATTCTGTAGCGTTGAAAATAGAGAATAACAAATTTTCTTTTCTTGAAATTTCACAACAAAGTTCTCGATTTACGGTAATTAAATCATCTGATTTTTTACCGGAAACAGGTGAAAACAAATTTCGATAACAATATCTAAAAATGTTGTCGTGAACTCAACGGAAACCGATTCAACTTTTTTCTATCTCAAGGTTTACCTTGCATCCTTGTCGTTTTCGCATTACACGTTATTTTTCAAATTGTCTCTTTAAAAAAAAATCAAAACATCCTTAGAAAAAAAATCGGACGCAGCTTTAAAAGAAAACAAGATTGCAGTTTGAACTTCCTCCTTTATGATTCCGGTCAAAGTAATGGATAAAACAAATGTTTGTCTGTACACAGGGTCCACCAGAAAACGAACCAAAAAAGGCGAAAAATGGTCGTTTTCGAAAAAGGGTACTAGTCGTAAAAAAAAATAGTAAAAAATGTTATTTTTCTATTTTCAATGCAATACAAATATTTCAGATGTTTTTTCGACATTTTTTTCCCGGTTAAAACTTGTCGAAAGGGGAAAAATGTCGAAAAAACATCTGAAATATTTGTATTGCGTTGGAAATAGAAAAATATATTTGTTTGTTTTCTTGCAATTTTACCACAAACCCCTGAGTTCTCGATTTACGGTAATTAAATGATCTGATTTTTTACCGGAAATAGAACAAAATTTCGAGAAAAAAAAACTAAAAATATTCTCGCGAACTCAACGAAAACCGATTCAATTTTTCACTATCTCAAGGTAAAAAGAGATAGTAAAAATCTCTTTTTTCAAAATTGTTTTTTTGAAAGGTGATTTGGAAAGCTTTTTCAAAGTTTTCAAAATCAAGATTCAACTTTATTCAACTTCAGAGTTGAATCCACTTTGTTAATTCAACTTGAATCCTTGTCGTTTTCGCGTTACACGTTATTTTTCAAATTGTCTCTTAAAAAAAAATCAAAATATCCTTAGAAAAAAAATCGGACAAAGCGTAAAAAAAAACAAAATTAAAGTTTGACCTTCCCTCTTTATGATTCCAGTCAAAGAAATGGATTTAAAAAAATTTGTCTGTACATGGGGTCCACCAGAAAAGGAACAAAAAAGGCGAAAAAAGGGTACTAGTCGTTAAAAAAATAGTGAAAAATTTTCGACAAAAAAACGGAATGAAGGTAAATTTCTCCCCTTTAAAATGCCGTTTATTGAATTTATTTATATTAACTATCGGCGAAAAGCATAACAAATCGTTCCAGAACTGTTTTGAATTTTTGTCCGGAAACTTTCGGCCGGTAGTGTATATATTGAATGTTACCACAATATCAATACACGAATGAGATCAATAGACTGCGCCGTTAATTTTTTAGCGTGGATTCGACCCAAATTGTGTACACATTCCCGTAGTGTAAACGAAACGAGTTTGGAATATTAATCATGATTTGTTGAGATCGTGTGCGGTACGATAAACCGAAGAAAAAAAAAACGAATTGTCGAACGCTATTGTACTTGTTCTTATGAGTTTATGACTGGGCTAATACAATGAACACGGGGCCCTCTCAAATCTGTACGCACGTTACGAGAATACATTGATGTCGAGTAATTTGCTGGGGAAGGATACCACTTATTTACACGTATAACGTCTCGAAATAATTTAATAATTTATCTCACGTTCGTTTATTTCAGTTCTCTCATCTACTTTTCTTTTCCTGAGTCTTTTTACTTTCTTTTTTCCGATTTCGTACTACGGGGACGTGAACACATGCCCGGGCATTACAATGTCACCAAGTCGTTGTGTGCACGCCAACGATAACTTTATTATTCGACGCAAAACGACGGCTAAAATTTTCACTACGTGCCTTAAGCATAGCAAAGGCGTGAGAATAGTCATCGTGAATCGGTTTTGTACTTACAATTAATCACTGTTTTTTTTCCGCGCGTTTTTTTCTGCGCGCTTTTTTTCACGCGATTTTTGCGCACGTCTTTTTCGCACGTTTTACTGTGTTTTTACCGAGATTTTCACGTGCAACAAATGGCGAAGAATCGTATATTAACGACAGGTATACAATAACTATGAAAAACAAATATTTTGTTTTTCATAGATATACGTCGGCGATATTAAGTCACTAATCCCGCACTTTTTTCGTCGATTCCCGTGTCACACCCGTCTCCAAACTCAGGCAAAACGCTGCTTTGTACGGCGTTCCGCTGGACATGTAACCCAGCGCGTACGAAACTGTTGTGTGGCAACGGACGATTCCGACGATACTAAGCGCGGTTGGTCGCTACACTGATTTGCGTATATGAGGAAGCGATGTTGCGCGATCGTTCTTCATTTTTGGGAGGCCAAACACAAAGGCGGTCGCGCGTTAAAAAAGTTGCCGTTGCGGGCTACCGGCTGCTATCTTCCATCCTCTTTTTCTTTTAGTCCAGTCAATATAAGTCTCCACTTTCGACATTTTTCCTGGCCGTTTCTCCGTCTATTTTTCTCCTTCTAAACGACACATGCATTAGCACCGGAGGATCCACACATACGGGTTCAGAATGTATGAGAGTCTAGTATTTAACGTATATTTTATAACGTCCGTTCACGCACACGATGACATTAAGCCACGATCCGTAGCGCCCCTATGTGTATCCCTTTATACGCTGCTTCGCGTAAACTATTCGCATACACAAACAAATATGTGACGAATTTTTTCGATCGTTCTGAAAGTAACCTTTATGCGCACACTCTTTTAATGCAGTAACATTATTACATAGTAGCACTCAGTATTGACCCAGAAGCAATATCGAGATTCTCAAAATTCGGTGAGCTGTCTCCGATAGGCCAATTCACGATTGGATTGTTAGAAACACTTTGATCGCCTGGGGTATTTATGAATTGCCTTCCAGAACTATGGTCTCGTTCCGAACTCAGAGCTAACCGACGAAGGATGCGATGTTTTTTCACGCGGTCAGACATTTTTACTCATCCATTAAATTTCATATAAAATTTATTTTTCCTTCACTCTTTGTCACTTTTTAAATCTGTTGTTCTGGAATTAACACGTCAATTATTATTTTATGATTCGCAATATAATTTCTAATAAACTTTTCAAAATTCAACTTAATACAAAATGGGACAAGCACGTCCGTCGCGAACTCTACGCGTGCCGTAAATATCGTCGGTTCACGCACATGACCTCGCGAAGCTACGGTCTCTCCAGTCTGTTGTCGTGCGTCTACGTTCGACGATTCCATATTATGGAAACGCCGTGACACTCTCGGGACACACAGCCTCATACAACTTTGCTCTTGGCTAAGCCTGGTTAAGGGCAAGCAAAAAACAATCGGTCGGATAACGACGGAATAGAGTGATGTACAAAATAAGCCACCGATGAACAATGAACGTTTAAGTATTGGCTCGGTATTGGTCGCCATACAAGTTGATTACCTGCAAGATGACGATATTTACGAGTGACGATGTCTGATAGGCTATCAGACACGAACGTATATTACGGCACGAACATTGATGTATGTGTATTTTCGTTCGTAAAACTGGTGAACTATTAGCGCGGGACGATTGGCCAATTAATGCTAAACGGGAGTAATATCATTATTGGAGACACGATAATGGGCGAAGATCGGCCAATCCCCGACAGCCATGTTATTCAGTAGTTATCGGCACAACAGCATTGACTTTGTAATGGCCCAATATCGACTGCCGAACGATATGAATATAAATGGCGAGCGATTCACTGCCAATACTGAGCCAGTGTCGGGCAACTCATTACTGGCCAACTATCGTCAAGCCGTTTAATGGCTGAGTAACGGCATTTTTGTCACGACTGGCTGCCCTACACGGGTCGTGAGGGTTAGGACGCGACACGAGGGAATGTTGAATAAACATTTTATATGCATCCAGGTAGAATAGAATTGTTTTTTATTGTGACTAGATTACAAACGGTGCCTCTCGACGCGCGAGAACGCCGATTAGGAACGTGTACACATAAACGTGAATGACGAGATGGCGGCATTTTAAAGCGATAACGAGAAACACACTCGCGCTCTTATATACGCGTATACACGAGAGAGAGTTTTTCGTGCCTTTTTTTCATTTAATCGAAAAGCTTTCGTCTCGTTTGACGCATTTCTGTTTATTTTTTTTTTACATTGGCTCTGCTTTTTGGTGTGGGTTTTTTCTCATTGCGTTGTAGTTTATATATATATATATATATATATATATATATATATATATATATATATATATATATATATATATATATATATATATATATATATATATATATATATATGTATATGTATATGTATATATATGTATATATGTATATACATACATATATATTTCATTCCGACGTGTGAATCAAAGTTGACGTTTGTACGATATCGGAATTCATATAAAATAGCATTCGGGTTTCCTTAAATCGTTATTATCTTAGTGACTATACAAATCTATTTTTTCTGATACACTACATTAACGTCAGCTCTCTCGTGGATTTGGTGGATAATTATTTGAGGAAGGAGGGAAAAAGCTGGATCGATCCAGCGAGATTTTTTTTTTTACGTCGAGGGACTTGAATCACACTCCTCATTTCTAAAATGTTTATTTACGAAAACTCACGTCAAGTATCGTTTATTCTGTTATTTTTATGTATATTTTCGGAGTTTTTTTTAACGGGCACTCGATGGTGAGTACGCAACGCGTGGTTCCCTCGTATATTTTTCCTCATATATTTATTTATATCCTATACCGAGTATATATATATATATATATATATATATATATATATATATATATATATATATATATATATATATATATATATATATAATGTTTAAAAACTACGAACTAATATCGATAATATTTATAATCGTAACGTGGATACGCTAGTCGATATAACTGTGCTTGATACACTGTACAGAGCATACACACGCGCACCCAAACACACACTCACGTCATTCGATCTCTCGCACGTTCTTTGCCTACAAATTTTTATTTTTCAACATTTTTTTTTTATTCGTTTTTGGTATAGGCTGAATAATTTCATTGTTTATTATTTTCGTCGTTAAAATGTAATAATTTTTTCGCTCTTATTTATTGGATTAGACTTGCGTTGTTTGTTCCGCTTAAATTAATCTCTACTATACAAATATCTACAGGGTAATGAGTACATTATCCGCTTATACAAGATCCTTATCGAACGTTTCGAAGATTAAAAAAAAAATTGAACAACAAGCGTACGATGGCACTCGGTACGAATATTGCACGAAACTTTGGCAGATTGAGATAAAAAACATAATAATTCCTGGCGGGCATAGGTCAGATAACAATGCGAGGAATAAAGTAACATAAAAGCCAATACCGTTAATATCCGAAAGGATGTGTCGTTGTTGGAAATTCTTCAAATGAACCATTTTCAGTTTGATTAATTAAGCGAGAAATGGTCTTACTGGAGAGGATGGAAATTACATACAATTATTTCGATTTCTCCGATTTTTGGCTACACTTTGGACAATTATTGTTAAAAAACTAAGCGCATGGCATTTTCGATGTTTCGATCATCTGTCAAAGGATTGACTATTCTCCACGCCCATTGGAATTGGTGGATAACCATTACAGTTCCCATCCCTCTCATTTTCAGACAACTTGTTCCATCGAAGATGGTTGATTCCCAAAATAAATAGAAAACGAACGAAAAGTCCTTCAGGTAACGCGTCGATAGTGGATCCGTGAAGGAAATTTGGTTTCTTTAGTAATTCGGTGATGACGCTCTTGCGATCAAAAGGATGTTCTTTTTTTAACCAATCCGCATTGGATTATCACTGGCCCCGATTTTCGTCCCAGGCAGCGAGTGACAGTGACTGTGCCGATCCCGTTGCAATCGAGTTCGTCGTCCACGGATCGAACAACGAGGACCAATAGCCGGCGGCTGTCGTGGGTCCACGTTGCCAGTAGCCGGCAAGTCTTCCAGCAGCGGTTACGGCGTTGTTGGAAGACGAGTTTGGAGCATTCGAGCCTCCAACGTTTCCGTTCCCTCCTAAGCCACCACCAGACGCGCCGGAGAGATTATCACTGGCATTAGTCGCGATGCTAGTGCCGAGAATCAATCTGGAATCTTCGTCGTTCAACTTTGGATCCGCCGCGCCCGATTCCTCGTCGTAAACGAGATAATTCGGGTGGGAGGCCGTCGAGGAGGGTGTCGACGACAGCATTGGCGACGCGGCGGACGTTGGCCTGGGTCACTCCGCCTGTTGTCCGCCGATTTGTTGTTGCGAGGTATCGGTGCTAGCCTGATTGCTGTCGCAATTCGTCCCTTGCCCGCTCGAACACACGCCCTGCTGCTGCTGTTGTTGTTGTTGTTGGCCCGTCATGCCGCCGATCCCCGAAGCCGAAACATTGCCCGAGGTGACCGTTTGATGGGGGCTGGATGCAGCCCCCGCCTCGCTTCAAACTTGAGACCTAGCCGTCCCGTTGCCGTGCTGTTCGGATCCCGGTGAATGAGGATTACCGCTTGATGACGTTAGCGCGTACTGACAAGCGCTCAAACCACCCCCCGACGAAGTACGCGGGCTCACGGGACTTATACTTCCAGCTCCTCCCGTCGTCACTCCACCTCCCGTACTGAAAGAACTCGATGAACCGTATTCGCTACTGTGCTGCTTCGCCTTCAGACGCAACGATGCGATACTGCTGCTCATAACGGCGCAAGTTTCGGGCGGTCCGGTTGCACGATGATGCGTGCTATAAACCGGTGGACCGTAAGGATGGGGCCCAGCCGGAGCCGCGTAAGGACACGTCGCACCCGAGGCCGTCACCGGTGAACCCGCCACACCCAGACCCGAACCCATGCCCGGCAACATCGAGGTTGCCGCTTGTCCAACCGACATTGACATACCCCCAACGTGACCACCACCCACCGAACTTCCACCCGGATTGAAACAATTCACCGATGTAACCTGCGCGTGATGATGATGATGCGAGGCACTCGGCACCACCGAGCCCAACGGATTCACCCACGCGAAGTTCTTACTACTCAACGGCGAGGGCACCTTCGCCGCCCAATTGTTGTACGAACTGTACGAACTGTACATCATGTCGACGTCCGCGCGACCGGTTATGAAGCTGTTCAGGCCAGCTGTGCCGAAACCCGTCTTGAATTCAGCCGCTGCCGCTGCAGCTACGTTGGCCGCGTTGCGCTCGCGCTTTCGGAACTTTGCGCGCCTGTTCTTGAACCAAACCTGGAACACAAGAGTAAAGAGTTTTCGTTCTTGAGATCTCGTCGAATTGGCGCGAAACGGTATGCAGGTGGCGAAGGATCTAGGTGGATGATTGGACGATCGTTAGACGTCAATTGATGACGGGACAATTGGTGGAGACACCTGGCTGGAACTTTGCAGGCAAGTTGAACATACTGCTTTTTTTAAACTTGTCGTGGGTTTTGCGGCAACTAAGGGGCTGTACGGAAATTACGTAATGCAATTGGGGGGGTTCGGTCAGGCGTTACGGTCAAGGTTTGCGTTACGTCACGATTTTAAAACTGCCAGAAATAGCAACATTTCTGCATGTTCAAGTTTTTAATTTAAACCTCGAGTGCAATTTCAACGTGGACAGCTCACAGTTTTCTTTACGCAATGTCAGTTAAGCGGGTAAATCACTGTGCAAGAACTTGCACAGTAGCTTTCCCACATGCCCGAAGCAAAATTTGAAGGATTTTTTTAAAATAATTCTTGAAAGTACATGTATTGAAAAATATGTTGGCAACATTTTTATTCACAAGTCCGAAAATTGACGGAGTTATAGTCACTTTAGTGAGAATAGGTAGCGCGACCGGTTAGTGCCCTCAGTCCCTACAGGTGTGGCATCATTTAAAATAGATAAAGTACAGGCTCATATTATTTTGTGAACTATCATGGAGATGAAGAACCATATATCGCCCGCGACTCGATACTTCAATGTAAGTATCAATATTCTAGAAAAAAATCGTTACTTTATATCAAGAAACACTGAACGAAAACTTTGAACGTGTTTTTCTCGAAACTAGTTTTTTCGACCTTGTCCGAGCGAATACTTAAAAACTTATCAACCGATTTTCTATTTTTTGAAATACATTTTTGTCATCGCAGTGACTAAGGCAGTACGTATCCGCGTTTTTAACATTTGATAATTACTATTTTTAAAGACTGCTTGAATACAAAAAAGGGCCTTGAAAATAGAAAAAAATGTTCAAACTGTCGGCATTTTACAAAAAAAAACCAAAGTAGAAAAACGAGTGCGCATAACAATAGCTACATTTGTAAAGATATCGATAAATTGTTGACTTTTAATTTACAGATGACCTTTCATAAAGATATCGATGGGACAATGACGAGAATTTTGTTTTTCGTCGTCAAATCAAGGCATATCTCCGTTAATTTTCAAGATTTTTTTCACAAAATTGGTATAAAAGTAGATGAATATATACTTCATTGAATGAGTATAAACCCGATCCTTTCATAATTAGTTATGCCTATGAAAAAAATCGCAATTATTGACGACAAAGCACCCGTTACGTAACGGAATAGGGGGGGGGGGGGATACTGACCAAGCGTTACGGTCCCGTTACGTGGGGGAATAGGGGGGGGGGGGGCACAAATTGGGAAATTTTGCGTTACGTAATTTGTGTACGCCCCCTGAGAGAGGCGATTAGAGTTCTTTGTACTTTCCGGAACGGAAACATAAACCTAAATAACTTCACGCAACAGCAGCTAATTCGATAGTGATATAATCTGTCCAATTTGGATTTTTAGAGCTACATCGTCATCTCCGAATTCCCAATATCGTTAGACCGTATCGTGTATAAGAGGCATAGCCCGGAAACTCATTCGCGGTTGAAGACAAATAGCAAGGACACCCCTCACGCTTGTCGCCATATAGATATATTAGGTACTCCTGACAAGCTCCTTCGTTTTGAAATATGACGGCGTTAATTCAAAGCAGCATCGTTCCACGTTCGATAGTACGGTAAGTAAAGGTTGTAGCCCAAGGCCCCGTCAGCCTTTTTCTTCAACCCTCCGCCCTTCGAGCTCGCCGAGCATCGCGAATCTACTCTCCTTTATTCCGTCGCAAATTTCCTCTGTATTTCTCTCAACTTTGGCTCATTCTCTCACCCCTAATTTTCTCGGGAGTTTCGTTCTTCACTCGACTGCTCCCGTTCCTGGGCTTCCTCCGTATCCTCGGAGTTCTCAAGCCCGCAGAACCTACAGGAGCGACCCTCCCGTTGACAATTATACGGGTGGTTGCCCTCGGATATACACGTCACTCTGGCGTAACTGTAAGGGCAAGCAGCGGGAAAACGTTACGGCCCTAAATATATTTATATATAACCATCAGGAGCGAGTTGTGCTTTTCTGTCCCGCTTCGGGGGTTGCTACCCCAAAGCTTCGAGAGCACCGAATGAACGAAGGGTGGAAGAATGTGAGCGAGGGCTGCCAGCAAAGAGGAGGAGAAAGAGGATGGCTGACGGTTGGCAGGCGGGAAGGAAAAGAGGGAAAGCTCGTGCACGCCTAGCCTTCCACGTTGATGGGAAGAATGAGGGCGGGGGAGAAGAAGGCTTGTGAACTCGGAAGCCTCTTCCAAGATGGATGGACCTTACGATCTCGCGTCGCAGAAACGCTAAGAGGCGCAACGAGTCATTGAAAGCAGGGAGCCGAGGAAGAAAGAAGAAGCTAATGAAGAGTAATGTGACTCTTGGTTCCTCCTGACGGTCTCTATTACCCTCTATGCTCTACGACGTTTTCCGTAACGCACTTTTTTCTTGCGACAAACCCAAACAACTCGCGTTCCTCTTTGCATGCCTAGATTCTTGCTAGAAAGCAAAAATCAAAGCTCATTGATACACTGAGAAAAAAACCAATTGAATCAAAAAAATGTATTGGTTGATTCAAATAAATGTCTGATCGCGGAGTGCCACCGATATATGACATTGTTACAATACTATAAAATATTGGAAAATGCGATTGATTTAAATAACATATTATTTTTATTTGAAAACCTCTTCTGTTCTCTGAATATCTACATTATCCTTCGAATAAAATTATATTCTATCGAAATCATTCTATATACAATCCGTAGATGTATGGACGAAATAATTAAGCGGTTGCTACAACATTTTTTATTTCGTACAAAAATATAATCAATAGAATGAATTATTTCTTGACTACATCGAAACGAATATGCCATGGGACGTACGTTTTTCAATTTGTTTTAAATCTTAAATAAAAAGTGAGCATTAAAATGATCATCCACGATAATAGTGGAGAGAATATCAGATATCCAATGGAATATCCATGGAGAGAATATCAGATATTCAACTGATAAGAACAGACACTATCCTTTGATCTTAGCCACAGGCCAAGAAGCGGTATTCTTTAGTTTCTCCGGCGTTTAAGTAAATTTTCGGTTCGCGCTACGCTTACGAGAAACGAGCGCGTGTGCGGCTTCTAGCGGTTCCTCCGAGAACTACGGGTTTCCTCACACCTATAATTTCGGTGGCGCTCGGCCATGATTTGGTTGAATTTTTTCAATCAAATGCGCGAGAAACAACTTTTATTTTCGCACAATTTTTTAACCAATTCAGACATTTGCTTAACCCAAAACGGTCACATGGGGTGTGACACACCCCAGGCCATTTACGAGCTGGAATTTTCCCTGGAAAATCCCCAAATCCGACACTGTTACCCCTACCTACAGTTAGATTGAACCTTCCTCCCTAGGCTCAGGTAGCAGGGACTAATTCCGGTGCGTTAGTCTAGCTCCTGCAGTCGCCCGAAGCGGACGATCAACAGATTCACAAATTTTCACAATTCACGCTTTTACAAATCAGACCCTGCTTGAATTTTGTTGATATGTCAAAAAACAAAAAAAATACAGCATTTTTTGTAAAAAAGGGCTTTTTCTCGAATTTTTTTTTCAAGAATTTTTTAAACATACTTCAAACTAAAATTTTCGTTCCGTTCTTGGATAGGATAATAGAGAAACGTTTAAAATATGTTCTCAATTTTTGTTGAGCCCCCAAAATAATTCTACGAAATGCTACAGCGCTCTAAAGTGCGTGGGGTGTGACACACCCCATGTGACCACCACGGGATTCTCATGAGGTGTGACCGTCTTGGGTTAATATTTTTCCATAAAAATAGAATATTAATATTTTAGTGAATAATGTACTTGAAAATCAATATCGGATATGGTGAAAAAAGAAAAATAACATATTTACTCAATAGCGAAATTCAATTTTTCTTGTGTACTCGAATCAACAAAATTCATGTTATGAAGTGAAACGCTTTTTTTGTTCGTTGCAGAAAATGTATTGAAAACTATATAATTTGTTCGCGATAATTTTTTAGATAGTTTCAATAATATATTGTTCTCGGCTAACAACATATATTTTGATTGAATTTTTTTTAAATTTTATCATGTTATTAAAGTCAATAGCGTTTTGTTTGGCCTAACAAATCCGATTATTTACACCAAGCATTTTACAATTGAATCAACGAAATTTCATTCAATAACACCAATGATATTAAATTAATGATTTTTTTTCTCAGAGTAGAAGCACCATCTGATTCCATCCGCTATGGTGATGTACTATGGTCTGCTGGTAGAAAAGGCGATGGAATGTTGATTTGTACTGATCACTTTTGGAACCCTTTTGGAACAAACACAACACTATGACTTGGCTCGGGCATGACAACTTTCCCAAAAAGCACAACGCAAAGAGCTTTTTCAAAATACTAAAGTTCAAAGATCTTTGGGATTTCATATTTGGATTTTCGGTTAAGGGTTTCAGGACGTTAGTATTTATATGTGGCAGTTGCAGATTGCCATACATATTGCGGTCTAGTGAGGACTTCATGCGAGAGAGGAGCGAGTATTCGAAGGAAGATGCTGGAAGAGACTCGAGAATCAATAAACCCTCGGCACTGGTAGAGAGAGAGAGAGTGCCTTGAAGAGAGCGAAAACCGAAGAGAGACGAGGAGGCGGCGAATCCTTGTACACAAGGCCGCGCCCATAAACCTTAACAGCATCGCAAAATCTCACCGTCGTTGGCTCCTGTGGATGCTGCACAAGGAGAGGAGAACTCCGAGCGATGGCCGTCCGTAGGTCGTAAAGTTGATGAATGAACTTTCGAATCGATGCTACATCTCCGTATATACGAGAGAGTGCCTCAACCAGAGGATATTTTGGTTCTATGTCTTCCGGTAAGAGAGGCTTCCGGTTTAGGCGTTAAGAGCTTAAGTTACAAGTCGAAAATGGACTCGCCGAGAAAACGAATGACTTTTACTTGGAGTTTCTCCGATTCAGCGATGAACATCGTCTCAAACGGCGGCGTCATAGAATCCGTGGCTCCACATTCGATGAGGAATCGATGACATGCTCTTATTTGTAGAGGGGTCTTTCTTCTCGAGTGAAAATTGGGGGAAATTTTCGCAATTGCCACTGCTATCGTCAAAGTTGATAATTGCACACCCGAACAGACTGAACATCGTTCTGGTCGTATCAAACTATCATTACAAAACGTTACGCTATCAAATAAGATAATCTAATTTAGGCAATGTGTTTAGCATCCAGAATGCTTGTCATATATGTCAAAAGAGTACATGAACATGGGGATATTTCAAACTCGATGCGGAGAAAACATTCTAGACTATTTGATAACTTTACTTTGGAAAAACGGTCAGTTATTTTAGTTTGAGCGCATTTTTTAGACAACTGCTACACCTCGGTGCGTATGGAGAGGAATAATTGAGTAATGGGTTCTTTTGTCAATAAGTGACGGTGTCGAAGTTTGCATCGTTGGAGTGCAACAAAAATTCTTTTTTATATTTTTATCGCCTTGTTTTTATTATTGTACGTAATGTTTTTTCATTGACTTCAATTCAAGACCTTCAAAGAAGCATTGTGAAAAAGAATTCAGGCAATTGAAAGAAAAAAAAATCTTTGCATTCTTTAGTTTTATGTTTTATATTCGAGTTTTATGTTCGCTGTACATTTAGTAAAAAGACAGTTTTGTAGCCATTTTCTGTGACATCTTCAATTTAACGGAGTCCTCTACTTTCTCGGGTCGAAAAAATCGATTTTTTTTTCATAAATCACATCTACAACATGTGTAGAAAATGTGTGCCAAAAGATTTTTCGATATTCGAAGTGGTTCACAAGTATAAATCACATGCGCGAACTTTCAAGCGCGTTTTTCTCGAAACACCATTTTTCGAAACGGTGACCACGATATTTCAGAAACTACTGCACCGATCTTGTTCAAATTTATACAGCATCTTTAATATGTTATAAGCCAGCGATTGAACTAGGATTATCATGATTGCTTCGATAGTTTTTTTTGTACGAGCGAAAAACTTAAGAAAAAATGAGTAAAAAATAGAATGTAATTTTCAAAAGTGTATAAAAAAGTCAATTTTTGTAATTTAGAATTCACTCTAGTTCAATCGCTAGTCTTAAATATGAAGATTAAAATGCCGTTTGGTTTTTTGATTTCAGATAAGCAGAACAGCCGCAATCTTGGTCACCGTCAAGCACCTCTATTACTTGATGTCTTCCTGTCGGCCACTATAACGTTTATTCTATTATATATTTTGACTTCAAAAAATTTGTAAAGCTTATTTAAATGTTAATAAAGATTATGCAAAAACAATGAGATTGATTATTTCGATGCTTTGCCCGTAAAATATTATTGAAAAAGCCATAAAAAACAGCCGAGAAACTAGAGGACCCCGTTAAATAATGTACAATTATTAAATCTCTTGCTCATTATTTCATCTCGGTTATAAATCAATCTCCTTGCTTGCAGCAGAACAATCTGAAACGTTTTTCTCAATCTTTTTTTACAAAAAATAAATCTGCGATTTCCAGAATTGATAGTTTTTCAAAGTGCACCTTGAGAAAATCGTTCAAATTCCTTTTTAACGCAAGAGTGTGTTAGATCGAGACAAAGCATATGGCTATTGCCGGCATTAAGGGACTATACCAGTGTGGCACTTTAAAAAATCGATTTTATTTTGCCTTTTTCGACAGTTTATACTTTCAAGAATATCATTATCATTTATATAATTTATATCAATATCATTTTATGTTGCAAAAATCGATAGTTAAATCTTTAAACGCGTTTTTCTCGAAATTAGATTTTTCAAATTTGCTGACATTGTCACTCAAAGAGCAATTATCCGATTTACTTGAAATTTGAACTGAGTACTCTTGAATATATATACTCTACAATGACGTACGATATTTTTGATCGGATGAAAATTGACGCTTTGGCATTGAAAAAAACGACGATTTTATAGGCAAGAAAACAGACTTTTTTCATAACTACGCCATTTTGTTAGATTTTGATATTTTCCGAAAATCCTACGTCATTGTACAGGAAATACCTTCCAGTTTAACGATATTTTTTCCTTTTTCGGTTTCAGCTACTCAATCGGCCGGAATCATGTCAGCAGTGGAGGAACTTTTTTTCGGCGCCTCCGAAGGCAGCGCATAAGTCGCTTGGATCTCAATATTTTTCTATGAAAAAATTATGTAATATAGGTCAAATATAGCCAAATATATTCTTAATTTTCCAAAACATTTAATTGAGTATTTTTATTCCAAAAAATTCCCGAAAATCACCCAAATTTTCAGCGTTCACACTGCTATAGCCCCTTAATCTAGTTGGATGTTGATGGTACGGAAAAAAAATAACCGCACGAACAAAGTAGAGATTGCGTGTGTGGTATGTGGTAGCGGATGTCATGCGAGCAATAAAACCTCATCAAATCACGGTCCCCCACCCCGAAGGTAGCCGGTCGCATAAGCCTCTGCACGGCTCAATCTACGAAAGCTTATATAACTGTAATGAGACCCGTGGCCCGATGTCTCATCAATCACTCCACCCCCGCGCGCGAGCGCCCACGATCACGCTCACTCGGAGCATCCCCTGTGCGTACCAACACCACCACCGCAACCATCATTGTTCCGTTCCTACATGTATTGCCACAGTGCAGGATTGGTATAGATAGCTTGTTCCAAGATGGGTTGTTCCAAGCCCCCTGGTCCATCAGTCGTGATCCAGCGACTTAACGTTATGTATATATGTATCTAAGACAGGCCGGACAATCGTACAACCATCAGACCCTATTTGATTCGCTATATTCTTCCTGCTTGATTCGCAGTAACCTATCAAGAAAAAATGAAGAGCCTTTTTTCACGAACCACATATTAACGTGTTGCTCAATCATAACGTCGATAACGGAGGATCTCCACCATAAAACTTCCAGCAGTACGAACTCTATATAAATACAATTATTTACAAAATCTTTCCTACTCTGTTCTTTTGCCTCAGATTTTTCCTGCGACTACTTGATTTCCGTCGGATTGTTTTTTTTAATCCTTTCTTAGGTCTTAGGTTCAATCTAACCACTTAAATTCCTCGCTAGAGATTGACAGATAGTGAGCAATTTTATTTGCCACTCCATGCTGCATTCCCTGCTCATCAACCAACCATTCCCGGATACTCTTGCGAAGACATTCACGAGCACGAAAACTCGGAAAGAAGGAACTGACACAGAGAGAATATTTCCACTAGTGAAAATGTCCGTGCGTATATATTCGCACTAAGCCGTGGAATATCGACGTGGTCGAAAGAGCGTTCCCCTGCGGTCTGCGTGAGCACACACGTGCGAATGCCGAGAACAACTTGGGACAGCATGGAAAAATGAAGAAAAAGAAGCCAAAAAGGAAGGAACCAAAGGGGACACGGAGTGTACGTGGCAGAGGGAGAGACAAAGAGTGGATGGAGCACACGTACCGAAGAAGGAAGAAATTGGAAAAGGGCGCGAGGGTTGCAGAGAGGGAGGGAGGGAGAGAGAGAGAATGTTATAGAGAGATGGGAAGACACACGTCGTCTTTGCCAAAGAGAGCAAGCTGGTCGAAAAGGGAGACAGGGAGAGACGGAGACAGTGAGAGAGGGAGAAACGGATGGAGACAGTAAGGGATGATAACGGGGACCACGAGGGATGCGAGAGGATCGCGGAACACTCGCGGTAGGCAACGCGCAGGAGGTGTAGGAGGATAATATTGATCCCCTCGTAGCCCCGCCCCTCCTCGCCTGGCGACGCCATCATTATATTATCCACCATTCCTCCTAGTGTCTATCCAACACACATTGCTGTGTGTACACTTTGGTAAATATACATCGGCGTGTGTAAGTCCTCTGTCCTCCTCTTCCGAGCTTCTTCACCCAGAACATGGCACTCCATGAAACGATCTTTTTTTCGACATGCCAACATTTTTCCCGAAATGTCAGGAAATTGATGACTTCTCGGAGCTCTTAGATCCTGATGCTCCGTCTTCAAAGTTGCCCAATTCAAAACTACTCGGGAACAATTTGGAGTGGTTGGAATAAAAATCGAGTGATGAAAATAAATTTTGCTCCGTAGTTCATTTCCCGGCTGCACCTGTTTTGCTGTGACATCAGTATTGGGTCCTCCGTGAAGTGCAATAGAGTGGCTGCAATTTGAAGCTTAATCTCTTGCTGCTTCGGTCATTTTTGTCTCAACGGATGCTCTCACTGTGCTACTTGCGTCACAAGTGAACAAACATAAATGATCGGAAAATACTGAACTTGAAGGTCCAATTCCCATGGCTATGTGCTTTTGGAATTGAGGAATGGGACGCAATGATTGGAGATTAAATAAAAAATTAATATTCCGTGTTCAGCGATTGTTTCTTCGAATCGTAAGAATTCTAGACTCGAAGAAGTATGATATTTCTCGTGAGGACAGCCAAGAAGCATCGGTATGTCATAAGGGAGCTCACGTATAAAACGGACGATTCTCAAGAGCAGGATCTTGTTGAAGATGCACTGATACAGGCACCAGGGGAAGTTATATCCGAGTAGTTCGCAGGTGTTGCGGCACATTATGTATATATATGTATATACGTGTATATAATGTGTATAGCAATGGCTCGCAACAACACTTCATTAAAAACAAATTTCATGAAGAAGGCACCGGATATCCGTGGCTTCAAAAGGATTTGAAGGCGCCGACCCTCCTGTAGAGATCGCTTATGAGCGCGTATGCGAGAAAAAGAGAGACGCAGCGGTATCCATAACTCTGTAAGCTAACAACCCCCGCAGACCAGGAGGAAACACGCCCCCGCGTGTACGCTTTCTCGACGCTCCGTAGAGAGCAGCACTTTGGCTTCAACCCTTCGACATTTTTTTTTGCTTTTCCCTCATTTCCCACTCGGTCTGCCCATTTATCGTTATACCGATAAAATTTCTTCTTTTTTTCTTCAAACCATGGAGAAGCTAGTAAGAAGAAATCGAGCGTACACTTTCGTCGCGAGGAGTTATGGTACAGTGTGAAAAAAAACTTGGCGTACGATGTAGTTCAAATTGATCCATGATAGCTGTAGTCCTGAGGAATAATGGATTTCAGTGTACATATCGCTTGCATTTTGATAGGACCACGGGTAAAAACAGAGTAGCATCAAAAGAATAGGATTGTTGGGTTTTCTACATATATTTTCCCATATACGTTGTTGGTATTGAAGAACTTTTAATTAAACATTATTTTTCTGTGCTGCATCGAATTATCATTTGGATTTATAACTTGTTAATTTACGAATAAGTCACTCGTCATGGACGTACCTATTCAGTTTACAATGAACGGTGCTGAAGTTTGCATCGTTGAAATGCAACGAAAATTCTTTTTCTTTTCCTTTTGTCTCCATTTTTATTGTTAGCTAAATTCACTTTTAATAGATTTAGGTTGTAGGTCTCTAATAAGGATGTTAGAAAAGTTCCGGTAGCTTTGATTTGCCAGAAAAAAATTGGCAATTGGAAAAAAATTATTTTCGTTGCGTTCCAACGATGCAAACTTCAACATCATTTACAATGAGGCTTGCAGCAAGTTCTGCAACAATACTTTTACCTGGTAAAAATCTATGCTGCATTGCAATCAATTTTTAACGGCGGGTGTGTTGACGACATGTCTCCAGATGTCTCTCGAAACGTTTAAGGGGTCTTCGCACTTTAGACGCTAAAAAAGGCTATTTTCATGACTTTTTTGATAGGTTTATATTATAGATATTGATATAAAAGTTACACTTGATAAATACACTTTCGAAATACATGAGAAAAAAATTGTTTATTTATTTAAGTAACTATTTACAGACGAAAATTGTAGTTAAAAAAATGTCTTTAAAAAATTGTAGGTCTGCGCTGTTGATGACATTTCGGAGATGGATCGTCCGAAACAAAAAAATCAAACGATTTTAGATTCAGTACGTTAATGACTAGCGCATAACATACGATTTTCGACATGTGCAAAAATAACAAAATGGCGGACATTTTTCGAAAAAAAAAAAAAAAAAAGTGTTTTCTCACCGTCTTTCACAAAAAAATAGTAAATATCGAAACTTAAAAAGAAATCTTTGAAGTGCGCTATAGCTGTAGTTGTAAAGAATATATGGTTAACATTTCATAAGGATCGGTTCAGTAGTTTCTAAGACTTTATCACACAAGCTCTCAAAAAACGTTGTTTCGAGAAAAACGCGTTTAAAGTTTATTTAGGTTACATAAATACATACATTAAAAAAAAATGTATTTCGAAAGTGTATTTATTAAGTGTAACAACTTTCATATCAATATCTATAATATAAACCCATCAATAAATACATGAAAATAGCCTTTTTTAGCGTCTAAAGTGAGAAGAATTTTCAATTGAACATTATTTTCTGTACTGCTAAAAATTATCATTGGGATTTATAACTTGGTAATTTACGAATAAGTCACTCATCATGGAGGTACCTATTTAGTTTACAATGAGGCTTGTAGCAAGCTCTGCAACAATACTTTTACTTGGCAAAAATCTTTGCTGCATTGCAATAAATTTTTGACGGCAGGCTTGTTGACGACATGCCTTCATATGTCTCTCGAAACGTTTAAGAAAAAGATTCTGCTGCTTTTCCATCCAAGCTCATTTTATTCGCCGAATCCCGTGTGACTTCTTGCTCAACTCTTTCCGCCTTTGCGTCTCTATCTGCCTATTCATCTCGTGCCACGTACTCGCGAATGCATTCTCGTGCATGGATGTAGCGAGATTATGTCTGAATTTTCAGCTTGCATATGAGATACAGCAGGAGAGAGAGAGAGAGAGAGAGAGAGAGAGAGAGAGAGAGAGAGAGAGAGAGAGAGAGAGAGAGAGAGAGAGAGAGAGAGAGAGAGAGAGAGAGAGAGAGAGAGAGAGAGAGAGAGAGAGAGAGAGAGAGAGAGAGAGAGAGAGAGAGAGAGAGAGAGAGAGAGAGAGAGAGAGAGAGAGGCAGAGACAGAAAAGAAAGATAAAAGGAGCAACGAAAACGAAATAAAAGAACAAGAAAAAGTGTGAGCAAAGACAGCAGAGAACCGCGCTCGGCGTCTCCATAAATCTCACTGTAGCGTCGAGATGGATCAGGCTGAAAGCGACCACGTTTCACGAGGGTATGCCAAGGAAGCGTCAAGCCTTACTCCACCTTGCTCCTTTTTGTTCCTCTCTTTTTCGTTCCCTTTACTCTTCACCCTTTACTCGTACTCTATGATGCACATATACAAATATACACACACTCGTGTATATCATTCCAGAACGGAATGGAGTTACGGGGTGAGCAATATGAGCGCAATGCGCATACACATCGATTATACGTTAGCAAATACTTGCTTCATGTACATGCGCCATGTGCATAAATGTAAAAGGTTTCTCAAAATGACCTGACATTTTAAATTGGTATTTTTGGACAACCGGCATCGGGAAGTATTGAGGTTTAGGCATGGAGAATTACACGGTCGAGCAACGCATAGCAATTGCATTATTGCATTTATTGCACAATGCAGTTATTGCAGACGAAGTTTCATGGTCGTGTTGTCTCGCACCGCGGCGATGTGAATTGGCCACCAAGATAGTACGATTTGACGCCATTGGACTTCTTTCTTTGGGGTTTGCCGAAGGGAAAAGTGTATGCCAATGATCCACAGACCATTCTGGAGCTCAAGGAAGCAATTGGCCGCACCGTTAATGAAATTAGTCCGTAATTGTGCCAAAATGTTATTGAACATTTTGTCAAAAGAGTGAACGATTGCAAACAGGGACGAGGTGGCCATTTATCGGATATTGTTTTCCATATATAACCTTCAAGTTTGTACCTTATATTAAAATAAAAATATTCGTACTTTTCAAATAAATAATACGCTTCATTAATAAATTTAAATGTCAGCTCATTTTGAGACGCCCTATATGACATTATTGGGATTTTATTCGTAGTGGATTCTTCAGCAAATTCGTCTCCCACGTGAACGATTGGGAGAGCCGGGAATATGTATATATGTGTATATATATATATATATATATATATATATATATATATATATATATATATATATATACCTCTTTCTCTCATATGTGTATGAGAGAGATAGGGAGGGAGGGAGAGAGAGAGAGGCAGAGAAAGAGTCAAGTACAGTAGCCCCGAGACGATGAAGCATTAAGGCGTTACAACTGAGTAGAAAAAAAAGGTTACCGTTTTTTTATAGGGCTTAAATGATGTATAACGTCACAAGAATGGTAGACAAGAGGAATGATACGCCTCCAAGCGCTCTCAAACGCACGAAACAGCCTAGACGATGAAAGTAGCAATTTCGAGTCGTTTGGTCCAGTTGTTGTTTCGGTCGAGTCGATAGACTTTAAATATTGACTGTGGTTTTTTTTATAGAGGACCGCTAAATAAGTACACACGATTTTTACGATTTATCAAAAATTCTCGCTGTTATAAACACATAAATGCCGAGTTTTTGGTGAAAAATAAATAATTAAAAATGAAACCTTTTTGTGAAACCATATTTTTCAATAAGCGTGGGTACTTCTCTAGCAAAACTAATTTGAATAAAAGAAGATTTTTTTGTAGTTGCTATTCTATAGACTAGGTCAAAAAAGTAGAAAGACTTAGTGTAGCTACGACTGAGCCGCCATTTTGGTTTTTTTCGTACGAATGTTTTTTTTTGTATAACCAACACATGCAGAATAAACCCTCCAAATCTCATTTTGATTGCTTTTTTAGTATTCTTGGAAAAAATTGCCAAAAAAGTCTCGCTTTTCGAGGAGCCACATAGATGTAACGCCTTGAAGATGTCGCTTTGAGTGGAACACATTATCGGTTCAATCAATCTCGATAATTTTCCTAACGTTTTCCTTACATTCTGTTTAAGACGGAATGACACCTCATCGCGGTCGGTATGGTAGAACAATTATAGATACCCAAAAATCTCTGAAACGGCTCTTCAGATCCCGTCGAAACTTTGCCAAACGACGTCAAATAGATAGACGAATAGCTGTCTGCCCCTCAAATTTTCTGAATTTGAGAAAAAAAAACCAAAAAATGAGGGTTATCATAAGCCAATCTACGGTTTTTTTCTCAAATCCAGAAAATTTGAGGGGCAGACAGCCGTTCGTCTATCTATTTGACGTTGTTTGGCAAAGTTTCGACGGGATCTGAAGAGCCGTTTCAGAGATTTTTGGGAATCTAGAATTGTTCTACCATACCGACCGCGATGAGGTGTCATTCCGTCTTAAATACTCGAACACATTTTCATCTTGTTGTTATTCCATATTTCCATTCCATTATTCCATATTCCATATTTCACGTCTTCCTATGGGCTCACTCTAGACCATTTTCCAACCCTGTTGAACGTACTAGCTGTATCATATTTATGGTTTTTGTATCGTGCATCGAAGGAATTATATCTTTTTTTCTGAGTTTCAACGTATACCCTTGCCGGTTTTTACGTATTCCCCTTCTCAATTGAATCCTTCCCTATCACTCCCTACCCGCACTTCGCTCATCTAGCATAATCTGCGGTTGCACCCACAGACGTCTTAACGGATTATGCCTAGTTGTGAAAGACGAAAAATCCTTTTTTCAAAACCAATATATTTTGACAGTATTTCATTTTATAAATGTTCCCTGAACATTTCAAGGTGACCGGATCAAAGTTGACGGATTTATAGGCTGTTATGTTGAGGCCCGTCGCAACGCTCGGAGCGTCGTTCGGAACTTTAAACGCTTTTTTTTCGTAAGCATGTTTTCAAAGTCGGTGAGCAAAATATTTCAAAAACTACTGTATCGATCATTTTGAAATTTTTAGCGCTTTTTCTACATGTAGAAATACATTATTTGATCGAAGGATTTTTTCCGATGTATACTTTCGATTTCATGAACGAAAAATGTCCATTTTTTTCCTAAAAATCAAGACTTTCACTTCGAAGACACACAATTTTTTTGAATTTGATATTTCGAAAATTCCTTTGATTAATCAAAGGATCTTCACATGATACTTTTTCAAATACCTAATTTTTGTAGAAATGTATCATCATAGTTTTTTTTTTAAAGAAATAAAAAAATGAGCTGTTTTCGACTGTCACACCTAAGCATAACCAGTTTAGGAGTACGTTTTTAAAGTGATTTTCATGTTTTGTTTTACGAGGAATGGATTAATAGAATTCGTTCCAATTTTTGGAATATTTTATACATATTCTCAACCAAATATTTTAATTTTTCCGAAGCTTTGCCTCTGAAGATATGGAACATGTAACCTGCCGACCATCGAACGTCGCCATCAGACTTTGCAGTTTGTGTACACTTTGGAGGCCGTAGTTTTCTTCGGAAATCAACACGGTTTGAAGATTACTTCAAAAACATGTTTTCCTTCCATATAAACCTAACTCTGACCAAAAATTGAAAATTGCATTTTGTAGAAGTATTTAACCAAACCGGTATAATTTTTGCCATTATTTTATAACCTTTTTGCTATAAAAAATATACTTTAAACAATGATATTACCCCAAATTTAGGTTCATATAGAGCGTAATTATATCAAGAAACTAACTGTCACTTTATAAAATTATAGGTTAGAAAATTTTTGAGCTAGAGTGTACACAAATTGAAAAAAAAGTCGTTTCGAGAAAAACGCGTTTGAAAAAAACAAATACCGAAAACAAAATATTGAAGGCTGTAATGAATTATTTATACTGCTCAACGGTTAATCAGCAATTCGTTTTACCAGCAATTTATGGAATTTAAAAAAATCGATTTTTTCCGCATTTTCCGAGGGTACAGGGAAACTGTAGAAAACCCATGCCAGCATAGACGGCCCCATACACTTCTGATTCTCTGATGCACATGCATTTTTACTAAAGTATCTACACCAAGGTCTCAAAAGTATTGGCCTTCCGCTGACTGATTCATGCGCCGTTCGGTGCACGACTGAGCGGTCACCGCTCCGAGTATCGGCCATGGACAAGGCCGCTAGCTCATTCACCAATGTCGGTTGATATCGTTTGAAGTATTTGTTCTTCGAAAGGTTCCCTCTCTTAGTGTCAACGTTCTAATACATTTCCCCTATCTTCCACGCTCCGACCTAGCCTGTGTCTCTCAGTGGGTCAGGTGACCGGTAAGCATGGAGCCTCTGATCCTGAATGATCCCATGGGATTTCCCGGATGCGGCGTGCGTTCGGGTCACCCCTTATTTGTAATTGACCGTGAACATTGGCACGTGAGAATAGTTTACAAGCCGCGTATATACATGAACGACCTCGCACACATGGTCCTCCAGACCCTGTGATTCTGATGGCGACAGGCCGTCCCTTCCCTTGGACAAACGGAAAACAGCAGCCGATTGGCGAGTTATAAACGTCCGATTATTGCATACTATACGATTGTATCGAATTTGGATTGAGTTGATTTGAGTCCAGATTTCATTAAGTTTTTTTCGTTACCGAGCATCTCATCTTGATGTAACGTGAAACGGTAATGGGAACGAAAGGGATGCAACAGTTAACTTCGCGTTAAGGGGTTACCCCCACTTGCGATTTTGAAAAAATCGATTTTTTTTATTGCATTTCTTTGAAGTATAAGTATCCGGGCCCATACTTCTGTATGGGCCCGGAATAGATGACTCTATGTAAGTTTACAAAAAAATATTTTCTTCGTGTAAACTGAAATTGAAACTTTAAACGCGTTTTTCTCAAAATGGCATTTCTGAAGTCGGTGACCAAGATTACTCGAACACTAATGAACCGATCTTCTTGAAATTTTGCAGGCTTATTTAATACATAAAAATGTAGTCTCAAATCGTTCGATTTTTTTTCGTTAAAATCGAACCATTAACTTTGACTGTCCGCCATTTTGTGAAAAATGAATATTTTTGAAAATCCTTCGATTAAAGACTAGTTTATACTTATATTTGACTAAATCCATCCGCATTTTTTTTCAGATGATCCACTTCGCCGCAATGTTGGTCACCGCAAACCGTGTATATAAAAACATTATTTCATTGACGGCCATTTGCCACTAAACAATGTAATATTTTTCAATAAAAAAATTACTGAAAGTTCTTCAAGATGTGTTCTTTAAGATGGTATATTGATCGATTAAAAAAGTTTTGTAGTTTTCTTTTAAAAAAATCATGAAAAAGGCCTTTTTTTGCGCTACAAGTGGGGGTAACGCCTTAAGGGGTCGTCTCACTTTAAACGCTAAAAAAGGCTATTTTCATGATTTTTTAAATAGGTTTAAATGATATATATTGATATAAAAGTTGTTACATTTAATAAATACAATTTCGAAATACATTTAAAAAAATTTTTAATGTATTTATGTAACCCAAACAAACTTTAAACGCGTTTTTCTCGAAACAAGGTTTTTCGACAGCTTGTTGGTAAAATCTTCGAAAGTACTGAAGCGATCCTTATGAAATTTTAACCACATATTCTTCACAACTATAGCTATAGGGCAAATCAAGGGTTTAAAAAAAATTGATATCTACTTTTTTCGCCTAAAACGGTGGAAAAACACGTTTTTTTCGAAAAATTTCCGCCATTTTGTTATTTTTGCATATATAAAAAATCGTATGATATGCGCTATAGCCATTAACATACTGAATACAAAACCATTTGATTTTTTTGTTTCGGATGATTCATCTCCGAGGCTTCATCGACAGCGCAGACCTACAATTTTTTAGGAAATTTTTTTGCCTACCATTTTTGTGTATGAATAGTGACTTACATAATTTAAAAAAAATGTATTTCGAAAGTGTATTTATTAAGTGTAACAACTTTTATATCAATATCTCTAATATAAACCTATGAAAAAAATCATAAAAATAACCTTTTTTAGCGTCTTAAGTGAGAAGACCCCTTAAGGCCCTGGGCCATTCTAGGATTTTCCAAAAATCGATTTTTTTTTGTTTTGTTAAAAAGGTACCTTAGTATCTATAAAATTATTTTCCAAAAGATTATGGGTGTGAAAAATCTCAAAGTACTCGAGTGTCAAATTTCAACCGATTCACTTGAAATTTTAACTGTACATTTAGAATTACATTTCTTTTTTTCATTATATTGCATAGTTCCTTTTGTATAAGCAATTTTCTGACGATTTTCTCATGGCATTTTATACTTTTTGTTTTAGAAATGCGCCATTTTGACAAAAAACAATATATCAAAAAAATCTTACGGACCAATAGCTATTCTTATATATAATCGAAAAACTTTAGTGTCTCATCATAACTCAAAAATTATAGGAGCTGTTGGTCCTATGACCTTCCGTTGGACCGGCCGTTGAACTTCCAGAAATAAAGGCGTCATCGGAAAAATGCACAGTCGCCATTTTGACATGTATAGCTGTGAAAAATAATTTTATATAGTCAATTACGTGTATAATGAAACCCGTATTTTGTAATTTCGATTTATTTTATGGTTTCGGGGGAAAAAATCACAAAATCTCTTCTATCAATGAAGAGAATTGTATAAATAAAATTCCAATTTCATCAATTCTATCAATGGAGAGAATTTTATATCCTTCTATCAATGGAAATAATTTTGTAAATAAAATTCCAACTTTATTTATAAAACACAATCCAAAATGGCGGCTCTAGTTCGCATCTAATAAAGCCATGCACGGCGCGTTCTGGTCTACGCGGGGCGCTCCACAACCTTGCCAGTTCATTTGAAACAAAAACGGGTTGAAAATGATTAAACTAGACTAAATTTGGGGAGACTCGTCGTTTTTTGTTTTTTTTTAAACCCCTAGATAACAAAATGGCAGCCGTTTGAAAAAACCCAATCTTTTGCCCGTTCTTTTTGCTTCAACGGATGAAAACAATATTTCTAAATCAATTTTTGACAAAAATCGCGTCCCGATGGCCCCGCAAATTGAATTTCCTGCCAATTGCGCAGAGATTCATGTGAATCCGTTCTGCAAAAATGCTGTTTCCAGAAAAACGCAAGCCTGACGTTATAAAAAATCCTATTTAATGTTTCTTTTTGAGCACCCAAACAAATAAACCCGCGTGTTCTAAAAACTTTAAGGACGCAAATGATGTTAAAAAAAATCAAATTTTTCATCCCCATGAACAGTAACCTGTTTAATCACGTCCTTAATTCATTCGAATTTTCCGTTTCCACGTCTCCATAATTCGATTACTCTTGCTTTCAGCACCGATAGAAAATAATCGAAAATCAAATGTCGATTCCAGCTTGACACCCATTTTCGAGTACTGCGTTTGCGTAATTGCACGAACACTCGGTGTACACGTGTGAGGACGTAAAAAAAAATACGAATTCTCGTATTCGGTGTACGTACAACGTGTTCGCATGCCCTTCGCGATCTTCCCTGCATATGCATGCGGTGCATAGGAAAATGGCGAGGAGAGGTGGAACAACCCCCGGCAAGGTGAGAGGGCGCGCCGTTTTATGGATTTTTTTTATCGTTGTGGTAGTTTCTCGGTAGCGGGGCGGGCGGGGGAGGTGGAGAAGGGTTATATGGTGTCGTTCGCCGAGTATATTCGTATAACTATAATACGCACATGCACATGCACACATACGAAAATCGACTCGGCTGTGGGCTGGCAGCGCCAGTGGGATTCGGATATTCAATGTTGGCGTACCTGTATGGATATTAAATTAACACCCGTAAGCCCCGCGAGTATTAACAACTTTGCAAAAGATTATACGAGATTATGAGCTCAAGCGAAACACGTGATTTTTAATGTTCCCTCTCTCGCGAGCAAGCTCGTCCCATTTGACTCTCTTTCTCTCTTTACCATCGCTAACAGGCCAACACACACGCCGTTTCGTTTCTCCTCTCTTTTTGGCTATTTGGTACTTCATTCGTTTCGGCAAACCTCAAATTTCTTCGGGTCTTCTCTCCGTCGCCGGGTCACTTTGTCTATCGTTGCAATCGCGGCCCCCCCTTGGTAACAATCCGCACGAATTATTTTACCGGCTGCGGTGGACTTTGCGGTCCATTTTTTTCACAAATATTGTAAATGTGTCGTCTATTTCATTTTTTCTCTGTTACTATTTGGAGTTATAGTTATGTATTTTTATATTATTAAATTTTGCAATAATTCTGTCATGCCCGAGTAATATTTTGGTTATTTTAGCAGTCGGATGAGTTGACTTAATCATTATCGATGTCATCTTCATTGGGGTGACGTTCGTGACTCGCGTAAGCAGATTTCACGAGCATAAAGGCTGGTGAAACCCTAAAGGAAACATCTCCCGTCTTTTTACGCGCTGGACTGTGTGCGATATTACCCTACGACTTTCAGCAGTCAATATAAATGGCTGTGGCATCAAACTTACGCTCGTGACAAGCCTCTTTCATAGTAATTCGAAGCTCCCCTATATATCGTCACCACGGGAGATTTTCATACCGATAGAAATGATAGGGTCTAGCATCCCTTCACGATTGCATCTTTTGTCGCGCCCCTTTTCGGTCACGCGTTTGCACTATTATGTCTATTTTTCACCCCACCCCTCTAGCACAACGAGCACGGTCGTTTTTAGAACCACACGTCTAATTGCGAAACAAGTGCTGATGACTCGTGAATTGGGAAATAATATACATACAAAGGTTGAGAAAAAAAAACACCCATATTACAAGAATTTCAATTGAACACGTTTATAAGTGTCCAGATAAAAAATTTTGATGGTCCCTCATTGTGCACTGAGAAAAAAAATCAATTGAATCAAAAAAATATATTGGTTGATAAAATAAATGTGCTGGTGCGGAGTTCCATCGATATATGAGATTATTACAATACTAAAAAATATTGGAAAACGTGATTGATTTAAATAACATATTGTTTGTTTGGGTTTATTTGAAAAAGCTCTTCTGTTCTCTGAATATCTACATTATCCTTCAAGTAAAAGCATATTCTATTGAACTCATTTTATATACAATCCGTAGATGTATGGATGAAATAATTAAGCGGTTGCTACAACATTTTTTATTTCGTACAAAAATATAATCAATAGAATTAATTATTTATTTACTGCATCGAAACTAATATGCCATGGGTCGTAAGTTTTTCAATTTGTTTTAAATCTTAAATAAAAAGTGAGCATTAGAATGATCATCCACGATAATAGTGGAGAGAATATCATATATCCGATGGAATATCCATGGACAGAATATCAGATATTCAACTGATAAGACAGGTACTATACTTTGATCTTAGCCACAGGCCAAGAAGCGATACTCTTTAGAGTTTCTCCGGCGTTTAAGTAGATTTTCGGTTCACTCTACGCTTACGAGAAACGAGCGCGCGTGCGGCTTCTAGCGGTTACTCCGAGAACTACGGGTTTCCTCACACCTATAATTTCGGTGGCGCTCGGCCATGATTTGGTTGCATTTTTTCAACCAAATGCGCAAGAAACAAATTTTATTTTCGCATAACTTTTTAACCAATTCAGACGTTTGCTTAATATTTTTCAATCGCAATAAAATATTAACATTTTAACGAATAATGTACTTGGAAATTGATATCGGATATGGTGAAAAAAATTAAATAACATATTTACTCAATAAACATTTTATCTGAATCAAACGAGCAAAATTCAATTTTTCTTATGTACTCGAATCAACAACATTTTTTGTTCGTTGCAGAAAATGCATTCAAAATTATTTAATTTGTTCGCGATTTTTTAGATAGTTTCAATAATATATTGTTCTCGACTAACAATATATCTTTCGAACGAAAAAAAAAACGTTTACTTTTATCATGTCATTAAAGTCAATAGCGTTTTGTTTGGACTAATAAATCCGATTATTTACACCAACAACTTTACAATTGAGTCAACGAAACTTCATTCAATAACACCAATGATATTGGATCAATGATTTTGTTCTCAGTGTGGGTTGCGGATCGAATATTTTTTGGAATATCATCAATAGAGTTGCCCAATGTGAAAAGCTTGCTTAGTCTTGGCAATTACATTCGAACAATCCTTTTTCTGCCTGCTCGGATTCGTCGCCATTGGCAAGCCTGACAATTCGAATCCTCGCGGTACATCTTTGGACAGAACGGACTACCGATCATGCGTAATCTGGTTGAATTTCTTTGCGCAACACGTTCGTATGCGGGGAGTAGTCAAGAGGTGGTCCAAATAAGCACGAATTTCTGTATCTACGAGAGCTTTTGCGGAGGACGACAAAAGCTTTGTGCATGGCGAGAGTTACGTATATATGCCGGGTACGCATTTCGAGCGTTGACAGTCGGGCTAGCCTGCCGAATACAAATGACATTCGGTAATCCTGACTCTCATATACCGAACTGGTGTATAGCTGTATTCCAGCCTATATTCCACAGCCATTTCCCATTCTCTCGAATCATCCCTTTCGCCGACTCGTTTCGATTACGTCGCTCTCTCTCTCTCTCTCTCTCTCTCTCTCTCTCTCTCTCTCTCTTCTCTCTCTACCTCTTCTATTGTCTCTCTTTCTCCCTCCCCTTCAGCAGTGCCATCTATTCCATTTCCCTGTCGGTTCGCGGTGTCGCCATCGAATGCCGGATTCAGGTAACAGGATCTACATAGTATACGTTATACAGTGCATAAGCCGGAAAGGAGGAAGGACCACGTAGGTTTCGTCCTCCACATCGTACTATTGCCGTAAACGCGGAGAGGTTACCTATACCGGAGCTTCCTCTTCGTGGAGTGCCACGATACTGATTCAAGCTGGTGGCAGTGGTGGCGCTGCTGCTGCGACCATACTAATCCGCCGATGGATTTATGGTCTTAATCACCGACGGATTATCCCGGACAGCCGCACAGCGCGAGCGAGCAATTCTGTCCTCTCTCACGAACCGACGGAAACACACGGTAGTGTGTTTCCCTCTTTCCACATAAACGCATGTATCTCACACACGGTGCGAATGTCGGTGGTTTCCTTTTTTGCCTTCCTTTTTTCATCCCCGTTCCAATGGATTGTGTGTTCAGACAATGAATGAAACGCTCGTGATCGAACGATCAAAACGATCAACGACGAGACGATACATCCAACGTGCCTTCGCCCAATTGATTGGACGATCGTGTTTCACTGGAAGTACTTTAGTGTCATCGTATCGAGCCGCTGAACTGGTCATTCGAAAGTTCTGATCTTTCGTGCACATTGCAAGAGCGTTGACTCTGATAACCTCGTTGGTAAAACTTTCTTTACCTATTCGATGTCACCAACTTCGAGAACGAGATGGCTCAGGATTCATCGAAATGGAAATAATATCGCTGAAAATGCTGTTTCCAGAAACACGCATTTGAAGTTGAACGTTATAAAAAATCGTATTCGATGTTTGTTTTTGACAAGCCAAACAAACAAGCCCACGTGTTCTAAACACTTTAAGGATGCAAATTATGTAAAAAAATCTAAGTTTCATCGTCATGGATGATAACCTGTTCTTAAGGCCATGTGTCACACCGACCGAGCAGCCACGAGTGCGAGAGAGCCAGCTGATTCACGGATTTCCAGTGTTCTCCTAAACGGTTGATTTTTTGGAAAAAAGAAAATAAACACCTTCCGCCCTGGTGAACGACGAGAATCGTCTTTCTCTTCGTTTGCCCGAAATGTGATCCGTCTGAGAGAGAACTTGGCAGTAGGATTTTCACCGACCGGACGTGTGAGCCATGTCTTTAATGTCAAAGCGTTTATTCCAAGTGTCATTAAGCATCAGCTACCTAGTTCAGTCTCAGCCTGTCAGATCAGTCATTGGAATCGTTGAAACGGTCTTCCAAGTTTATAGATCGAGATAATGATGCGTCGACTCTTCGAATGGGATTCTTCCCTAGCTGCTTTGATCCAGTTAGGCAGTCTTTTGGAAACCAGTGCAAATTTTTAGCACGGAGCCTAGCTCATTCACCACGTTAACACAGCTCCCCGATAACTTACGATGAAGATCATCACTTGAAATTCTCCAGAGGTTTCTTCTACTGCTAGTTTACGAGGTCAACCACCCTGTTTGATCCAGGTGGAGTTGAACCATCGATAGATCAAGTTTCACTGCGAACGGTAGGCCTGGTAGTGAACGTAAAGATCGGTTACCAGGAAACGAGTAGAGAGTTTTCGAGAGTTTGGACATCCCGTACAACCAACGGCAACGGCTGTATCCATATGTTCATGTATACCGGAAGTCTATGTGGTGTGGAGTGGAGACTGGTAAGAGGTGGGTCGCTCTGGCGAACTGCGTATAAATGGTACGTAATCCGTTGAACAGAGTGCAGGTCTCGGTAACGAAAGCCACCGGTAGAGCTTGTTGGAATGAAGAACGCTCCACCGTCGGTTCGCTACAGTTCGCGGGCTTCAACGACGAGAAATTCGACCTGGAGGCTGCCCAACTCTCTTGCCAGGTCCACATGACCACCACATCTCTCGCTCTTTCTCTCTACGTGTCTCTAGCCCTCCACATTCTACCTTCGAGTGTATAGAGGCTAGAATTTTGGTACATGGCGTATAACTCCGTGGTGGCCGACAGTGCGGTCGCGCCGTCGAGTTTACGTTGGACCGCGAATTGAACAGAGAAAGACGAGGAGGGCGAGGGCAAGGGAAAGGGAGACAGAGACCTAGAGATGGTGGAATGGCTCCACGATCCCGTTGTGTGTGCGGTTCTATAAATCCATGGGGGCTTACCGGCGCAAAGCCTCCCACGCGCAGCTTCCCTCTAACCCCCCCTTTTCGCTGTCCTCCTCCTCTCAAGCACTCCTACATAACCAACGCCTGTGCAAGCTGGTCACCATCGACTGGACAAACTGGCACGAATTCGCCGCGGTTCTGCAATATTTCGCGTCGGCATACGCGCTCTAGTGGCTTTTGATCCATTTTCTTCGTGTTCGAATTTTTGGTTACGGTTTCGAGCTGGCGCCATGTACAGAGTTTAATCGATGATGATGATGATGATGATGATGACATACATAGCTGTAGCACATGCGGTTGAGCTTCGAAATTAGATGGGTCGCGGAAATATTGGAATGTTGAATAAATTCTCGCTGTTTTTTTCGTGAACATTAATGTTTTGGTTAAAAATCATTCCTAATGCTTTTTAAGCGTTTCGAAACTGTTGTGTCATCAAGTGCTGATGATTCTGCAAGTTCAGCTGGCGTCTGACATAAATCTGAATAAAGTGATGCCTCCAATAGGGTATTTTACTCTATGTAAGAAAAATACTAAGAATGTATAAATAAGGTATTTATCGCAATAAGCAATCGAATAATGTTGGTTTTAATTTATAAAAACACAAAATAAATTTTGTAATTCATTTTTTTTTAATTAATTTTTCTATCTGTTCAACGAACATGCGAAACGGTAGCCGCCATAATGAATTCCGACGTGACGTCATTGACATAGTGAACAAAGAAAGCGGTAGACGTATTACTCTCTAGCCTGTAAAAAAAAGCGTCAACTATATATTCTCGTTTGTCATAGTTAATTGCAAATTTTCAAATAGTTATCTGTACTTCAAAAGAGAACAAATGAGTTTTTTTTCGGACTATGGGACCTCTTCTCGCAAGTGTTAACCAAGTCTTCCTCCTATTTATATCAATTGGCATTTTAATCCACAACTTTCCCGGTGTTTTTACACTAGTATTCTTACATTTAGGAACAACACACCAATGATAGGGATTGTAACTCATTTTTAGCAAAAAAAATTACGTATTCACAATTGGCGCAGCGTCGATGTTTATTATGCAAAAGACGTGACGAACCGAAGCAGCATGGCAGCTAGTGTTTTCGCGCGGTAATTCGAAATGTAAAATTTAAATGCATTTTTGTGGCACGTATTGATTTGATAAAATAGAAATAAAATTTCTAGTAGTTTATTACCACCAAAGGATCAAATTGAGACGCCTTTCCAAAAAGGGTGTAATGCCCTTTTCAACAGATCAAAGTCGTTATTTTTAAGCGTCTAAACCAATCTCTGCATGTTGTTTCCGATAGAGCATGGTCGCCGTAAGTCTCAACAAGAATTCCGTGTTTCTTCAGCTGCAGATTTAAAAAAAAATAAAGTTGTGCAGTTATATTCCCCGCAAGTACTCTTTTTATGGTACAAAATTTGATATGTTTCAGTCTTATACTTATCATTGAGTCTTCAGTCTTATAATTATCATTGAGATCAAAATCAACTTGAGCAACATTACAATAAACTTGAACAACAAATTTAAACATATTTAAATGCGCACACATTTAAACCGTATTTTGACACTCTGTAAAAGTAGCCCCAAAAACTGTCAAAGTTACCCTTAATGTCAATTTAACCCCGTTTTACCGTACCTCTTTATAGATGCGTTACTATCTTAAACTACACGCACGCAGTTCTGGTAAGGCCATTCGTTGAGAAACGCCGAGAACTTGTTCAACCTCTTAATACTTTGATATGTTAAGGAGCTATCAGTGTGACACTTACAAAAAATTGATTTTTTTGTTGCCTTTTTCGACCGTTTATACTTTCAAGAACATGAAATGAGATTTTTCAAATTTGCTGACATTATAACTCAAGGAGCAATTATCCGATTGACTTAAAATTTCAACTGAGTACTTTTGAATATATTCACTCTACAATGACGTGGGATATTTTTGATTGTGTGAAAATGGACAATTTGACATTAAACAAAACGACCATTTTATAGGCAAGAAAGCAGACTTTTTTCATAACCACGCCATTTTGTTAGATTTTTATATTTTTCGAAAATTCTACATCATTGTACAGGGAGTGCCTTTCAGTTTAACGACATTTTTTCCTTTTTCGGTTTCAGCTACACAATCGGCCAGAATCATCTCAGCAGTGGAGGAACTTTTTTTGGCGCCTCCGAAGGCAGCGCATAACTCGCTTGGATCTCAATATTTTGATATAAAAAAATTATGTAATATAGGCCAAATATAGCCAAATACATTTTTAATTTTCCGAAACATTTAATTCAGTACTTTTCTTCCAAAAACAATCCTGAAAATCACCAAAATTTTCAGCGTCCACACTGGTATAGCTTACGAAGTTGCTGAGAGGATGAGGATGAGAAAATTTGTAATTTGGCTTGGTCAGTGTGCTCATCAACTTATATGAAATCAGCGTTCAATGCATTTTGGAATCTAGGCCCACGTCTGATTCCGAAATCCATAGCACACGTTGGTCCCCATATGGAGCGTGTTTGTACGAAAAATGCAACATTCCCAATGTGACCAAACGCCTGACATTTCACTTTGCAAACACACTTCCTCCCTTGTTGACCCAAACGGACAACACATTGGCAGGTGCTTCCTTTCTACTTAGCCCAGCATTTTCTAAGTCGTCGATTCGAATGAGTTCGGACCAATAGACAGTGGCCAAGTACATCAAATAAACGCCAGAGGCATAATCCTCGCGTTACCGAAACTCTCTTGGCGTCCATTCGAGTTCATTCCACCGCGTAGTTGGGGAGTATACAAGGAGGTTCGTCATCCAAGCCCTCGGGATCAAAAGTCATGGAGTTCGTGAAAGGAATCTCGTGGTTATTCAAAAGAGAAAAATGTTGATCTTGTAACGGATATGCCATCAATGCCGGCATTGTGCGACGGAGACGACGCCACGCGGGGTTGTTATTCTTCAAGCTTATTGCCACCCACGCATCCGTGTAGAACTCGTCAAGTCTCAAGCTCCCAACGTACAAGTGTCCGAGAAACATCTTCATTGCAACGGTAATTGATTTTCACTCCGGATCATCCTCTTCCTACTTCAGTTTTTCATCGACGTCTTTCGTTGATAACGTTTTTTATCGCTGCATTGCTTTTTTTGCGAAATTCGATATCACCCGTATGGCATGCCTGGGCGAGTGAGATATGGAAGAATTTTTTTCTTCCTTTGACTCTAGAGCTGAGGAATCGCGGAGAGGTGGGTGAATCGAGTACTCGATCGCTTCGACGAACAGCATCTCGAACGCTATCCGACACGTTATCGTATCGTTGTACAAGATGGCGGTCGGTTCTCACAGAGTGAATCATACCAATACGATGTTATACTTATAGATATGGAAGAGTTTGCCGAGTGGGGAACGTCGATTATCGCGGACGATTCGAGATGTTTGTATATATCCATTTATCTGCCGAACGATATTCTGATTGGACGAATGGACTCGCAGCACATATTCCACGCATAGATAGACTCGCCCGCGATCAAGTCGTTCTTTCATCCAGCCTTCTAATCATCCATTATTACGAATTGAGCGAGAAACGCAATAGCAACATTCGCCGACGTGTTTCAATTTTTCTACAGCTACTTCGAAAATTGGGCAGCAATGTTCGGTCGTTAAAAAATAGCGGCAATTGCGGTTCTTCATATTGATTATCCAATTGAACGGTTGAATGATAATTACGATGATGATTGATTTTGCGATAATGAAAATTGCATTGAGAAAACGAGTCAATTTTTTTTTCTTGTGGAAATGGAGTGAAGAAAATAATCAAACACTAGTTAAACAAATAATTAAGAATGCGATTGTGTTTCGACAAATTTTTTGTTTGGCAAACGCTTTTTGGGCGCTACAAACCGATGGTAATTTTATTCGCGCGTACCCAGGTAGGAAATCAAAAGGCTGACGATGGAAACAAGCTTGTGCGAGCCTTGTTTCACCGAGCCTGAGTGAGACAGACCGGTCCCAGGTTTCATTGCATCGTTTGGAGCAGCCTGGAACCAAGACTGGCTGCTTAGCCTAAACTCAGGGTTATTTCAAGCTTCATTCAGCCGGTGAATTTTGAGGCTGAAAAATCAAGGCTGGATGCAGGCTTGTTTCAGGTTGTGATAAAATAAAATAAGTTTAAAATAATATTTTTTCTGTACTTTTATGAAAAAAAAATTTAGCAATAAATTTGTCGGGTGCGAAGGCACGAAAAACGAAAGCGAAGGAGGCAGCTCAGAACATTTAAACATATGCTCTTATCGATATTTATGAGGTACACAAAAAAGTGTATACGAAAATAAAAGTACGCAATAAAATAAAGTATTGTTTTTAAAAATATTTTTTATATATATTTTGTAACAAATAATATAACAAATAATAAATATATATAATAAATCAAATGAATTCTTTACAAATTTATTAAATTTACCCCAATGTAGAAAATAGAAAACTAAAAACAGGCCTCATATAGCCTCGGGAAGAGTTTGGGAAAAGCCTGGTCATAAAAGCTAGTGAAGGCTTCATTACGGCTCGTTTTGAGCCTTGTTGTTTCGTCGTTTCAGGCTTAGTACAAGCTTTTCTACCAGCCTTTGGTCAAGCCTGCGTGCAAGAGCCTGAAACCGCGTTATCATTCAGAGGTTCAGCTAGGCCAGAAATCAGACTGGTGCTCAGCCTGAATTAAAAAATGTGAGCCTTGTTTCAGCGCTTGGCGAGCCCTTTTTTCATCGTCAATTCCTACCTGGGTACCTGCTGGTGACATAAGTTTTACTCACGCGTATCTTCTGATAAACCGATTTTGCGGTTACGATAATTGAATTGAAAAAAGGGTATATTTTTTTTATCTCGGGGAAATAATGGGAAAATATAATTGAATACACAAGCAAGATTCGCGACACTGAACGACGAATGTGATGATGTTTATACTAGAGCATGGATACCGGTTTTTCGGTAATATCGGACCGAAAATCTGATATTGAAAAACCGATATTGGACTCGAATAATACCGATATTTCGTTATCAGACTTGAAAACATTAAAATAACATTATAATTGTTATTATTTTCACTTGAGTTACTTTTACTTGTTTTTTTACTACGTTTAACAGCCTCAAAATATTATTTTCTATATTAAATATTTCCGAAGTGTCAACTTATTTATCCACGAGTGTGGAATCAGACAGGGCCGTTTCTTTTGCAGCTTAGGAACTCTTGCAATAACATGGGGTCGTCTCTGAAAGACGAAACTTCAGATTTTGCTTGTTTACTACGTTTTCATTTGCATAAAAGTTCCTATTTTTTGTTTGTTTATTTGTTTCTATTTGGATCGGATATATTTGAGAAACTGGCGAACTGAACCGGACCACACTACGTCAATTTTTTATTTATTTTTCGTGGTTTTTAAGCACACGTTAACAGCTCCCGAAATATTTTGGATCAAATTTGGCCCTAAGCATCTCAAAATTCACAAACTGCCTTTTCAAGCGAAAAGGCAGTTTTTAGGCACAAGAAAAATAAAATAAGTAAATTGAAAAAAATGTAACGTAGTGTGGACAAGTCCGGTTTTGTTCGCCAGCTCCTCATTTAAGAACATAGCAAAGTGTGTTGAGAAATTTATAATAAATGAAGATCTCAATTTTTATTGAGACGGTGTATTTTAATAAATACTGTGGTTTTATTTAGCTATACACTATTATTTCTACAACTTCCATATTCATTTCCAAGCTTCTGACGTTTTTAATCAAGGTTTCCCATAAATATCGAAAAATATCGAAACACCGGTATTCCGATATTACAACTTGTTGAAATCGAAATAATACCGGTAATAGAAAAAGCTTCGATAGTCCAAGCTCTAGTTTCTTCACATTTCTTATTCGTGGTACTATTTTTGTGCGCTACGAACGGATAAGAATTTTATTCGCGCATATTTTCTGGTAAAATAAGTTTTCATGGTTGAGCAAAAAAAAAATACCGACACGGTTATTATACTTATAATACAATATGATGTTAATATAACCTTGTTATAATGCAGGGTTAATATAACCCTGTTATAATACAGGGTTATTATACTTAAGGGAAAAATAACTTTTCGACTACTCACCCTGACTCGTGGCTCGGTAAGCTGCGTCCACATTGCGATTTCTTCCCTTATCGTCATGTCGGGATAGCGATTTTTCGCGAAGGTAGCCTCCAATTCTTGAAGCTGCTGCGTCGTAAAATGCGTTCTCTGTCGCCTCTGCCTTTTGCTCTTCGGCTCGTCCTTTTCCGTCGCGTCGTTTACGCCGATCACATTGCTGGGTGAAACGACACCACCGCCACCGCGAAGCTCGTGCTTCACTTCCGTCGGCGACCTTGTGCCTGAAATCCATGCAAAGCCATCGAATTGAGCAATTAGTGCAAAATTCCACAGAAAATAGCGACTGCGATAGGAAAAAAAAATGTTTCAATCTTCGTACGTAAATTAACTTCACAAACGTGTGCGTCTTTTTTTCTTGTCATGCCATTTTTATCCACCAAGTGATTCGACGGTCCAATATGTCGAACGAAACAAAAAACAGCACGACTTTATTCAGTTGGTCAACTCATGTCGTAGAATAATCATTATTACAAAGCTAGATCGTTCAAATTGTTGTGTTTAATCAAAGAGTTTGCAGGAACAGTTTCAATACTTACGATTTGATTGTGTAGAAAATGTGTTGAGCAATAATTGCTTAAAATTCCAGAAAAAACAATACATTTTTTATAAATGTGTAATCATTTATTGTGATTTTTAATTATAACAAATTGCAACTTTCATTGTCATTTTCAATTGTAAGAAATTATAGTTATTTTAATGATAATTCGTATGAAATAAATTTGTAATAAACGTGTAATTATCGTTTATTGTAATTAGTAATTAAAACAAATTGAAACCGTAATTATAACAAATGATAATTTTTCTAAAACAAAATTGTAATCATTTTGCAATCAATTTCTAATAAATTTACATAGATTTGTAATACAATTGTAATAAATTCATAATAAATTTGTAATAAATTTATAATAAATTTGTACCAAATCGGTAATAAATTTGTAATACATTTGTAATGCATGCTCTATCGAGCTAAACGAAATAATAATGTTTCGTGTATCTAAAAAGCGCAAAAACTATTCACATTTTCATCATAACGGTGAGATATATAAAAAACCGATTACCGACGCCATTTTGGACAATAACGACGAAAAATGTAAGTATGTAAAAAAAAAATTGAAAAAATTATCTTTGCACATTTCAAAATTGCATCACGTTGTTCTTCTCGAATTAGAAACGGCCATCAGCCATCAAAATGGCAAAAGACAATAGAGAACCGATTATCGACGGCATTTTCGTCGATGATAAGAAAAACGTACGTTTTGTCAATAGTTTTCGTTTACCACGTATGGACGGACTTTTATGTGTGCTTTCACGCGTTTGTAGATCAGGCGGATCGTTTGATCGGTAATCTCAGTCCGCGGTAGATTCGTGTACCTTTTCCGGCAGTTTTTCACAACTACATGCACACGTACACGCACACGTATATTTATATATTATTCGCCTGGACTGCGACAGTGACAGGTGAGCATATAGCGGGACGAGAGGGAATGTAGCGTTCTCCCCGCGTATCCCAGGTATATGCATCAGAACGTTCTTCCATATATGTATCGAATATATACGAATAAAAGCTCCGACCGTTGCGTCGACGCGCTTCCTTTGACAGCAACTTGATTGATTGGCTGCTCTCAAAGGGTGCCGCTATCGCCGCCATATTCGCGCCGTACCAACGTTGCTATGCTACTTATATTTTTGTGCAACACGTATATGCGTTATACAATTTTTTTAGTAAGGAAAAACCCTCATTACTATCGATACGTATCAGCTACCGTGTCATACATATTTCCGTATTGCTTGCTACCGTTTTTTTTCTTCATTTTTTGTTTCTTCAACCTTTCCATTGATGCCGTTTGGATAGCTATTTTATTTTACTTCCGGTTCCACTGTGAAGCTTAAGGGATCGTCTCAGTGTGAAATTTTCGAAAAATCGATTTTTTTTGTTGCATTATCGGATAGTATACACTGTAATTGTATGGACCTGGCATCGCCGATTGATCGTAAGTAAACGATTTATCTAAAAATTTTCCAACTTCAATCTTTAAACGCGTTTTTCTCAGAATAGTGTTTTTCAAAACGGTTTCCACTCTCAAAGGAAGAGTTTTGAAGATATCTAGTTCCCCTTTGAAGAGAACATTTTTAACGTCATTTTTTATAGCGCTATGAATGCTTTTTTTTTTGTAAATCTTCCTATTTTTTTTACGAAAAACTGTCGAGAAAAAGGGCCAAATTCGATACTTTTTGTTCAAACCGCCGCCATTTCGTCAAATTAAAAAAAAAACCCTTCCATAGCGCGATAGCGACTTTCCTACAGATGAATAATCTTTTTGAAATTTTTGTTTCAGATCAAAATTGCGGCCGCAATCGTGGAAACCGTACAGGACCTTTTTTATTACGTGTCATTTCAACAATTTATTTAACTATTGTACATCCAATAAATAAACATTAAAAAAATCATTTTGTATTCGTCATGAATGTATTTATTTATTTAAAAAAACCGGACCGATTAGTTTATTTGAACATTTAAAAAAAAATCGCGAAAATCAGTGATTTTTCGGAGGGTCACACTGAGACGATCCCTTAAAAGCGACGCAAGAAAAGGTAAAGATGACCCGATATCTATTATTTCCGGTGTTAGATATCATGTTTGTCACGATGCATATGTTATTTCAAGTTTTTTCAGTTTTTGTATTATTTTCAAGTAAAAAATTACTGTTGTATATCGGATGTAAAAAAAAAACTAATAATTGCATGTAATTGGAAGAAGTAATTTTTTTGAATAGTCTGCATCGTCGCAACGTTTGACCTGAATATTCATCAATGAACTCCTAATTTTTTAAAAATAATTTCGTCAAAGGTGCCGCTGGAAAAAACGTCTTCGCACGAGGCAAAGTAAAATTGCAATCTTTTCTGAAAAATAAAAATGTATGTTTTGCAGGTAATTTTTCCACGTACGTTATTCTCCGTGAATCCTTTGTTTTTAATAGATATATACATTGACAACTGTTATTTGTATGATTGGTTCATTTGAAAGATAAGAACCTCTTCGTTTCTCGTCGTGGAGCACGCGTGCAATGTTACCCAAAACTTTGCGTATATTTTCACGTTGTGTGTGTATGTATAATGTAATATGCAATGTTATATAGGTGTTTATCACAGTTTCTCGGCGGGCGAGTGAGTCTCGAGGCGTTAGGAAAACGTGCCTCTGACTCGGCCAAGAAATTGCTAGAAGACTTAGAGAGACCCTCATCCCCGCGTTGCGGGATTACCGGAGTGAAGTGAGATCTGTCCCGGTTGTTGTTAACCAGAGGAGCCTAAGACTACGGGGATATTTCAATTTGCGGGGATTTGGGACGAGACGCTCCTCTCCACTCTTTCCTCTTTCTCTCCCACAGTTTGTTAACACTATTTCGCGGACGAGAGAGAGAGAGAGAGAGAGAGAGAGAGAGAGAGAGATCGTGGGCAAGAGAAAAAGCCGAAGAGCTAAGTGCCGAACAAATATGTAAACGGAGAAAAACGAGAGACTCCAAAGGCCTTGTATTATAGTTTGGGTTTGTTTGGGTTCGCGCCCACGCTCTGCTCTTTTTGCGCCAAAATACAATTTACCAGAAATCCTACGACCACCCTCTCTCAATCACGCGAAATATGCGTGTCATTTTAGCAAGCTTCCATTCGGCTTTGCGAACGGCACAAAAATTGTTGTTTTTTTTTACATCCGTATCGTCGTTGATTTTTTTTTCGGATTCAAATACCCCGGGGCGATATCGAGATAAAAAATTACATTAAGAGGTTAGGCCACTCTGGAATTTTCGAAAAATCGATTTTTTTAATGGTCCCCTAGGACCTCAAAAATGATGTCCCAAAAGATTATGGCCGGGAAAAATCTCTAAGTACTCGGTTTTCGAATTTTAGTACAAGGCCGCCTGGTTCGCAGCTCGCTACTCAAAACTGCAATCGCGTTTGTCTCAAAACTGCATTTTTAAGTTGGCCGGAAACATAACTCAGGCAATTTTCAACCGATTCACTTGAAATCTTGAATATATCTTGAGGAATACATTGTCTATGGAAGTACGTAGGATTTTTTTTTATACTGCATAGTTCGTTTGTTATTAACAATTATCTGACGATTTTTTAGGCAAATTTTTCACTTTCCACTTTAGAAGTGCGCCATTTGGTCAAAAATCAATATATCAAAAAAATCCTACGTACTTCTGCAGTTATTATCAGGTTGATAAAAAAGTTTTGTCGCAAAAATTTTTAAAATGTCTTTTTACGTATTGACGCAATATGACATCGAGCTATGTCGAGAATATTCTAGAATGTTTTCTACTCTTCCGCGTGACAGGGTATAAAAGGGCGAGCGCGCGTTCTAGTGGACAGAAATGGCTTCAATCTCGCAGGAGCAACTTCGAGCGATCATTTTTTACGAGTGGCGGCGCGGCACGAACGCAAGCACAACTGCTAAAAATATACAGGATGCATTCAGCGAGAACGTAGTTTCTCATCGAACAGTCCAGCGTTGGTTCAATCGTTTTGAATCTGGAGACACAAGCCTTGAAGATAAGAAACGTTCCGGACGACCGTTGACCATCGATGATGAAGCATTACTCCGCTGCATCAAATAAAAACCGGAAGCAAGTACGCAGGAGCTAGCAAGAGAACTTGGCCGCACCCAACCGTCAATAGTCAATCACTTACACAACTTGGGATACAGGAAGGTTCTAGCTCAATGGATACCACACCGTCTCACCGAAGACAATAAGAACTGTCGCGTGACCATCTGCCAGTCTCTCCTGCTTCGCCACCATCGCAAGGAGTTTTTAGAAGATCTTGTGACGGGAGATGAAAGCTGGGTCTTGTATGATAGCAGAACGCATTTAGCCTATTGGCTTCCTATCGAAGAAAAACCGCCACACCAACCGAAATCTGATCGTCACTCACAAAAGGTTTTGTTGTGCTGTTTCTGGGACGCAACGGGAATGCTGTTTCACAATTTTCTCCCTGTAGGTAAGGCAATCTCCTCTACACGATACATCGAGAATCTCCAGGAATTGGTAAAAGCTGTAAAAAAAAACGGCCAAGACGCGCGACTGTGCACCTTCTCCACGACAACGCGAGACCCCATGTCGCAAAGGAAACCCACAAAACAATCACTGAGCTTCACTGGAATACCGTTCTTCATCCACCATACTCTCCCGACATCGCGCCATCTGACTACCATTTGTTCAGACATTTGAACGCATATGTGAGAAACAAAACTTTCAAAAACGTCGACGATCTCAGAAGGGATATTTCAAATTTCTTTGAGTTCCAGCCGCCGCAGTTTTGGGCAAAGGGAATAAATGAGTTGCCAACTAGATGGTCGAGTGTCATAGAAACCGATGGCGAATATATTGTTGATTAGAAATGTTTTGTAAAAGATATATAAAAAAATAAATTATATCTAAATTATTGCGACAAAACTTTTTTATCAACCTGATATATATAATCGAAAAAAATCATTGGCTCATTATAATTCAAAAATTACAGAAGCTGTTTGTCGGGCCGTCGACCATGGAAAAACTGAGACGTCATCGCAAAAGCGCTGCACAGCCGCCATTTTGAAATTAATCGCTTCAAAAAAATTATTGTATCACAATCACTGATATGTATGATAAACACTCTTTTTTGTAATCCCGATTTATTTTGTAGTTTTTTCTGAAAAAAAATCCCCAAAAGCCTATTTTTCAGCCTCTAAAGTGGCCTTAAACAAATGCCTAACACGCGGTTCTACAAAAATATCAGAAAACGAATTATAACATTTTTTTCATTGTTAATTTATCTCAATTGCAAATTTCTCTTACGTTTTCGTATGTTCGACCTGTGGCCGTTGTTCGTGCAATTTCTCGGCTGGGCAGTGGAGAATCCTCCCGATGGTGTTGCCGGCGCAGCCCCCGGTGTGCTCGGCGTGCTTCCCCCTGGTGTATGAGCCCCGTGACCGGACGAATCGAGGCGCCCGAGGCCACCGTTTGTTTCATCCCTGAAATCGTTTTGTGCCCACACTGCAAAGAAACAATACGAGATCCTTGCATTTTCAGCATTTCCAAAGGCTACATTATTCCAGCGGCAGATTTATATTCAAATTATCTCGATTTATATACTTATATTCAGATAATTTGAATATACATTTTTCGGAGCAACGACGAGAGTCGTAAACTGAGAATTATGAAATTGGCAGGTCGTTCCGTATTGTTAAAAAATGTATCAACGATTAATAGAAGATAAAGCACACTAAGGTACACGTGAATATTCGTTTCTTTGGCCTAATGACTAAGTTTTTGAACTAAGTAGTTGGGTCAATTTATAATTATAAATTGATCCGATTCCTTCATTTACGAAGACTTCGTTCACTTATATTGACCCAAATAGTCAGTTTGTAAAAATTACGCTTACTTGAGTTGATCTAAATACTCAATATTTGGTTCTAAGTAGTAATAAATTCATGGAAATACTCAATACTAAATATAAATTGATCCAAATACTTGGTTTATCAATACATAGTTTACCTAAATTGATCCAAATACTCAGTATTTGGTCCTAAGTATTGGTTAATTCATCTAAATACTAAGTATTTGATCCTACGCATTAGTTAATTGATCGAAATACTAAGTATTTGATCCTAAGTATTATTTAATTGATCCAAATACTAAATATTTGGTCCTAAGTATTAGTTAATTGATCCAATTACGAAATACTTAGCGAAATATTAAGTACTAAATATAAATTGATCCAGTTACTTAGTTCATAAACACATAGTTTACTTGAATTGATCCAAATACTTTCTCATTATATTTATCATTTTCTTGGCGGATAAAGCTCGTTTCACGTAGAACATTTATTTAGTGCTTCTCTGTTTTTTTTATTGAGTAGGTGTATTGGGTAGGCATTCGCCAATTCACATGCTATATATACATACAGAAATATAAATAAATATATAGGTATGCATATATCATTTTCCCCAACGAGGTTAATGCCCCGAATCCAAAAATGATGTACAGACCGTGCAGAATATATTAAATTATTAACTCGGGTTTATTTATGTTATAAGGTCTTGATAGCGTCATCGAAAATCCTTAAATGCCAGTACATCTCTTTCACACACATTCGTTCGAAGATTGACGAAGCTTTTGCATTTATGTTCGATGTAACGTCAGCGCTAGCTTAAAAGCCTGTAGGACAATGTCATATACATTGGACCGAGGAAACTCGATTATTTTCGTAAAATATGTATTTTCGTTCGATATTTTGTATTCACCGTGGCGTGCCCGGTCCGAGTGCACTTGCGAGTATTCCATGGAGAATTCTCCAATGACACTGCATTAACGCAGCTAAATTTAAATGCATATTTCAGCTGTGGAAAATCAAGCGGACCTAATGGAGATGAATGAGGGTGTCGAAGTGGGTCAGGGCCGAATTTAAAGGTGTGGAGGCCCTGTAGCCACGACGGAGTGGGAGGCCCTTAATTATTTTTTCGATCAAGATTATATTTTTTTATAGCGTTTGAATAATTTGTTGCAAAAAAACAAGATACTTTCAAACAACCTACGTTGTTTGAAGTTACCCGTGCAGAAATTTTGGCAGGGATACAGCTGGATTCTGACTTGTATCCCGGGCTCCCAGTCGGGATCTAGTCCGATATCGGATCAGATTCTAAGACTAAATGTAAGATCCGTAAACTGGATTCCATTAGGGATCCAGAACCGGATCCCTTAATGACTCTAAATAGATTCCCCATGGAATCATTGAGGAATCTTGGAAGGATCACGGGTAAATACAGGTGTAAATATGGGTAAATACTATGGAATATAATGGAATCCAGTTTACGGATCTTACATTTAGTCTTCGAATCTGATCCGATATCGGACTAGATCCCGACTGGGAGCCCGGGATACAAGTCAGAATCCAGCTGTATCCCGGCCAAAATTTCTGCACGGGTATAGATAGGAATTTTATAGATAGGAATATGTAGATGGAAATTCCTATCTATAGATAGGAATTTCATAGTAATACTGAAAATACACGTGACGCCAAAATTTTCAAAGATATGCTATCGTCGTCATACATATTCCGATACGGATGCAAGTTGGATTATAATCCAGAATTGACAGGGATACCCTATGTCCGATCAAATCCCGATCAGGACATAGGGTATCCCTGTCAAAATTTCTGCACGGGACTCCCTTGAATCTGACTGGATTCGGCGGGGTACTACACCCCACGTTCACGTACACAGCGCATCTAACGTCCTGTGGATGTGGCTGGGCATAAACAGGGACTCAGATAGGAATCCGATATATACGCCAGAAATACATGTGGTTCCAAAGCGTTCCATCTACACCCCGCGAACGTCGGTGGGTATAAACAGAGACTTATTCCCCAAAACCGGTATCCCGGTTAGAATCCAACTTGCATCAGTATTGGAATATGTACGTCGACGATGGCGTAATTTTGAAAATTTTGGCGTCACGTGTATTTTTCGGTATTACTATGAAATTCCTATCTATAGATAGGAATTTTATAGATAGGAATCTCTAGATGGAAATTCCTATCTATAGATAGGAATTTCATAGTAATACCGAAAATACACGTGACGCCAAAATTTTCAAAGATATGCCATCGTCGTCATACATATTCCGATACGGATGCAAGTTGGATTCTAACCGGGTTACCGGTTTTGGGGAATCCATGACAAATCCTGATCGGGATTTGATCGGACATAGGGTATCCCTGTCAAAATTTCTGCACGGGTAAAGGAGACGTTTCCCGGGATCAGCTTAAATTCGATTTCAATTACGTTTTTCCATTTTGTTCATGTGAATGAATTCGTTTTTTTTTAGTGTAATTATATACTTTATAGTGTAATATTACTATTGACTATAAAGTGAAAATTAAAAAACACATTTTAAACACTATATATTCATGTAGTGAAATTATATACGATACACCACACATGAGTTGGATATACCAATTTAAAAGTTGTTTCTCTTCTCATTTATACAATTTTAAAATGAACTATTTTTGCATCATTGGCATACCCTGACCGGTGTAAGCGTCTGGCGCGAAGCACTAAAATTCTCATGGCCGTTTTTTAAAGTTGTAAAAAACGATATGCATAAACAAATATTTCCTTTTTTGTGGATCCACCGACAAATTTTAAGACAGGAATGGTTGGATCAATTTACGTGACAATTGAAAAATTATAATCTATGGAATATATATTTTTTTTATGAGGAATTCATCTTCTTTGGTGCTTTTCATTATTTTTTGACAGACATACGTTCTGAAATGTTGTTAAAAAAGTGTTTCATGCAAGTGTGACAACTTCTTTTTTTTGTCAGATTTCTGGAGTGATTTTCGAAAGTGTTGCAGACCATTCGTTAGCCAATTTTACAAAAAAAAATTGAATTGTAGAGGCCCCTTTCTTGTGGAAGTGCCGAGCCTTCAGCCCGTTCCCCCCCCCCCCTCCCCAATACGGCCCAGAAGTGGGTTATGATTTTTTCTTCATTAGCAGCAAATTTATGTATCCATATACATGGACACACACACACACACACACACACACACACACACACACACACACACACACACACACACACACACACACACACACACACACATATATGTTTTACATTTATAACTCCTCACGAGAATACTCGAATTCGTGAACCGGAAATACCAAGAGCATGTTGCGAGTGTGAATAACCGTGGAGGCTTTCCTTCTCTTTGTCTTATGCCAGTTTCTATTATTCGGGAAAGATAAATACGCCCACGAGGGCAACTTTACGATCTTCGGTCATCGTATTTTCTTCCCTCAAGCGTATACTACGAACGCAGTCGCGAGAGTGGAGCCGAGAAGAGTGATAACGCTACTAATATATTCTGGGTAATGTCGCCCCGAAGTTTCCATGTGTCAACGTTTCGTCTGTCAACAAACGTAATCGTCGCGCACCGCGAGTTCCATGATTATTCTGTAATTAGAGCAAAAAACGCGGCCACAAAAAGAAACGTAAAATGTCAAAACACTGTTGATAACGAGAATATGTACGTATGTATCGTTCCTTTAACAATGACGGAAGAAGATGATTTTTCCCGGTGTTTTATCCCGTTCAAATTTTTTTTTTCGTGATAGATACGAAGTCAATCTTAATGAACGTTATTAAAAAATGCCGTTTGAAAAATACTATAGCAAAATAGTTTTTGAAGTTGGAAGAGCAAGAAATAAAATATAGTGTTAAAAAAAGAATTGCTGCCTTGAATTCGTAAAAAATTGTACTGAATTGTATAAAAATGAATCAATTCCGTGAATGCATTTTTTTCAATGAAACTCAAATGAGTAGAAAGTACTCATTTGATTGTGTACTTGAAATGAGTAAATGAGTACTCATTTGATTTGGATTAAAAAAATAACAATTCTTCGAATTCTTAGGTATTCATGTGATTCGCATTTAAGCTTGATACTATATGCATGTAAGCTCAATACTATAGCAAGATATTTTTTAAAGTTGGAAGATCAAGAAATTAAATGTAGTGTTTTGTAAAAAAAATACCTCGGATTTGTAAAAAAGATTGTATTGAATTGTAAAAAAAAGGATCAATTCCTTGAATGCATTTTTTTAATGCAACTAAAATGAGTACCTAAGTATTATTTCCAATGTGTATTTGAAACGAGTACCTAAGTACTCATTTGATTGGCATTTCAAAAAAGAATGAATTCCTCAAATTCTTACGTATTGTTTTGATTTGCATTTAAACTTGTGCATTCCGGCTACTCAATTCCAAATTGTTCGTGTGCTATTTATAATTCGACAAACGAGGCTTTTAATGACAGTCGATTACCGAATTGCGTATGTCATACCCACTGATTGAACGAACACCTGCAACTATTAATTGTATCTGTTTACCGTAATTTCATCGAAATCGAAAAAAAACTCGATTTCCCTCGGGTTTAGCATACGGTAATGTGAGTAGACATGGTGAGAGTGGCTTTATGTATGAGGAAGATATTAATCGACGCTCGTTCACCAGTGCCTTACGGATATTTGTCAAGCTGTTAATACTGGTCGGGCGGCTCGTCGCGTGAAAAAAAATGCCCTTTTTATTTTCTCGCGCGAGCGGTAGCCTGGAATAGCCGCTTAGTGATTGGCCAACCGAAAAAGAGACGAGGAAGAAACACCAAACGACCGTGTCACGCTATAAAAAGAAATGGTAATAATTTACGCGTCGCCAAACATTTTGAAAATATTCCAACACATTTGATCATTATTGCCGACAATCGGATAATTAGTAATAAACTCATCGTAATCACTGTCGGATGATTGATAGTTCGAGTCGAACGATAAGATGGTAAATATCCAACATGTGTGTATCACCCCGAAACATTTAGTAAATAATCATCAGACACGCTGTAATGATTGACAAATGTTTATCAAGGTCTTATATACTTTTGAAAAAGAAAGTTATCGTTTTTTTATCAGCTCAAATTATGTATGAACGTCCCAAAAATGATACGGTTGATATAAATAAACATACCAAGAATAATATGTCTCGAAAAAAATGGTTTTAAAAGTTTAAACGCCGTTTTTCGTATAACTTCGTTTTTGAAAACGAACCCTTGGCTCCTACAATTATCAACCGATTGACTTTAAATTTCAACAGTAGTTTCTGTGATAGGTTTTCAGGCAAATTACACACTATTTTTACGATCTACTAACAATTACGGTTTTTATATATAGATGGAGGTCGTTTTTTTTACGCAAATGCAACTTTTTCTCAAAATGACGCCAATTTTGCAAAAATAAATATTTTGTAATAATCGTTCATAATTCGCTGGAAAAATGAGTGTAGATAACGAAAAAAAATCGTTCTAGGTATGTACGTCTCCGACGAGTCCAGTCGTGGCGGACCTGAAAAAGGGCGACGTCTTTCTACCGGCCACTGGGCCGCCATTTTGGATTTTTTTAGAAAACAAAAATTGATCCGAGCACCTACAGATATGTGAAACAAGCCCTCCAAACCTCATTTTGATTGGTTCCTAAAGATTAAAAAAAAATCCCAGAAAAGCTCTGTTTTTCGACCATCCAAAGGTATATAATGCCTTAAGGGGTTAGGCCACTCTAGAATTTTCGAAAAATCGATTTTTTTTAATGGTCCCCTAGGACCTCAAAAATGATGTCCCAAAGGATGATGGCCTGGAAAAATCTCTAAGTACTCGGTTTTTGAATTTTAGTACAAGGCTGCTTGGTCCGCAGCGAGCGGACTCAAAACTTCAAACGCGTTTATCTCAAAACTGCATTTTCTAAGTTGGCCGGAAACATAACTCGGACAATTTTCAACCGATTCACTTGAAATGTTGAATGTACCTTGAAAAATACATTGTCTATGGAAGAACGTAGGATTTTTTTTTTATATTGCATAGTTCCCTTGTTATTAACAATTATCTGACGATTTTTTAGGCAAATTTTTCACTTTTCACTTTAGAAGTGCGCCATTTGGCCAAAAATCAATATATCGAAAGAATCCTACGTACTTCTGCAGTTATTATATATAATCGAAAAAAATCATTGGCTCATTATAATTAAAAAATTACAGGAGCTGTTTGTCCGGCCGTGGACTCTGGAAAAACTGAGACGTCATCGCAAAAGCGCTGAACAGCCGCCATTTTGAAATTATCGCTTCAAAAAAATTATTGTATACAGTCACTGATATGTATGATAAACACCCTTTTTTGTAATCTCGATTTATTTTGTACTTTTTCTGAAAAAAAATCCCCAAAAAGCCTATTTTTTCGGCCTCTGGAGTGGCCTAAGGCCTTAATTGACATCAGGTTCAATTCGATTCTGTAGAAAAGTGAACAATTATTTCGTCCCATCGAATAACATCATCGCGAAACTCCGATAAATTATTCGCTCCTTGCCCAAGGTGGCCAACGACTGTGCATTTTTTTTGGTCAATTTCGAAGTCGTCGCGTGTTTGTACAACGAAGAGAGTTTCGTTGCTCTTCGGGAAAGCTCGAGACGTCAAGAATAGGGCGCTGTGCCGCTCTTCTTGCTGCTCCTGTCAAGCACACACAGACGCACACACAGATCGCGGTGGTTTGAAGGCTTAATCGGACCGGTCGTTTACTTTCGTTTCGTTTAGTTATATTTGGTCGGCGCGGGACCGCGACGTCTAACACCTCTTCCTCGTCTTTTTTTTCCGTCCCTCCGCCACTCCTCTTATTCGTTTTCTTTTTTTTTCTCTCGCTCCCGTCTATATCGCGCTCTACTGCTTATGGGATGGACAGAGACGCGGTTCACAATTAGTCGTCGCATAAATCCCTCTGATTTAGGGGCGAGACGTATCCACCGGCTTCGGGATAAGCTCGCTCGAGAGTTTTCTTAGCGCGTGTCACATCTCCGATACCACACAGAGAGGATACGAAATAGTATCTAATTTATTACACCTGCTCGCCAACACCAAAGTTCCTCCAAATTTATACTCCACGCGAATTATATATTGCGGAAAAAAGAATAACGGAAAATATTTTTAAAGAACGAGCCGACGTTGATAAATGGATAAATGTACTAATTTTTTTTTAATGGCAAGTATAATCGAGGAGCTCGGGAAAGGTCGCGAATTCTAGAATTTTTCTAGTAAAAAAACGGAATAAAATATGGAATGAATATTGTTATTCCTTGAGGACAGATATACACGTAGATGGTCGAGGTCGAGGATTTAGAAGCTGTGAATATTCCGTCGACTGTAGAAGAAATACACTATGGGCCTGGTATCGATGATTCCATGTAAGTTGACAAACTTCATGATTTATTCATGCCCAAATTTTCAAACGCGTTTTTCTCAAAACCACGTTTTTCAAATCGGTACCGAACATTTCTCGAAAACCAATTAACCGATTGCCTTGAGGTTTTTTGTGGTTATTCTATACACCATTATCTAGTACTTGTCATAGGATTTTTTTTCCGTTACTTAGTTTTTGTTTTATAGGCAAAATAATAACTAATTTTTGGCCCAAAAATCACTATTTATGTTCAAACGTCCGCCATTTTGTCATAAATCGATATTTTCAAAATCGGCTATGACAAGTACTAGATTATAGTATCTAATTTAATAATCTTTTTGGTTTTTTTTTCAGATGATTTTTGAAGAAACGCCAGTGGGTACCGTATACGCAGATTTTTTTACGACGCTCCAAGGATCATACAATATCCTTGTATATTTTTGATATTTTTAAATAAAGAAAATAAAACATATTTTTAAATGTATACACTTTTAGATAATTAAAACCCCAATCCGAAATTTCAAATAGTTTTCCTTGAAAAAATTGACAAAAATGACCTGTTTTTCCGGCTCCTAGGTGTATATCTCCCCTTAAGGGAGGACACCACTGTGACGGCCGAAAAAGGACGTTTTCCGATTTTTTTTCGGCTATAAGATAATTTATTTGGGATTTAAAAAAACGGTATGTTATTAAATATACATTGAACTTATTTCGTGTAAATTTTTATAAAAAAGAAAATTAATTATGTTGTTGAAGTATAATAGAGCCTGCGGCCCAATAGAGAATGTGGTTCAACGTCCGTATTGATACCTTTACAATGGTTGATCGGAAAAATAAAAATAAAAAACTTTTACAATCCATATAAATGTGGTTCTCGTTGTACGTACCTTTTTTTTTCGAAAAAATGACAAAATGGCGACTGTTAAAAAAAGTGTAATTTTGGCGAAATTTATACTTATATTTGAGAGCTTGAAAAACACTAGATTAAAAAGAAACGGCTACGTACAACGATAGCTACTACAATGACGGAAATTTCGATATTTTTTTATTGAAAATTGGTCAAATAATGCTTTTTTTCACATTTTCTCGAATATGTATACTTTCAGAAAAATCAACAAAAAAATCGATATTTTTTACCGGCCACAGTGGTGTCCCGCCTCAAATTTGTCCATTCCAATAAGTTTGTTGATTTATTTGCAATGTTAAATTTATTCATTCCGATAAGTTCGTTGAATTATTTGTTAAATTATCGAATTTATGTGAATTGAATCATTAAACTTATGGCATATGAATTCATGAATTCATCCTATGAGTTCATTTAATGAATTTATTCATTTCGATAAGTTTGTTGAATCATTTGTCGAATAATTAAATTCATTAGAATTCAAATATCAAATTTATTCCTATAAGTTTTTTTTTCGATTGCTTTTTAAATATTTTTCAATCAAATTACGATACACACAAATTTTCCTTTGACCTGAGTTTTAGTTGAATATCTACACGTCATTTTTTTTCGTTTTTTTCTTCACACTTATGGAAATTTTGTTTCGACCAATAAAAGTCAATGTTTATTCCTTACAAGAGCAATAGTAACGAGAGAATCGAACAACGAAACTGCTATACGGTCGTATCTGCGAAATACCCGTGGAGCCGATGGAATGTGTCTTTTCGGTGTTTCGTGTTATCGCTGCACGTGTATGGACACAAACCATCATGTCGAGGATCGTAAAAGAATCCTCGGACGTACGTGTGACATATCTGTAATCATTCGGGAACAAACAGATCGTTTTCTCGTATTTGCAGCCATTTTTCGGTACTTCAAGGGAGACGAAAAACACGTGTATAACCGCGTTCGGAGGAAGAAAGAAGCGAATATCGGAGCGTGAAACTTTCGAGGGGTAACATTTTCTGTTCAAACACGAACGTTCGCGGTGTGTTTGTCAATGCGGTCACCCACCCACACACACAAACATCCGAAAAACTCGCACACTACGCTACGTAAAGTTTTCTGTCCCACCGTTTTTTTTCTGTCTCGCTTTGCGGGCCCTTATCGAAGGTTTTATGGCCGCCACGCCACGATTTTTACCTACCATGTTCCTGGACCTCGAATAAGAATCGATAGAATTATTCTCAAACGTGCAACTTCTTGCGTAAAAGCGCAGGACGATCACGTAAAATTGTCAAAAACCACTAAATGGTACTGTTCGTCACCAGTTCTATTCACATTATCGTATGCTAAACCGAGGGGAAATCAAGTTTTCTTTATAAATTCGATGAAATTACGGTAAAGAGATATAATTAAGGGGTTACTCCCACTTGCGATTTTGAAAAAATCGACTTTTTTTTATTGCATTTTTTTGAAGTGCAATTTGAAGTGCAGTTTTTTTTTTTGATGCCCGGAATAGATGACTCTATGTAAGTTTACAAAAAAAATATTTTCTTCGTGTAAACTGAAATTGAAACTTCAAACGCGTTTTTCTCAAAATCGCATTTCTGAAGTCGGTGACCAAGATTACTCGAACACTAATGAACCGATCTTCTTGAAATTTTGCAGGATTACTTAATACATAAAAATGTAGTCTTTAATCGTTCGATTTTTTTTTCGTTAAAATCGAACCATTAACTTTGACTGTCCGCCATTTTGTGAAAAATGAATATTTTTTAAAATCCTTCGATTAAAGACTAGTTTATACTTATATTTGACTAAATCCATCCGCATTTTTTTCAGATGATCCACTTCGCCGCAATGTTGGTCACCGCAAACCGTGTATATAAAAACATTATTTCATTGACGGCCATTTGCCACTAAACAATGTAATATTTTTCAATAAAAAAATTACTGAAAGTTCTTCAAGATGTGTTCTTTAAGATGGTATATTGATCGATTAAAAAAGTTTTGTAGTTTTCTTTAAAAAAATTCATGAAAAAGGCCTTTTTTGCGCTACAAGTGGGGGTAACGCCTTAATAGTTGCAGGTGTTCGTTTGATCTGCAGGTATGATATATACAATTCAGTAATCAACTGTCATTAAAATCCTCGTGTATCAAATCATAAATTGCGTATGAACAATTTGGAATTGATTTACTGGATTGATATTTTTTACAATCAAATGCAATTTTTTTCACCAATCCAAGGAATGTACATTTTCGATTCTATTTCAAGTGATTAATGAAAGAAAATAGCGATTTGCATAAAGTTCCATTATTTTCCCACCATGGTAACCCGCGGAGTTCCAAGAATCCATAGGGGCTGAGGAAGTCATCTCAATTGACGATTATGTTACTGCAGGCATTTCGAGGATGCTGATACCTTCCGGGGAAAGGAGAAAGGGCGAGCTCAACGGCGGAGAAAATGTTGGTCTTTAGGAAGGTCGTAGAACTCGAAGAAGGGAAGGGATGCGGTCGGACACTCTCCACCCTTCCTGACAAACATTTCACACTTCGGGAGACCCCCTGTAGCAGTGAACTGCATGATACATACAGGCCATAGGGTGCCTTGATATTCGAGGCGTTATTTCGGACTCATGGGAGAACTTCGACGAACTGTCGCTATTGATTCGTTGGACACCCAACTCCACGTGGAAGACGAAACAAAAGGAAACCGTGTGATTTTTTTTTCACTTTCACTTCGAGTTGCGAAAAAGTGAAGAAATTAACTGCATCTCTGAATTCGAGTTATAATTTTGAACTATTGATTTTTGGTCAGTTTTTTTTATTACAATTTTTTCGATGATATTGAAGTTTGCATCGTTAGAATGCGATGAAAATGATTATTTTTCCATTGACCGAATTTCTGGTGGCCAAACTTCGTTACGAAAATTCATCGATTATTTTTTAAGTTGGTTATCCAGAGCTCTATAATTTCAATATGCAAAAAAATATTTTGTAAAATAATAAAAATGAGGAAATTAAAATACGAAAAAAATCTTTCGTTGCATTCCAACGATGCAAACTTCATGATATATTTTTTCGATGCCATCCCAAATATGAGTGGGCCACTGTCATATTTCGCAATGTACTCGATTGAAGGTTAATTTGAATTTTCTTGGTCATGATAACATCGATGATAAGGACAGTGATAACAATATTATTAAAAGATTATCGTCCGATGAAGCAAGTTCTTGATGAATTGAGGAAACTTTCCGATACCCTCCACTTAGGACAGAAGGGACTTTGGCGTCCCTCGTTTTGCTCGTGGGTACACGATACGGGTCGGGAGTATCCGATTACGCTGTAGTTTTTCGTTGACACGTGTTTTCACGCTCTCTCGTTTCACTTTCCCGGCCTTTCGCCGAAGAAAATCGGAGGAACGAAAAATTCTACAAGATCTCTGTCAATAACATACTTAAGAAATCTCCGAAAGAACGAGCGGGAATTCACGAACCATTCATCAATGGGTACTTTGCACGCCTTTCGACAGCTATCGTAATCAGCTTATTTTCCATTTAAATAGACGAAGCGTGAGAAACGAAGACTCGAGAATAAGTGTTGAAAACAAGCAAAAAATTAATCAGGAATCATTAATATAATTGATAGTAAGAAATTATTAATATAATTAATAATTGCGGACTACTAATACAATTGATAATCAGGAGTCATTAATGTAATTGATTAATCAGGAATCATTAATGATATAATCGGGCATTATTAATATAACTAACCGATCAAGAATCATTAATTTAATCATACTCGATACTTAACAACAAGTGCAAAAAGTAAAGAAGCAATAATATACGTTTATGAACAAATAATATAAAATATAAAAAATAATTCAAAAATAATTCACGTGTAAAAAAAAGAATTTAAAAAATACAAGACTAATTCGTAACAGTATGTTTTAATCAGGAATTATTCATATAATTTAACAATCAGGAATTATTAGTATAATTGAACAATCAGGAATCAATAATATAATTAAATAATTGAAATGATTAACATAATCTATCAATCAGGAATCATTCCTATGATCATACTCTATACTTAACGACAATTGCAAAAAGTAAAGAAGCGATAAGATATTTTTATAAAAAATCGCGCTTCTAAAAGACAATAAAAAAAATTAACTTAAAAAAAAATAATGAGAGAAGGCCACAAGAATAATTCCAAACAGTTTATTGTAATCACGAATATTGATTTTTCTTCAAAACAACATGACTGACTATTCTTTTCTTTTCCTTAGTAGTGCAAGGAAGGCGGCGAAAGGGGGTGGCTAAGGGAACTACGGCGTTGTACGGCGGACGCTCTAACTCACCAATTTATGACTTTTCTTCTCGCTACTTGAAGTTATTTTATGCCAAAGACAAATCGTAACGTCGCGCTGGTGCAGCAGCAGGAGAAGGAAAACGGGAGAGTGTGACAGAGAGGGAGAGAGAGAGAAAAGAGAGTCAAGTAGACGAACGAATACCTCAGCTGCTCGAAACGTTTTTACCCGCGGGATATATTAGCGCCCGCTAATCCCTACGGATTTTACGGGCGGCTGTGCATGCGACGCTTTATAACCGACATACAGACTTCGATGTGTGTGTGTGTGTGTGTGTGTGTGTGTGTGTGTGTGTGTGTGTGTGTGTGTGTGTGTTCGTGTGTATATATATATATATATATATATATATATATATATATATATATATATATATATATATATATATATATATATATATATTGTCTCTTCTTCCCTCGGTCTCGAAAATCTTTTTGGATGATTCGGGCTGTCCAATTCTTGCCCCTTTATATCCAAAAGTTTAATCATTTTTAAGGTGGAACCGTTATACCTGATAAAAATGGCTCGACATTCACATGCACAAGTCAAAAGCCAGCGGACGAAAAATAGTTCTCAAGTCACAAAATGCTTCTGGTTTATACAAAATTAATTCAGGTATAATAAACAGGACTCTCAGCTATTGTCAAAGCTTTTTATTAAGCTAATAATTATCAATATTTGGTATTTATATATTAATATGTATATTAATTAATATTCATTAATATGTATGTCAATATGTACTTATTAATATTTATTGTCATATATATATTGTTATTCTTATTATTAATTAGTTCATATTATAAACGAGAGAAATTATGGAAATTTTCTGAATAGTTTTTCGCGTTTATTATTCATTTGTATGCAAAGTTTTACGAGTGCAAAAGGAAAGTTATAAGATTTGGGCGGGGGTATCGGGAGAGTCAGCCCCGCAATGAGAACTCGTCCATCATTCATGAATAAAATGACACGTGACGCAAAAATTTTTCGTGGGTGGTTAGTGGGGCGTATCCTTGTCGGCTCGTACTATACATCAATGATGGGGAGGTTTGTGTGGGGTTCGCCATACATATGGATGGCTGGCTATGTACACACACATAGATATATATATATATATATATATATATGTGTGTGTGTGTGTGTGTGTGTGTGTGTGTGTGTGTGTGTGTGTGTGTGTGTGTGTGTGTGTGTGTGTGTGTGTGTGTGTGTGTGTGTGTGTGTGTGTGTATGCATATACGTATGTATATGTATAGCTTAGCGTTACTAAAATGTATACGGAGTTATGTACTGCGAACGAGCAGCTGCATCGGGCACGAGCAAGTCCCACCGTGACACGTCAGCCGTAAAAGTGCCAAAACGCGTGTTGAAGTCTCGAAATTCGACATAGACGAATCGAGAGGAGCGATAACATTTTTTTTACTCACAAAATCGAACGATAACCTCGCACTATCGTCATCGATCGACGAAATTATTTAAACGCAATAAAAACTCAATGTTTCGTGTTTCAGCGATGAAGTATATGTCAGACTGATTGTACTTTGCAATCAATGATTTGTCAATGGTGATGATCACTTTGAGGCACCGCGCTTTCGATATTGAATTTGACTAGATTTTATTGTGCGTTGACGTATTTCAATTAGTAGGTGGGCGAGGTAACGTGTAAATCAACGAGTTTATTATTTCAAGAATATTTAATATCAATGTTGCAGTTTGCGTCGTTGGAATGCTACAAAATTTGATTTTTCTTCTATGGCTCACATTTTTTTGCCGATGTAGGTAGGTAACGAAGATTACTGAGATGGTTTTTCTTATCCTTGTTAAAGATCCACGAACTTGATGGACTTAAAAAATGATTGATTATAGTAACAATTAATATGTAAAGAAAATGTTTAAAGAATTTTCGTTGCATTCCAACGTTGCATTCCAACGTTGCATTCCAACGTTGCATGTCAGCGCCATCGAAATATTGACAAGGAAGTACCCGTGCAGAAATTGGCGAAGGGATCTGATTGGATTTGCATTATTGACCCCACTTCCTGATAGGGATCCAATGAGTCACCGTACTGGATCCGTAAACTAAAATGTCAAGTTTTTACATTGGATTCTCATCGGAATTCTCCATTGGCATCCAATGTACGAATCCAAATTGAATCCTTAAGGATTGTCACATCATCGAACGGAATTCTATACAATTCTTGATGGATCCCATCGTATTCTGTACGTTGTATTTTCTAAACTAAATATGTAGATATACAAAATGAATGGAGTTTAAAAAAGTATAAATCTTATCTTGAAAGTTCGATTCTGACCGGGATTCCCCATTGGAATCTAATGTACGAATCCAATTTGAATCCTAAAGGATTGTCACATTATCGAACGGAATCCGATACAATTCTTGATAGATCCCATCGTCTGCTGTACGTTGAGTTTTCCAAACAAAATATGTAGATATACGAAATCAGTGGATCTTGAACGAGTATGAATCTTATCTTAAAAAAGTATTAATCGTTTAAAAAAGTATATCTTAGAAATCGATTTGAATCACATCACTGAAAATTCAGTGTAATGATCGTTTGTTATTTATTATACTCTGGCATGTTATTTATGCACTCTGGCATAATATCACCACACACATCTACACTCACGAAGCTTGCAGGTTATGTTTCACCACGCCGAGCTTTTTTCTCGTGACTTTTCCCACCTTTTCGATTCGAACGTGGCAAGAATTCTAAACAGCGTTCATCGGGCAACAGTAAAGAATCCAATTGAATCTAAACGAGGACTCTCTATGTGCGGTGTCCCTAACAAATCCCTATAGAGATGCAGGTGCATCACGGGACTCGTGGATAAATTTATATACAGGATGATGCAAGGATTCTCTTTAGAGATCCACAAATTCCGTTTGAGAATTTCAAATAAAGATGCCTCCAACGTCGTCAATCGGGAAGTAGCGCGAAATCCACTTGGATTCCAATGTGGACGTCCCTATCAAATCCCTATAGAGATGTGCAACGATCTAGTGAGTCCCCAAGAAATTTTGCCACGGCTACTGTGGCAAATGGGGAATGATTTTTCGTTACCAAAGGCAGTTGCGAAAGAGTTCTTTTTTAATTTCGATTCAGCGTTCAACGGGATTTTTTTTCGTCCCGAAGCGTTTTTTACGCACGAGAATATCTCCCACTATGCCTAGGGGTGCATGAGTCGGCCGATGATTACTCGAAAAACAGTGCCCCGTCGAGTGAATGATGCGTATACGAGGGGTGTCGGGGAAAAAAAGAGAAGATCGAAGCAAAAAGAATGAGCGAGGCGAGGGCCAAGGGTGAAAATTACGGTGGCGCAGAGCTAGCACCTGTGCGACCCTTAGTGCTTCTGTGTGCGCTATACATACGTGGCTAATGTAAGTGTGATGCTGAGCACGAGAAGAGTGAAAGAAGAAAGTGGAGACGTCTCTCTCTCTCTCTCTCTCTCTCTCTCTCTCTCTCTCTCTCTCCCTCTCTCTCCCTCTCTCTCCCTCTCTCTCTCTCCTCCTTTCTGCCTTCTTCTCGCTACGGAGACGTTCGCCCTAATCTCCTAATCCTTGGCTTCCTTAGGAAGTCGTTTGTTAGTCAGAGCTTGAGAGCTGCCACTGTGAACTCGGGCTGTGTGTGTGCTTCACGTCGTTTTCGAGACGAGAGCCTACCGGTCTTCGGGAAACTCGTAACGCGAGAACGTCACCTCTCCTGCAAGCCCATTGAAAGCACGTACTTGATCACCCCCTCGAATAAGCGACGACGTCGAGAGGATCCCCACAAGATGAGCCGCGTGCGCACACGCACAATTACGGAATTAAACGCACTCGAAATTTGACACGCATACGAAATTAAATAGTCAGGATGATTTTTCGAGATTCAAGACACGCTTTAACCGACGGCTCCAATTTTTCGGGCGCTTTTGCAATTTTGTGGAGTCCACTGAAATGAGAGTCGTATCTAAAATTATCAAAAGATCGGAGATGAACAGCATTGTCGCATTTGTGGCTGAGAATCCCGGCGGGCGATGATTATTCCATGCAAACGAGCCTTGTTTTGTTGAATTAAAAGCAGGGTATACGAAAGTGTACCTTCGTGTCCGCCTTTGATTTTGTTGAAATTCGAGTATTTGGCAGAGCATGGAATCCATGTTTTTTTGCATTTTGGCAAAAAATTGGTGACGTGGAATTTTTTATTGTTTTTCTGTTTCAATTTAAAAGCTCGATCCTGCGTGAATTTCCTTCACAATCGTTAGTTCTAAAAATTGCCGCATGATTCATCGAGCTACGATTATTTATCGAATTTTCGCATAATGTCAATGCCGGAACATCGATTTTTGCGAAGTTCTGCGAATTTGTCGGAAACGAAGCAGCAGGTATATTTGAAATACAGAACAACTGCGATAAGGGGTTTGAAGTATGGGGTGATTTACACCCTTGCTTGCTATCCGGCAAAAATGGAAAACCACGTAAACTTTACTTTAACCCCCTCTTCAAAGTGTTACCCGTTACATTAGATTTCATACACTTCTTTTGATATGTGAGATAAGAGAAAGAGACATCAAGAGATGGCTCATCCCTTAGTCTTTTTTTCGATGGACCCATACTGTATTTCTGCCCCTTTTGCATTGGAAGAATTTTCGTTTTCGTTTCAATTAAATCGGTGGACGGCTTGTGGGAGAAGCCGCAAAATGAGAACTTGACACGCTTCACTCAAGGGGGCGGTTTCATCCCTTAAACCCGTTTTCCGCAAAAAAAAAACCATATACATGAGTTCCAATAAAGTCGAAGGCGGTCACCAAAATGATGTTTCTTGCGAAAAAGTGAGGAAATGAAAAGGAAAGTCGTGAGATGCGAACCCCAACGGATAGGGTTCGCAAGAGTGAGAAAACCCTCTCGTTTGTTAGCTCCCTTTTTTTCTCCCTCTTGCTCATTCGTGTCTTTAAACTCGAAAAGAGCAATTTGTTTAGTTTCAACTTGACGCACGCCCTGGACACATGGATGCTTACAAGCAATATGTAATCCGAGAGGGGCACGTGTATCAGCTCGGATCCGGATGAGACGGTAAAATTTCTGACGAGGGTGTTTCGAACGTTTCCGAAAAAAAATCTACCATAGAAATCTCGAGAATACAAGATCTTTTGTAGAATTTCGAGAAACAAGGGAGTGCCAACATCGATAAACAAAGTTACACGCCAAAACCATTTTTTTCACAAACGTCACTCACACGCGTTTTTCTTATGCGTATAATAATCGATTTGTCATCAATTTTGACACTTCGGTTGCTTAGGGATTATGAAAATTACGATATACGTATATTGACAACTAATTATCTGCATTGAAAGAAGAGCTTGATACGAAATTTAATCAATTTGATTCAAGTAATTAAAGTAAGCCACTTATTTGATCGATTTTTAAATAATTAAAGTAATGGCTATAATTATTTAAAAATCGATCAAATAAGTGGATTACTTCAATAAGTAAAGAAGTAATTTTAGTAAAAGACTTTAATGAGTAAAAAAATTTACTCTAATGAGTAAAAAGGTAAAACATTGCAATCAAACTATATCAGTGAATCTAGTGTAGATTTAAAAAATGCAGACGTTAACAGCACAATTTTAAAAACCACTCATCGGTAATTTACCAGATTGTATATTCAATAGCTAAATATCCATTTACCTGATGACAGACAATGTGACTAACGAAGGAACAATTTGCATCTGTATAAACGGAATTTGGTTGTCGAATTTGGAATCGATCGAAATGAATAATTACTTATTAAAGCAATTATCAATTTTTCTCAACCAAAATTCATTTGATTTTGTACATCTAATATATATAAAATGTACAAAATGAATTTAAAGTCTGCTTAAATAATAAATTTTACATATGTGACCTACTTCTTCATCCTTCATCATTTGAGAATGTCGACCAGCAATCAAAGATACGAGGAGAATGGATTGTATTAAATGCAGTTGAATAATTCATAGATATTATCATTTCCTCCGGAATAACATTTTGGAATTTCGTCAACTTGTTTGACACAGTACATTTTTCAAATGTACTACTTCATTAATCTAGTTGGTATTATTACAGCTGAAATATCTTTGGAAAATTGTGAATAGTCTCCATTCAAAATATTCGAGGGAAGAATCGGAGATGCAAGTTCTCACAAAAGTCTGAGGCCTCTGTCATTTCCAGTTCACACAGATTGTCACGAACTTCTCGAGGTTAGAGGGGTGAAAAGTTGTGAGCCCCTTTTTCTCGAGCTCGGACTTTCCTGCGCCCATTTATCGACTGCTGGCAACCAAAAGGGCCTAATGACTATTACTCAGCTTCTTCCATCCGTCTTTCCTTGAGCTAGCTCTTTCTACGCGTACATAATGGGCAACAGTATACAAACTATATATATATATTTGGGACGTGAACCTGCTGGCTATTTGGAGTGTGCAGTGACACCAGAAGCAGCTGAGATAATGGGAAGGAAATCAGTTCATTTCTATGTTGATCCTGCGGACGACCCCGCGTTCACCCATCAGTATCCCAGAACCGCATCTCGGTCTGGTTGCATATGCGAGGAAGAGAGATGTAACTCTCCGTCGATAAGCCGGTGATTGGATCTCGCGGCTCGCACCCTTCGATCGTGCCCCGACGAAAATCGAACCGGAAAATCGAACCTACCGTCCGGTGCGCTTCTACTCCTCCGCCTCGACCGACCACCCGGTCACGGATAACTTTCTGACACTCCTCTCGCCTCAAACCCGGAAAAGAGTGATTAGGCGTGACAGGAAGCGTAAAAAGGGACTTTTTTGGCTGTTTACCGGAAGAAGTATTTCGCCCACACAGGACGATGGTGCAAATTCAATACTGCATCGATCCTTCGCATTTTTTTTTTCCAACTGACCATCTGTGTTTATTTCCAAAATGCACAATAATAATTGACAAACTTTTACCACAATATTTTCGTTATTTCGTTATTTTTCTCTCATTTAAATAAATAAAATTCGTAAACATTTTTAGTTGATTCTATTTCTGCGTGAATAGAGATTTTTATTATTTCATAATTTTGCTCCGATTTGATGTGATGCACGAAATTGAAACAAAAATACTTGGAGCTTAAGGGGGTACCTTACAATTAGTCAAACAAGTGCAATAGAAAAAAACGTGCACCAGATTACAGGTTTCAAAGTTTTATATTTTAGAAAAAAAATCCAAGCAATATGATGTCATTGAGTTACTGAAAAAACCAGAACGTAATTTCCTCATGTCAAATACTCTCGTTAAATTATTATTGACTGTTCATGATGAAAAAACTGCGTCGCTGTGCGACGGAAAATTCAAATATTGACACATCGTGTCTATGCGAATACTTCTCCCACTTTCTCGTTTCGGTGGAGGGGGATCTAATAAGTACAGCGTGTAGCAAAATGCCAGAACCGCAGGGATATTCCGACCACGTGGGACGTGGTGAGCACAGACAATTGTACTGGCCGTACGAGGATCTGCACAAAAACTCGGCAGCCCGTGCCAGTTTTCCCCAGGGAGGTATGGCTAGCCGAGCAATTTGTCAACACCATTAGGATCGAATCTGGGATGCGCACAAGGGTTGACTTTCACGTCGCATCTGCCGGGACACAGCGAGGTCTTCCTACATTCGATAATAAAGGGATAGGGTAAATGACTTGGCTGGTCTCGGGGGTTCGAACTAAAAATGTATTACTCCCATTATATATATATATATATATATATATATATATGTATGAAACCCCCGGAGGTGCCGTATGTCACACTATTACATTGCTGGCACAATATTGGTATTCCATTTGACCGAATGGACAACCAGATTTCAGAAAGGGAGCGGAGATCTGCGAATCTCTTTTCTCCAGGCTGATTTTTTTTATTTTATGTTCGTTTATGCACGTGGTAATAAAAGCCCACGGATCGTTGAAATTAATTTGATAGCGACGAATCCAGAAGTAGGATACTACTTCTGGATTCAATCGTCAAATCCAAAAACAACAATGTGATGATTTATTTTCAAAACTGAAACTCACCTTTATTTCTGTAAGGTTATAAGCCCGTTCTGTAAGGTCCTAGGCCACAGTAACGGGTATAAAATCACGTGCGAATTTAACAATTTTTTTTCGTATAAAAAAGTGATTTACTCATAAAATTAATTACACATCTATTGAGTATGAATATCAAGCTGTTACAAAAAATATATTTTTTTTTTCGATGTACGAAATGGCCGACTACTCGAAACTCCTCGAAACAGCTTTTTTCCAATTCGCATGACAAATAACTTCAACAATTTTCACTCGATTTACTTCAAATTTAAAAGTTATGTTCCTAATTGCATTTCGCAAAGAAGTTCGTACGGAATTTCTGATTAATCGAAAACTTTTCATTTTATGAGCAGTTTATGAGCAGTTATAACGAAATTTTTCACTGAAAACTTATTTCTCAAGTTCAAATACCTACAAATTCTGAATAAAACAATATTTTTTAAATTCCGTACGTACTTCTCTAGGTATTCTAATGTAGATTGACGAGAATTTTTGTTTTTTGTTCTAGGTAAACAATTATGGATGCTAAATGTCACGTCACGGAGCGCCTAAAAAAAGATAACAAAAGAAAATATTAGTAGTCAGCCATGGTGTACATCGAAAAAAATTCTAATAGCTTGATATTCATATTAAATAGATGTGTAATTAATTTTATGAGTGAATCACTTTTTCATACGAAAAAAGATTGTTAAATTCGCACATGATTTTATACCTGTTACTGTGGCCTAAGGCCTTAAGGCATTCTTTTCGCGAAGATCTTCTGAATCATTGACCTTCTAAATCAATGGTAAAGTACAGTAGCGCTTAATGAAAATTAGTCACTATCAATTATTATACCCAACGATAAACTGGAATCACACATTTCGCGCGAGTTTAGTAGTTTTAGACATTTTTACAGTTTCCCTGAAAACTCGCAGCTACGAAAACTGTTCTGTTAGTCACATTTTTTCTAAGTTTTATCATTAATGTTTTCTTTGAACATTCGGTGACCCCCTGTTTTTATCGTCGTTACGGAATTTTCAGATTTTCTTACAGGCGTGAGCAGTTTATATCAGGCATCTAGAGTTAGTTAGAGTATAAATTATTAGATAGAAATGTTTCCAGCGTGTCATCTCCATAAAGTGCTGTACAATTGAGACGATTTTTAGAGGCGTAATTTTTTGGTGAAAGTTTGGTTAGTTGGCTTGAAATGTTACCAGTATACCGGGATGAATTTTTACTTGATTATAGACGAAAATCAGTTAATTGATAAATATTCGAGTTCGTGGAAGGAGAACCTTAAGGCGGGCACCTGAATTAGAAGGTCCGAAAAATCTTTTTTTTATTGCTTAAATTGATAGATAAACCATCCAAGAATATATTTATAAAGTTACAGGGGCCAATTGTAAATAATTTCGAAGAAACAAGGCCAAAAGCAGAGAAGCGACGGATATTTGATATTGATATTTCTTCCTATTGAAAACTCTGAAGCGCGTTTTCTCCAGTTTTCATTTTCACGATTTTTCCAAATTGGCGGGCGTGATTGCAAAAAAACTAAACGACCTATTGAATCAAAGCAAAGTTTTTTTTCTTCAGTATGAAAATCTTCTAAGTGAATTAAAAAAGTTTTTAAAAATAATCTTTATAGCACGTTGAAGTGTTTTTTTTTCAAACCTGAGAAAAGTTATAATTTCACGATTTCTTCAGCATTTTCTTAGTTCACCCAGAAGAAAAATATATGACAATTGAAAATTTTATTGGTTTTTTGTTTCAGTCAAGAATTACGAGCTGCATCTTTCCCACCGGTTGGGGACAGCAGTGGCAAGACGCACATGGAACAGGCTGATAAATCTGCAGTCATTTATTGTCTCATGTTGAACTTGTTTTTATACATTTCAAATATACATGGAAAGATAGCTCAAAGTTTACTGAGCTCACTTGTTTTTCCCCTTCTAAAAAAATTCCCGAAAAAACGCTTTTTTGGACCTTCTAATTCAGGCTCCCGCCTTAACTTATTCCCTCATAAGTTTATCTCTATAATTGAAATTGCACTTTATTTCCATAAACGTATTACTGTAAAAAGTGACAAAAATAAATTTCTAGTCTAAAGTCTTAAGGGAGACTTTGTCCTTGAAATTTTCAAACAATCAATTTGAGCTCAACATGGGCAGCTAGAAGAAGAGGAGGGGTGCCTCTATGGACCAGGCATTGCCGATTAGCGGTAATTATAAACACATTTGTGTAAACACATTACAAAACTTTAAACGCGTTTTTCTCGAAAACACGTTTTTAAAAATGGCTGACATTCTCCTGACCGCTGTAATTAACATATCGACCTGAAATTTGGAGAGCATACTCAGAAAATATGTCTTCACGGAATGACGGATCGTTTTTTCGATAGATACATTGTTGCATTTATTATTTATCTTTTTATGCGAAAAAAAACGCGAAAATTCGTTTTTTTTTTAATTGCCGCCATTTTCCGAAATTTGTACTAAACGAAAAACCCATCCGTCATTCCATGACCAAAGGGTCACAGATTGATAATATGCTTTGAATTTGTGTTTCAGATCAACAAAGAGGGGGCAGTGATGTCAGCCGTTTACCTCCCGCGATTTGAGGACCTGTTTTCGCGGAGCTGCAACGGCCGCCATTTTGGTTTTCTTTTTCAAAAAAAAAAATTTTTTAACGTTCTGTATATCATGAATAAAAGCAAGAAAAAAAACCGCACTCAAAAAGCTTTACTCGTTTCCTTTAAAAAAAAATAAAAAGTAAACACCTGACATATGGCACTCTAAGGACAAAGTCTCCGTTAATGTTCGATGACCATCTCATCTCTCACATTCGCGGTCTCTTTACTTTTCCAGAATCGCCCAGAGGATGGAAAAATATTGGTTAGTCGTCAAAAGTAAATGATGACGAATGGCATCTGGGGATTCTCGCGCGCACGATAGTTTCCAATGGAAATGGATGACACTCGCTGGAGATCGAAGACGCGAGACGGGCCCTAGGAATCTATCTTTTGAGAAAGTAAGACGATAGCTGAGAGTAACAAGGAGAGTCCTTTCCAGGGTAGGTTCAACCGTGTTTTCTGCCTACTTTTAATCACAATTTTATCGGCCGGAAAATTCAATTCCTTGGAAAATTCAGCTCACGTCGTTGCCGAACCGGAGACATTCAATTTCACGCAGTCCTTATCGTTACTTTATGACATCGTCGTTGATCGCCAATAGCACAGAGAACGAGAGAGAGAGAGAGAGAGAGAGAGAGAGAGAGAGAGAGAGAGAGAGGAGAGAGAGAGAGAGAGAGAGAGAGAGAGAGAGAGAGAGAGAGAGAGAGAGAGAGAGAGAGAGAGAGAGAGAGAGAGAGAGAGAGAGAGAGAGAGAGAGAGAGAGAGAGAGAGAGAGAGAGAGAGAGAGAGAGAGAGAGAGAGAGCGAGAGAAAGGGAGAAAAAACCCAGGATCGTTCACTACCTCAATGCACTCAAAGCCCCAATTAATTATACGCTCTTCCAGTAATTATCACTCCCCGGTTGAAGTAAACGTTATCGAAAAAGATTTAAAAAATGCCATGTGCGTGATTTTTTTTTCGATGATCAACAGAAAGTGATGTTGTCATCACTCGCTGCTCGGAAAATATATTTAGCCACCTTTTCCAATTTCACGGGTTGAAATGATATCGTACCAAAATTATTTATACGGTATGTCACGATATAATTCCCAAAGGTCCTGTGAGCAATTATTTTCCGGGCATGGCATTCGTCCCGTCTGGCAAAGCTATAAATTCCGCAAGACTGTTGACTCACCCGATGCTCGAAGTAGTTTCATTAGCCTTAAAGCCCGCAAGACACGTAGACACAACGCATTTGTGTAAGAATCAATTGTTTGCAAACGCAACTATCGTGAAATGATGATAGTAAATTTGCCAAGTTTAAATACGCCTTATGGGCCATGTGTACCCATAAATATGTTCTATTATGTACTGCTAGTAACGAAATGTACAGAGTGGCGGTCACACTACATATTGTTACCTCTTCGAATAAGAATTTTCATCACCGCTTTTTCAAGGGGTTATATACAGTTAACATTTTTGAAAAATCGATTTAAATTTTTCTTTTTCGTAATGTACACATATTTAAGTACACACACAGAAAATTTCTTGTCAATCCGCCGAATATTCTCGAAGTTACACGCACATTTGTAATGGTTTTTTACCTTATGTAAAGTGCTTTTGAAACTTTAAACGCGTTTTTCTCAAAACGATGTGTTTTAAAGTCGGTGAGCAAGATTATCCGGAAAAGGCTGAACCGATCGGTCTCAAATTTTAACACAATCTTTTCAATTATATTTTTTTTAGTAATTAATCGAAGGTTTTTTCTCACCGATAAATTTGTTCCATTTTATAAACAATTTAAGGCCTAAATTTTTGTCAAAAATCGATTTTTTTGTTGAGAAGCCGCCATTTTGTCTAAAATTGTTATTTTGCTTATTCCTTCGGTCAATTACAAGATAATCCATTATATTAACGAAATATTTTTGGCTTTTTTCATTTTAAATGATCTAGTCCAGTGATATCGCGCTCACCGCAAGACGTCTTTTTTAGAGATGCTCCCCGAGATTAGCTATAGCAGCTTTCAAAATAATTATTTTTACAAATAAAAAATATTAAAATACCGCTAAAAGTCACCATAATATGTGTACAAATTTTTACGTTAATAGATTTAAAGTTCTTCTCAACAAAAATTCTTGAAAAATCGATATTTTCGGCCTCCTGACTGTATATATCCCCTCAACGTCTTGTATTGTAACTTTGAATTGGAAAAGTATTTAACAATTATAGCAATACAGTGCAGTTTTAATTCCGGTGTACACAGGGTCGGATTTGAGGGGACCAAGAGCTGAAGCCCCGGGGCCTCCCTAAGACAGGGGTCTCCACGATTAAAAATTTTTCGATAATAGTTTTCGACGAATGGTAGCCAACACTCAGTGGAAAAAAACACTCTAGAGATATGACAAAGAAAAAAATTTGTCACACTTTCGTGAAGCACTTTTTAAAATAATATTTCAAATCGTATTTCTGTAAAATAAATTGTTTTTTGAAATTTGACGGTGTATCCGGAAAAAAAATTTGTTTACTCATATTGTTTTTTACAACTGTTGGAAAACGCATACGGAAATAGTTTACTTCAAAATGGTATAAACCGAAAGAGAAACAAACTTCCATACCGGTAAAAACAACTCACGTGTAGTGGATCGTACATAAGTAGTCCATATTACGCCATAAAGTACATAACTGCACAGTAAAAAATGAATTTATTTACATGAAAAAATGAAAGACCATTATAATTGTAATCGAATTTAGCTGATGACATGAAACGTCGCCTCTCTCAAGGCGAAGTAGAAGATGTACCACGTGACATATGAGTGCGAGAAAGGTAGAGAAGATTTTCGAACCAAAATTTCTCAAAGAGGTATATTATTTAGGGCAAATGAAAATCGTCAAGCTCTGCGTCAGGCAATTCGCCAGAGGCTGATGCTTTTCGTTTCTTAAAAAAACTTTTTCATCGTGAGAAAACTGGATTCGAAAATTTGTGAGGTTATGTCGACTTTGTATATACTCTTAACTTCACACAACGTACGTTGTTTGAAAGTATCTTATTTTTCGCAATGAATTATGTAATCCCTATGGAATAACATTAATCTTGTTTGAAAAATAATTAAGGCTCACTCACTTCTTGATTGCCCCAGGGCTTTCACACCTCTAAATTCGGCCCTGCGTGTACAGAAAATTGTCATTATTACAGTTTAAAACACAGAGGCTCGAATAAAATGTAATAAAAACCGTAAATTTTAATTCTCATTCCATCGTATACAGATCTTCGAATATTCAGCTTTATCGTCCGGATTATTATAATTGTCGATAAAAGTGTTATCAAATTCTCCAAATTCGTCGTTCCGTTGAGGCAGATACGATAAAATTGGCACAAAATATTCAACAGCCGAGGATCAATGAGACGATTTTTCTCGATTAAAGATCGCGAAGAAGTCGCGAACAAAGTCACGAAATCGTTTGGATTTGGAAAATGTATTAGTTCAGCGGTTAAGAGGCAAATTGGGCGGGTATATGGCGAATGTGCCACATTGAACTGAAACGATTCGGGAACGGAATCCGCGCTATAATAATACGGTCGTGTGCGCGGTGAGAGCGCGCGGGCACCATTGGAATAAGATCGGGTTTACCGGTGCGGTGTCGGGTTCGAGCCCCGGATAAGTCCGGGCCTTATCCCGATAAGCCGGTGAGTTAATGAATCACAAAACAGGTGGCAGGGCGTCCTCCTTTTCGTAACGTCTTTTCTCGTACAAGAAGAGAGAAAGAACTTGTTACGAGACAATATATATATATATATACATATATACATTTTTGGACCGTCTGTTAAACGCGAGACGCGAAAACAAATAGATACCTTCCTTACGAGAAACACAACGCAGAGTATCTTAAAGAATGAACCTGTTAAGCAGGGTGAATTTTTCATCGTTGTAAATTTGATTTTTGATACTCCAATTGACTATACGATATATTAAAAAATCTCCATCTGTTATCAGTCAAATAAAAAACATACTATTATTTTTTTAGGTTTGCTTCCTGGTGGAATTCGCGAAATTGCAATGTCTTAAGGGGTAAGGCCACAGTAGAATTTCCAAAAAATCGATTTTTTTCGCTAAAACGGTGCTTTATCATCATACGTATGCGTTACTATTTGATTTATAGCAAGACATTTTTTTTCACCGACTTTCAGCGTATAACGTAAGCTCACCTCTGGCACGGCCATAGTATCTAAAACTTTAAACGCGTTTTTTTCGAAACAGCTTTTTTCCAATTGGCATGACAAATAACTTCAACAATTTTCACTCGGTTTACTTCAAATTTAAAAGTTATGTTCCTAATTGCATTTCGCAGAGAAGTACGTACGGAATTTCTGATTAATCGAAAACTTTTCATTTTATGAGCAGTTTAATACGAAATTTTTCACGGAAAATTCATTCAAATACCTACAACTTTTGAATAAAACAATATTTTTTAAATTCCGTACGTACTTCTCTAGGTATTCTAATACACTGATGGGAATTTTTGTTTTTTGTTCTACGTCAAAAATTGTGGACGCTAAATGTCATGCCGCGGAGCGCCTAAAGAAAAGATAATAAAAGAAAATATTAGTAGTCGGCCATTTTGTACATCAAAAAAACATATATATATATTTTCTTATAGCTTGATATTCATACTAAATAGATGTGTAATTAATGTTATGAGTAAATCACATTTTCATACGAAAAAAAAGGTTAAATTTGCACCCGATTTTATACCCGTTACTGTGGCCTAAGGGCTTAAAGATTCTTTCAAACAACATATATTGTTTGAAAGAATCTTGTTTTTTCGCAATCAATTCTTTAAACATTTTAACATTTTTATATCATGTTTGAAAAATAATAAAGGGCCTCCACACTTTCAAATTTGGTCCTATTGACTATGATCAGGAATTTGTTGGAAATTTGAATTCCATTGGAAATTGATTTTATACCCGTTACTGTGGCCTAACCCCTTAAGAGATCTGCGACAGAGCATAGTTTATAACATTTTCTATCGTATGAACTGATGGGGTTTTTTTGTGTTAATCTAGTTGTTAATAACGAATGATTGGAATTGTTTTTTCGTCGAATATCAAAGTGGTTTTTCATTACCTTGTTTTTTTTCGCAATTGTCAAAGTTTCAAAAAAGTATCCGGTTATACAAAAGTTTTACTATTATAATAAAAGTACATTTCTTGATTTTCCATTCCACAGCGGATCACCCTTGATGCCAGACCCACACACACGGATTTCTCACGCAGCAATAACGGCACTTCGTTTAAACAATAACTTTACTTTTTATAAATATTTTTCAATAAAAGAAAACCCTCAAACTATGTGAGAGTATGTAAAATCCCGATCTTTTCATCCCAATACTCTCATCAGAAAAAATGTTTAATATTAACTTGTTTTACAGGCACCAAGCTTAAGATGACCCCCAGACCCGTTAAGGGGGGAGATACTTTTAGGTGACGAACACATGCACTGATTTTTATGATTTTTTTTAAACGGAAATATTTCTTCTCTATTTTTGAGACTTCGAGTATGTTTTATTACTACTTTTAGCCGTCACATGGTACTTTTTATTTTTATTAATCTTCAAAAATGGCGAACGGATGGCATGGTTTTCTAAACTGCATTTTCAAAACTGGCGTGACGTGTAGAAAAAAAACCAATCGACCGAGTCTAATGAAATTTGGTGTAAATCTTTCTAACCTTATTTTCTAAAACATGACCCTAAATCATCTTGAAAATTACGAAAAAAAGTATTTTTTGAGTGCAAAATGGAGCCATTTTTTTCGGCGAATTTAATCTTTTTGCTTCAAATCGTACAATTTGATCGATTTTTTCAACATTTCCGCTATAACATTAACTAGTGCAGCAGTTTCCGAAAAATCTATGATCACGAAGGCGTGTCAAATTGACAGCACATTCAAAAAAGTACTACGGAGCGTACAAAAAAAATGCTATGTTGGTAGTTGAACATCGCGATTTGTTTGGTCCTTCGACGTTTTGACACGTATCGTCTATTTCTGGCTGCCGAACAATGCAAGCGCGTCATCGCGTGACGCTGTTTTTTTTTCGGACCCTGCAAGAACGACGAGGCACGGATGGAGCTGGAATCTGTGACGTGCCGTTAAATTCAAAGTTTTATCTGCGTAGGTCGTTTGTGAGTAAGCGCGATGGGAAGCAGAGCAAGCGAGGCGAATGAAGGAGCGTAATAAAACTGATGGTCGCAGTGGTGGTGCTTATCTCGGAACTTTATCGGTACCTGCCTGGGCACCTGACAAAAACATCTTGCTCTTCGGTTTCACAGCGAGGCTCGACACAATACCACTTTCCGCCACTGTTTTTTCCCGCCTCGGAAAAACCGAAGCCTGAGTGAATTTTGGGCGATCGCAGCTACTTATTTTCCTCCATCAGCCTCATTGCTCCGCTCGACAACGATGGCGACTCACGGCGAGCGTGAATTGTGGCCCGGGGTATTGAGGATAAAAGACGAAAAAAGCCCAGTAAAACGGATGACGCCGAGTCACATGCCCGCATTTATTCCCAGACTGATGCACTGCGTGAAAGATAATCCACGTGCAATAAACGGCAAAGCTTCAACACCGGGGGTTTTGAGTAATGCCATCATCGCCGTTCGAAAAAGATAACGCGCGATGTCTCTTGTACGGGAATAAAATTTTATGCTGGTGATAAGAAGCCCGACGGCATGGAAATAGGGGATTTTGCTGTGTGTAAGAAAAATACCAAGAATGCAGAAATAAGGTAGTTTTCGCAATAAGCAATCGAATAATGTTGGCTTTAATTTATAAAAACACTGAATGAATTTTATAATTCGTTAAAAAAAAAATACTTTTCCGACTGTTCGACGAACATGCGAAACGGTAGCCGCCATTATGGATTCCGCATGACGTCATTGACATAGTAAACAAATTGCAAATTTTCAAGAAGTTATCTGTACTTCGAAAAAGAACAAATGAGTTTTTTTTCGGACTATGACTGGATCTCTTTTCGCAAGTTTTAACCAAGCCTTCCTCATGTTTATATCAATTGGCATTTTAATCCACAACTTTCCCGGTGTTTTTACACTAGTATTCCTACATTTATGAACAACACACCAATGTCAGGGATTGCAACTCACTTTTGACCAAAAAAATTACGTATTCACAATTAGCGCAGCGGCGATGTTTACTATGCAAGTGACGTGACGAACCGAAGCAGCATGGCGACTAGGGTTTTCGCGCGGAAATTGGAAATGTAAAATTTAAATGCATTTTTATGACACTTGTCGATTTCATAAAATAGAAATAAAAATTCTAGTAGTTTATTATCACCGACGGATCAAATTGAGACACCTTTCATAAAAAAAAGTGCAATACCCTAGTCTTGCCTGCTGCACTGTCTACTCTATCGAATTATCTCGTCGTCGTAGATGCTTGAAACTCCCTTACGCGCGACAACTCCAGCACATTGAGTGACGTTTAAAAATGCGGCGAGGCGAATTAACATTTTTTACACGGCGAGAAGGCAACCAATGGATGGTACAGAATCGCTGCTGTATCCAAAAAGCGTATGATTCATCACGGAATCGTCCAACGGCGGGTATGACAGCCTCTGAGTGAGAAGCAAGATTGGAATTGGAAAAAAGCGTGGTGAGTATCATTGCTGTTGGTTTTATGAATATACATGAGAAGAGCTTTGAGGTACTGTTGTCATTTCGTATTCTATAATTCTTACGATACACTTTGGGTTCGCGATTACTGAAACCTGCAAACCTTCGGGGGCTTAGTTTCTTCGAGACTTATCAAAATCATTAATTTTAAGCAGCAGCAACATAGGAGAGGACGTTAAGGCAGTACGAGCGCGCAATCTTGATTTCTATAGATTTTGATAAAATTTCAACCAGACATTGTTCATACCATTATACATGTTTGAGTGAAATTTCAGAATAGTCGACTATTTCGATTGGGAGATAATGGGTTTTAAAATTGCAACTTTTAACACTGCAGGGTCTGCATTGAAATTTAGACAGAATAATTTTCCGTAAAAAGTATTTGTCCCCTATAATAAGAAGGCATATGGCCACACCGCAGAAAAGGAATGGTCAATATTTCGAGAAAAAAATAATTGTCGTGTTACTAAAATTAAAAATGTTGTCAAAAAAAAAATTTGCATTATAAATATTAATATTTTATACTGTTTATGTTATCTTCATTAACAAATTAAAGTGTTGGTTCATTCATAACTAATTAAAAACTTTGTTCGATTAAAAATTACTTCCGAATGAAAATTTGGGTTGCAGTATTATTTCAAATATGCCGCGCAAACTGACGTCATTGGATACGTGGAACGATCCGGTGTTCCCATATGTCTTCTTATTATAGGGGACAAATATTTTTTTACGGAAAATTATTCTGTCTAAATTTCAATGCAGACCCTGCAGTATTAAAAGTTGCAATTTTAAAACCCATTATCTCCCAATCTAAATAGTCGGGGGTTCTGAAATTACACCCAAACATGCATAATGATATGAACAATGTCTGGTTAAAATTTTAACAAAATCTATAGAAATCAAGATTGCGCTCTCGTACTACCTTAATGTAGTTCTCGGGTAAAACTAACGGGGGAAACATTTCCTCGGTACAAGGAAAAATATAGAGAGCGACCATTGAGCACCGTACGTCAAACTTCAAAACCGTTTTTCTCGAAACACTGTTTTCAAAGTCGGTGGACATGATATCTCGAGAACCACTCGATGGATTATTTTCAAATCTACAGGAGATGCGATGAGAAACATTTAATGGTCGTTGACAATCTTACTTTTTTAAATCCGATCCCGATTTTTTAATAGTTACCTAAAAACTACGACTTTTTTCATCGATTTTGTACGCTCGAGTTTCAATTCGTCGCCACGTTATTATAAAAAAATATTTAAAAAATCGACGATCGACAACGACTCGTATTTGTTTTTAACTTGAATAACCCGTTTGGTTCCCAGATTTTGGATGGACCGTTTAAGCTAGAGAGTGTCCACCGTCAAACGTCGGGAAAATAATTTCATCATCTGCCGGCGGCCATGTTTTTGTGGTGTTTTTAAGGCTCTCAAGACATATATCTTTGGTATATAACGGTTGGTAAAAAATGCGTTTCTTTTTTACCAACCGTTTCCCAGAAAAAAATCAGGATTTGGCCTTTTTCGGATTTCTATGTATATGTAGCCCCTACCTTACTATCTTTATCTCCCACCACTGTAAAGAGCAGAGACAAAATGGGCCGAAAATGTCGACTTGTAAATGTGTCTCAACTACCCAGAGAGTTCGAGGACCCACGGAATTGTCGAAAAAACTGAAATGTTTCCCACTACCTTGATTCCGATTGATTTGCTACTTGATGCAGTCTTAATATCGCACGGGCCTATGATGCATCCAAGAATATGGATATGACGAAGCCTGATCGTGAAAAGGCAATATATTGCTAGATGTTCTAAAAAAATGAAGCCACTTTTCGCAAACCTTCTGCATACCAATTGTACTCGCCATATTATTCACCCCACAACCTGGATTGAATTCCAAAACGTTATTTGGACCTCCTCAACCGACAACAGTAAACTTTTCTCGACAATAAAAAAAAAGTTGATCTCACGTATGATGTACATTGATAACGACTCACTACGTTTAAGTTTCTCGAGTGGTTCATGGTGCAGTTGATGGCTTGGATTGTGAAGCATCGAGGTGTCGTGATGTGAGTTTCCGTGCATATCGTGATGATGCATTGCGCCCTGAAAATGGTCACTGGCGTGAAGGCCAGCCATCGAGGCGGCAGCGGCGGCATGTTGATAATGCTGTACGGACAAACCGGTTGCCGAGCCGGTCACGAGATCTTGCAGACAAAGCTCCGAATTACCGCCGCCTCCTCCGCCGCCGGCGAGTTCGAGGCCGCCCCCGCCCCCGCCGCGCTCCATGCTGTAGAAGGTTAACGTCGTGCTGATTGTTTATAGCACCTTCGGAGCAACGAAACTCACTTCCGTCAGCTCCTCCTCCTCCTCCGCCACCCCCCGATTATTCACGTTTTCTTCCTCACAGTTCACTCGATTTCGATTAATTCTCGAGTAGAGACAAACTTCGCGTTTGATCAACCAATTGGAAACGGCTTCGTCGTGGCACCCACTTGTGGCGATAATTGAGACTTGAAGGAGCTTCGGCTAAGCGAATTTATCAGATCCACGATTGCACATCCGATCCAACAGACTATAGGATACCGATCGATAGCGCTTTGCCACCCAAAAATCGATTGACCGATGCTGGTGGCTGATCCCCGAGTGTACCTTACTCACAAAAGCACCGAAAAAGCTTTCGAAACGTTTGAACACCTTTTGCTGCAAGTGTCTTTAGTCACCCTCCCTTGTGTCCCGTTAAACAACGTCGGAGAGTCGACAACCAGCGTCGCATAACTCCTCGATACAAAAATACAAAATTCGTCGTTCAATTTGAGCGGAGATATCTTTTTGCAAAAGCCTCACGAACGAGGACAGCGGCGTTCAATAGACAGCAATGTCTGGTTACATTCCGACGGAAAGCGTTCAACGGCAAGTGGCACTTTCGTTTCAAACACCTTCTGACAGTTCGCGACGTGTTCGATAAATTTCGGGATCTTCATGAACTCATTGTTGTGATGTTCTCAACGTGTAAAGATTACCGACTCCCAGGCAGTCCACTTGTTTACCGAACTTCTCTTGATTCCCTAAAGTTATACATCTTCTGTTGCCGAAACATGCGCGACGAAATGCAAGAGATCCACAAATGATTGACACCTAAAAGTTGACAGCGCTGAGGTGATTCGATTCGCATTGAGGCGCAATTGGTGGCTAATCAAATCGACCGGCAAACCTCCCGTTGCTTCTATTCTGCGATGGAGCACCTGATCGGAATCGCGTAGCGTGAGTCGTTTTGTAGTTTTGTTTGTTCCGACACTTTCCTCCTACCTCCAGTTCTCAGAGTATCGTCGCATCACGAAAGCTCTGTTTACTCCTGCCCAAGGGATCGCAGGTTCGCTGGCTTCCACAGATTCCACCGACAGGTAACGTATATTCCTATAGTACAATGTATTTCTAGTGATTCGCGCTTATTTCTCCTCGGACGAAGTGTAACGAATAAGCAGAACCTGGACGCGGCAACAGTCCACGTCAAAGCACCACTTTTCCTCGATGTTCTCGCAGACCTTCAGCGCAAACGCCAAGTTCACTATACGGCACACTGATTCTCACTATTTCTCGGCTCTTCACCGCGACCTTGATTTCCGTAACTATTTCGGCCGTCATCGATGACACATCGCGAGCACAAAGTATGGCATGTCACATTCGAAATCGCTCGTAGCCCGAGTTGCACGCACCAGAGATCGGAAAACGCAAAAACCGAACGTCTCGGTGGTAGTTAAGATGCGAAGCCACTGCCGAGTAAGGTCCAGATCGGTGAGGCGCGGTAACTGGTCGGCCGGTATATACTTTTAGCGACGTTGAAGCCGTGGATGTCGCTTTAACTGCGATATCATGCGAAAGCTCGTTTTCGGATGGTATTGTCCACAGCGCGCGAGTGAGAAGACCGAAACCGAATAGATCGAGGCAGGAGGAAGGGAAAAAAGAGCAAAATCGAGCCTCGAATGTTTCGTATAGCAGTCTTGTACTTGTACGTGCGAATGCTGCGCTTCGTGTTTGCGTATAGGTGGGTGTAGTGTCGTAGGTGCGGGCGCGCGTGGGTCCAAAGGCTTAGCCGGTTGAGCCTTTTGGACTGGCTGGCCGGCTTAAGTCTCTAAGTCTGGTAAGCCGCCACGGATCTAGTGGTCTTGGCTGCTTGCTGCTGCTTGCTCGCTCCACACACACTGGCCTCTATCTACCTACTCCTCGGATTCCTCTCGGCTTGTGCCAGACTCTCGTGGGCTCGCTCTTTCGTGCCTTGTGGCCCCCCTCTGGGCTCCAATGTGTTGTTCCGTGCCTTGCGCTCTAGGTTTGACGGGCGGCCCTGGCTAGCTTGACTGTCTGACTGCGCCACCACTCTCCGGTCCCCGGGCCCAACGGATCTCTCTCCGTTCTCTCTTCTCGGATCCCTTTCTCTCTCTCTCTCTTGCCTTCTCTCGCTCTCACCCCCGATCCTGCCTGTTCGCGTGCTTTTCAGCCCCCTCGCAAACTTGTGCTTTCACCCCACCCTTCGCCACGTCGAGTCGCGTGTGCTCCGTACGCCTCTCTCCTGGGCTACACTACGAACCCCAGGGCTCTTCGCGCTGACCCACACACGCGCTCGAACACCGACACCCCCCTTTCCAGACCCTACATCCACGCACTCGACCTCGGAGATGTGTGAAACGAGAGAGAACGCGGCTGGTCCACACGAACGTGGAAGACGTACTCGGGAATCCGTGGAAAATGCTGCAGGCGATCAGAAACAGGCTGGATGTGTGCGACAGTGGAGGAGATAGGGACATTCCCACTCCTCCGCTCCCAGTGCTCCTCCCACAAACGAGACTACCGAGGCTTCCACATTCATCCAATGACCCCGTCCAAAGCTCTGTGCTTCCCCCCCACTTGCGATGTAGGATACCCCCCGCCCTCGAACACCAATGCCACTCCTGCTGCGATAATCATCCCCACCCGATCCTTTGCGGCTGACTCTTTCAACTGATACTACTAATACAAACCACCATGCACAACTATGCCATACTGGGTGGTGCACTATACGGTCATGCTGACGCGCCGAGCTGTTACTACTGCCAGCCAACTTCCAGTCGTACATACCTATACATGGTCCAGCAGCCCGAGCTTCCGCTGTTTGCCAACTTTATTTCCCTTCGGTTTTCCATCACTTCGGTCTTCTCTGTCATTCTTGCGTGAACAACGAAAACGGGCGAAATTACGGATCTGCGACTTCCGAAGGGATCTTTCCGATGTCTATGAGAGCCAGAGGGAAAGAGCTGGCGAAGAGTCCTATGCTTCCTGCATAGCCTGCACCCTCGTGAGAGGCTTGGATTACCGATATGTGCGTTGAGCCTAATTGCACAATGTCATTTTGTCATCGTCTTGTGCTTCACGGTACTGCAGATTGCAAGGATGCATTGAGCGAAGATCTTTTGGGGGGAACATCCTTTGCATTGAACCCGTACGGATGTGATTGTAGGAATTAACGGACTGCGGAATGATCCATCTTGAAAGCTGCAACGGTGACTCGTCAACGGGAATCAGCCCTAATAAAGAAGCGTACCCTGCTTCGCCCGGAATCCCGAAAGCTCCGGTCGTTAGTAAAGCTAAAATATGGGAGCGAGAGATTCATAACGAGGCTCTCATCTCTTCGGCTCGCCCTTCTTTCCATTCCTGCTCCACTGATGCTCTTTGATAGCTGTAACTTGCCTTCGGAGATGCGGCAATCGAATCATCGCTGAGTCGGCATAGATGGAGAACTTTGTCATACGTCCTGGACACAGCGACAGCAGCTGTCCATGAATGAAACAGCGGAATGGAAAAAAAAACGAGAGTGGATCCTGGACGATCGCAGCAAGTCCACTAGCTCGGATGAGGGTCATTGGAGTACGCCTACTCCTAACAAGTGGGAGATAGAGTGTTCTAGCCCCAAAAGCGACCAAGCGAGAGCGAGATGTGCTGAGAATGAAGAAAAAAAAAAGAGCATAGCTTTCGTCCTTCGTGCTGAGAAGAAGCAAAGTACTCTCACGGCGAGACCGGCGGATCGCAGAAGAGAGCCGGATAGTACATACGTCAAGCCTGCTCCTGTTTGTGGAGGTGAGTGAGCGGCGGGCACAGGCTCCGAGAAGAGCAGTGCCAAATGTGAAGGAGAAAAAGAGATGGGAGCGGGACGACGAGAGTGCGGGAGGAAAGGAGGAATGAAGAGGAAAGGAGAGAGAGAAGGCGATAGCACTCTCACAAGCACAGGCAAGCAGACAAATGACGTTTTGGCCACGCCCACGAAGTCGAGGGCGTTTTCAGCCAAGGCGAACGTGGCGACGCTTCGCTGTGGCGTCGGTGAAGCTCTCGTGTGGGTGACACCCGTGTCTGCCGGGTGAGGCGCTTCCTGACCCAAGCATGGGATGGAAATGAGGGGAAACGTTGATTTTTGAGAGCGAACGAGGGACGTGCTCGTCAGCGATGAACGTCGAGAGTACATATAACACTCTCGGTGGTTCTTGTAGAGGGAGACGGTAACAGACAAAGCTAGAATGGATTGTTACAGTATGCTGGAAGGTGTGTGAACTTTTGATTGTGTGCGAGGATCCTGCCTGTGAATATTCACCGTTCCTTTTGGCTGTGTGTCCCAATGTGCTGTCCACGTACGTATTCGAGTATTGTAATTTGATAATTGAAGGATTATGGATTACCTATGGCTATCGGCTTTTCGCGGTCACTGATTATTATTGGCTCTTTGATTGCCACTACTACTCTCGGGTAAAAGAGACAGGGAGAGAGAACACCAATACGGTCCGTATACCATTATAATCGCCGACTGCATACATGGTTGCCCCACACTCCGAACTCATGAATTCCTAGGGATCGATCGTTAATGCGACCTCTGCGAGCAATGAATGTTTGATGTTCAATAAACGTAATAGCTCGCCCGTCGAAGCAGAGTAGATTAACGTAGTCCATTCAAAAATTGTTAGAGCATCTATCGTCAAGGGTTTTTGAGCGCGTACCGGCCATTCGTTGAATGATGAATATTACTAATGAATCTTTTGCTGTACGCGGCAAGGGGGACGTTTCGATGTTGTTTCGTGATGCAATAACTATGGATCACTCTGATGGAATGAAAATTAAAAGACTTTCGCGGTATAGGGAATTGTTTAATATTCAGCTGCAATTATTTAATATATAGCTGGAGTTTTTAATATTCAGCTGGAATTGGTCCATATTTAGCTGGCATTATTCAATATTAACTAAATTTCAAAATCCTTTCGATATGTTCGTGCTTAATTCCTTATGAAATGACGACTTCATCAAGTCGTTCGTGTCTGATTCGAATCCTTCACTGAGAGAAATGTATGGTGTTCTCAACCATATTTTAACTATATTTGGTATTTCCCTGAGAGGACAATAATATTTTGTAGCCATAGTTACTGCCAAAAGTATAGTACTGCTTATTGATATTTTAGCAGTTGCATGAATTATGCACATATGTTAATCCCAACCACCCATCTTACAAACATACGTTTATTCTTCAATGCTATATAAAATAGTAGGTTTTCATAAAATAGATATTCCCTGTTACTATCAAAAATTTACTTCCCCGAGATTCTCATAGTGAACTGAAATATGTATAGATTGATTTAAAATGTTGCCTGTGATTTGCAACGATGTTTATAGTTATTTGTACCATGTTATAAGATACGTCCTACCATGTGCGTATTTGGTGTGTTATTCAAGTGTTGGTACAAGGCATCAATGCCCGTCTACCAAATGCAAAGAATATTTCATAAATCCAAATTAAAATAAAATACGCAACTCAGAGTTTCACCTCGATGATTTTTTATTATAATTCGCCATTCCCTGATCTCCTGCGATGATTTATTTTGAAGAAAATATTTCGCCTAATCGGAATGGAACCTAGAACCTACGGCCTACCTTCTCCCTATTCTCCGCACGCTGCCACTACGCTACCGAGTACTTTTGGCATCACTAGCACAGATATAGCATAAGAGACAGAAGTAATTCCGGCTGTACTTGCGAATAGCTGTTACCTGCGATTTAGGTTAAATTTTGCACAGATTCTTTTTTATAATATAAGCCACTGTCTAAATGAATTTTTGGCGCTTCGCAATAGTTTTGTACCATGAAATAGTGATTTATACCATAATATGTGACACGACCTGCTAAATGCATAGTAATGTTTGTCCTATAAGAACAGAAGGTGAACTACACGAAGAAGTGTTGAACTGATAGCCTATTCTTGCAATGCAACGGACACACTACGTAACCGTTTGTGAGATATGCGTAGTTCTTAAAACTATTAACCTGCGGTTGCTCGAACTGCAAATAATTTACGTCTTCGCTATAAGTAAACTTTACTATCATTTTTTTGGAATAGTCACTTTTCATAAGGTCTTTTAAAGAACTGTACTCCAAAAACGTTGATGTTAACTATGTGAATTGTACAAACTTGAAAAGAATAGTAGAACTTCAACCGAACAAAACTTAACGTCCAGTATACAACATTAGTATTTGTATGCCGATTTTGGTATAGCACTGAATTAACCATATCTATGTAGGCAAGCCTTTTACCATAGTGAATAATCATTTCAGGAATAATAGATAGTCAACCACGCCACCCAAATCGCATGTTTAGGTATACTTTTCGCTTATAGTCGTGTTAACCATATTATGATTGCGGGGTCAATAAACTATAACGGATTTTACTATGACTTCTTTTACCAAAGGCGTTTGTTGTAAATGGACTTTTCTCTCAGTGTTCGATTTGAGTTTCTATGATCTTAAATTCGCAGCTACAATCCTATTTGCATCTTTTCATAACGTTTTATCAGAAAATGGTGCACAAGATGCACGAGGTTTGGCCAACTCCGTGTTCGAAGAGTTCTAATTGGTTACATCCTGCGACAGGTATATACAATTATTATTTATGGGGCGCCATTTGCTCGAAGAGAGAGAGCGGGAGAGAGAGGGAGGGAGAGAGAGAGAGAGAGAGAGAGAGAGAGAGAGAGAGAGAAGAAACAACCCATAAAGAAAGTTATTGCCAGCTCGCTTGGTACGCTATAAAAGTAAAAGATAGACATTTATCAGCTACAAACGTTAACGCATTTAACGACGAGCCCGAGGCTCTGCGTTAATGCAAAGTTAGAGGCAGAGCGCTTGGCAGATATACACTGACATAAAATGGACCATCGTATCAGGGCTCACTGTCGTGTGTTCCATTAGTTTTCAAAAGCCGCAACGTTGCGCGTCAAAAATTTTATCGACGCGGTAATATCAATAATCACCGTTGTTTCGATCATTGCAATGGAAGAAAAAGATTAGATGAATTATTAGTTCTCAATTCAAATGAAGAACTATGCATGCCAAGTTGTGCAGATACATAATGCACGTATTTCGCGATGACGCAACGTAATAAGATACTATTTATAAACCGACAATGGTGGATGAGCGATAAGGGGCTATACCAATGTGAACGCTGAAAATTAAGATGATTTTCGGGAATTTTTTGGAAGGAAAGTACTGAGTTAAAAGTTTCGGAAAATTAAGAATATATTTGGCTATATTTGACCTATATTACATAATTTTTTCATAGAAAAATATTAAGATCCAAGCGTCTTATGCGCTGCCTTCGGAGGAGCAAAAAAAAAGTTCCTCCACTGCTGACATGATTCCGGCCGATTGAGTAGCTGAAACCGAAAAAGGAAAAAATGTCGTTAAACTGGAAGGTATTTCCTGTACAATGACGTAGGATTTTCGAAAAATATCACAATCTAACAAAATGGCGTAGTTATGAAAAAAGTCTGTTTTCATGCCTGTAAAATGGTCGTTTTTTTCAATGCCAAATCGTCAATTTTCATCCAATCAAAAATATTCTACGTCATTGTAGAGTAAATATATTCAAGAGTGCTCAGGTCAAATTTCAAGTCAATCGGATAATTGCTCTTTGAGTTGCAATATCAGCAAATTTGAAAAATCTCATCTCGAGAAAAACGCGTTTGAAGATTTAACTATCGATTTTCGCAAGATAAAATGATAGAGATACAGCCTTGAAATTTTTACAGGATATTCTTGAAAGTATAAACTGTTGAAGAAGGCAAACAAAAATCGATTTTTTGAAAGTGTCACACTGGTATAGCCCCTTAAGCAGCTTTGGGCACGGCCGGTACTCGGAGCGGTGACCGCTTAGCCGTGCTTCAGACTGGCGCATCAACCCACCTATTACAAGAGTAATAGGAAAGGGTTCAATTGGCATGGGTAACGCGTAAAAACCCGCAAGGGTATTAGCTCCGTGCAAGGTAGAGGGTGGCGGTAATAAAATCGAACGCAGCGCCCACAGTGGACAAAAATTGCAATTGGTTTTGCGATCGCATTGAAAATATTGTTTTATTAAAAATGGGCCACGAAAGTTGCCGTGTAATAAATTGCAAAAATACCGGAAGGAATAGTAAATGCTAATTTTATCGATTGCCTACCGCAAATTGGAAGTTAGAACAACGCAGCAAATGGATAGCTACAGTTTTACCTTTAAAGAAGTTTTGTGCGGCGTCAAAGAAATAGAGGTTTGCCTTATGGCACGAGCTTGAATTGTTAAACTTGGATCATGCTTTGTCCTTAACTCTTCTACGTCTCTGACGTGTTCAGCAGATGCCAACAGTTTTCCCTCATTGTTAGATTGAATTTGAGGTTGGAAATTAGTAAGTTATACTCTCGAAGCCCTCGATGTGATAAATGTGAGTATACATTTATAATCCGGCTTCGAGAGTATAACTTACTAATTCAGTCTGAAAATCACATGTTATTTATTCTATTACAAAGTGGTGCAGCAACAATATATGTTCGTTAAATTTTAATAAAAGCAGTTACATGGCTTATTTTTTCTCATCTTATAACAAAATTATAAGTAAACGAAAATATAAATTTTGAAGAAACTTTACTCACTTCTTTCACTTTACTTGAAGGAAAAGCTTCTTGCCATCTTTGCCAAGGCAAATTGATTTGAAGCAAACAAATCAAATGCAATTGCGGCGCGATTTTGATTTTTATCATTTATCACAATATTATACCAACAATCACAGAGCCTTTGACAGACCTGACAGAAATACGAACCCTACGCAGCGCTAGTGTTGCGCACGGAGCCATTCCGTTGTTGGAACTCACAAGGAACATCCCTCAGGTGTCGTCCTCAATTTTGTTGAAACTTACATGTGTTACGAAGCATTGAAAACTAAGCGACTCGTAGTTTTTTTTATCGGTGTAAAAAGGGTTTTAAGGGGTGAAACCAGTCCTCGAGTAGGGGTGATTCACCCCTTAATTTTTTTGCGACAACTCTCTAGTGGATTTTTCATCTCTCCGAATAGAAGAATTTTCGTTTATGTTTCATTGCGATCGGTCGACTTCTTGTGCGTGAAACTGCAATATTACCTCTTGACATGCCTTTCTTCGAGGGCTGGTTTTACCCCTTAAAACCGATTTTCCGCCGATAAAAAAAAATACGTGTTGCTTAGTTTCAATGTTTCGTAACATATATATATAAATATATGTGTGTGTGTGCGTGTGTGTTTGTCGTCCTTCGCTTTTGTTGAAATTTCGAAGTTTCGACGCCACCTGAGGGATGTTCCTTGTCAGGAAATAAAAAGTACTATTCATTTTTGGTAATTGTCGTAATAACTGGAGGTGAAGTATACCTACAAACTCGAAAGAGTTTTTCTGATTCCCACACACTATAACCATTCTCCCTGTTTCGAATCCGGCTCCGCTGTATTCTATGAACTTTATTGAAATTAATCATTTTATAAACTTGTGAAATGTGTTATTCTATTATTTTTTATTCTATGAACTTTCTATGAAAATTCTTATTTCACCATGGATATTTTACGACGACGGAGTAGAGTAGTTCAATTTCAAGTGGAGAAAGTATAACCCAATAGAAAACTCGTTAAATCTGTTCTGAACATTCCATTAATCAGTCAATTGCTCGTTGCAGAGCGCGAATGGATAAAATCAATTACTTAGTCCCAAATGATACAAAGATGTCGTCAGAAGAAACGACTTGGATATTACATACAGAAGGTGAATTTGATGGCACAATTATTCTACTCCCACGACGCAATACACAAGTAAAAGCTTTTCTCGACGACTACCCCACGATTTTATCGATGTCGCCGAATTCTCACTCGTCACATTGCACTATTTGTTTTTCAGCTTTTTTCCTCGCCCATTCGTTTTTTTCTTCTTTTTTTTTCGAGACAGAACAAACGAGACAAGCGAGCGCGGCAATTGTCATAAAGGATATCTATCAGTTCTATCGTGCTCGTCGCCGGTTGTATACCTGAACATCAATTGCCGCCGACAAGCGCGTGGTGTTGTCGCTCGATCGAGTTTTATTAGCGATAGTACATATTGTACAATGACGATGAAGAACGGTACAAACGCAATTTTTTTTTCTTCGAGATTCGTATCTTACATGCCGTTTGAGATAAGCAGCTTTCCGTCTTGACTTTGCTCTTATTACGAGCATGGGGAACTGTCACGAACGTTTTAGGCTCCGCTTGCTGTATACGTATAAATATTCTAGACATCTGTAATTAGTGACGGACATTTCTTTTAAGGCGTTACCCCCACTTGTAGCGCAAAAAAAGGCCTTTTTCATGAATTTTTTTAAAGAAAACTACAAAACTTTTTGAATCGATCAATATACCATCTTAAAGAACACATCTTGAAGAACTTTCAGTAATTTTTTTATTGAAAAATATTACATTGTTTAGTGGCAAATGGCCGTCAATGAAATAATGTTTTTATATACACGGTTTGCGGTGACCAACATTGCGGCGAAGTGGATCATCTGAAAAAAAAATGCGGATGGATTTAGTAAAATATAAGTATAAACTAGTCTTTAATCGAAGGATTTTAAAAAATATTCATTTTTCACAAAATGGCGGACAGTCAAAGTTAATGGTTCGATTTTAACGAAAAAAACGGCCGTTTTTTTGCCTATAAAACGGCCATTTTTTTCGAAAAAAAAAATCGAACGATTAAAGACTACATTTTGATGTATTAAATAAGCCTGCAAAATTTCAAGAAGATCGGTTCATTAGTGTTCGAGTAATCTTGGTCACCGACTTCAAAAATGCCATTTTGAGAAAAACGCGTTTAAAGTTTCAATTTCAGTTTACACGAAGAAAATATTTTTTTTTGTAAACTTACATACAGTCATCTATTCCGGACCCATACAGAAGTATGGGCCCGGATACTTATACTTCAAAAAAATGCAATAGAAAAAATCGATTTTTTCAAAATCGCAAGTGGGGGTAACCCCTTAAGGCGGGAGCCTGAATTAGGAGGTCCAAAAAAAGCGTTTTTGCGGGAATTTTTTTAGAAGGAAAAAAAAGAAGTGAGCCTAGTAAACATTGAGGTATCTTCTCATGTATATTTTAAATGTATAAAAAAAATTTCAACATGAAACAATAAATGACTGCAAATTTATCAGCCTATTCCATGTGCATCTTGCCACTGCATAGGCGGGAAAGAGGACTCCATATCAGCAATCGGCGGGAAAGATGCAGCTCGTAATTCTTGACTGAACCAAACAAACGAATGACATTTTCAGTTGTCATATATTTTTCTTCTAGGTGAATTAAGAAAAAGCTGAAAAAATTGTGAAATTATAACTTTTCTCAGGTTTGAAAAAAAATGTGTTTAAAAAAAACACTTTAACGTGCCATAAAGATTACTTAGAAAGACCTTTTCAACGACTTTTTTAATTCACTTAGAAGACGTTTTCATACTGAAGAAAATTAACTTTGGTTTCATTCAATAGGTCGTTCAGTTTTTTTGCTACCACGCCCGCCAATTTGGAAAAATCGTGAAAATGGAAACTGGGTAAAACGCGCTTCAAAGTTTTCAATAGAAAGAAATATCAATATCAAATATCAATCGCTTCTCTGGTTTTGGCCTTGTATCTTTGAAAATATTTACAATTGCCCTCTGTAACTTTGTAAATATATTCTTGGATAGTTTATCTATTGATTTAAGAAATACAAAAAAAAACGGTTTTTGGACCTTCTAATTCAGGCCTTACGGCCTTAGGCCACTCTAGAGGGCGAAAAAACAAGCTTTTTGGGGATTTTTTTCAGAAAAAACTACAAAATAAATCGACATAACAAAAAACGGTGTTTATCATACATATCAGTGACTGTATACAATAATTTTTTGCAGCGATTAACATCAAAATGGCGGCTGTGCAGCGTTTTTGCGATGACGTCTCCGTTTTTCCAGGGTCCACGGCCGGACAAACAGCTCCTGTAATTTGGAATTATAATGAGCCAATGCAGTTTTTTCGATTATATATAATAACTGCTATAAAAGTACGTAGGATTTTTTCGATATATTGATTTTTGGCCAAATGGCGCACTTCTAAAGTGAAAAGTGAAAAAATTGCCTAAAAAATCGTCAGGCAATTGTTAATAACAAATGAACTATGAAATATAAAAAAATCCTACGTACTTCCATAGACAATGTATTTTTCAAGATATATTCAACATTTCAAGTGAATCGGTTGAAAATTGTCTGAGTTATGTTTCCGGCCAACTTAAAAAATGTAGTTTTGAGATAAACGCGTTTCAAGCTTTTAGTGGCTCGCTGTGGACCAGGCGGCCATGTACTAAAATTCGAAAACCAAGTCCTTAGAGATTTTTCCCGGCCATAATCTTTTGGGACATCATTTTTAAGGTCCTAGGGGACCATAAAAAAACCGATTTTTCGAAAATTCTAGGGTGGCCTAACCCTTTAACGAAGAATCGGGGATCATTGATTCAATGTTGCATTTAGATGTGTTGCCCTTGCGTTGTATTTTAAAGGGACAGAATTAAGATTGAAACTTTGCAAGAATTTGAAATCAGCCCTACAGGAATGGGCTGATTTCCTTAGTTCCTTAGAACCTATATCCCTATCCCGCCCTGACCAAGGTTACGGGTAAACTATGGATAACCCCTACCTGGCCTGTCGTTGACTGGTTGACGCTCCAGTCGGTGCACGGCTAAGCGGTCACCGCTCCGAGTATCGGCCATGCCCAACGCCGCTTAACTTAAAGTACCACCAAAGCCGAACGCGGACCGCTCAATCCACCAGTGTCGGTTCCACAAGCATATTATTTTACATCATGTTAAAAATATCTATATAGTCCTTATTTTTCATACCGTCAATAAAGAATATCTCCCCTTCTTCATTTCGTTATTTAAAATCGCTGCTTATCGATTCCGATCTTGTCGCAATGAATAATTCATTATTTTACACCTCAGCAATAACGGCAAGATCATTTTTCCGTCTGTAATATATCTTCTTGCAAATTCCTCGTCTCATCGATCTACGATATGAAATCGGTATAAAATCGGAAAAGGTAATAACACGTGGTATATACATAAAAATCACGTTCGTTCGGTAATTCAAAATTCGAAAGTGCGATGGGAGATATTTCTCGTGATCTTTATGATCAGACACGACGATAAAGCACATAACGCGTTTGAATAAAAATACCCTTCTCCGGCTCTTAGCGACAAAAACGTATAGTACAAGACATTTACCACCAAAGGGATCCACATATAGATATAAATTCGCGACAGTCCCACATTTTACAGCCTCCCTCTCTATTCTCGAAGAATTCCGTGAGAACTGTACGTAGTTTATCTTCGTGCGAGAATCCTATTGACTACCCTACCGCGTCGCACGTGGAAACAAAAAACATTTTGCTGAGACAGAGGGAGCAAAAAGAAAGGGAGGAAACTTTCTCTTAGATATTTCTGTCGTAGACGCCATCGTGCGATGCTTTTTTTATATTTTTTGCATTCTCGTCACCTTTTTATTTGCATTTTTCTTGCCCGATCTTTTTCCTATTTTCTTTGACACACACACAAAAATATATTTAAGTGTGTGTGTGTGTGTGTGCGTGTGTGTGCGTGTGCGTGTGCGTGTGTGTGTGCGTGTGCGTGTGTGTGCACATGTGTTGCTGATGTTCGCTCCATTTTCTCAATCCGCTGGAGAGCCTAAAACTCTCATTTCCTATACACACTCTATACGGCCAAGCCGTTTGGTCGTTACGAGGCTACGTCTTTACAAATTTTATATCATTTTTATGAGGCATAAAGTCGTCACGAAACCCTCCCCACTGTCTTTCTATACAGAAAGGGAAAAGAGGAATCAGAGAGGGTTGGGAGGCCGAAAGTAGCAAGACAAGGTAGGGAGGAGCAGCGAGAGAAAAGGGGGGTACAGATCTCGTTGTGACAGTACAGTAAATATATATAGGGTGATGGTAAAAAGGTAGGAAAAAAATGGCAAAAGGCAAATAGAGAGTCAGAGAGGGAGAGACAAAGTGAGAGACACGTTTCTCTCTTGCTTTCGGAATGGAGAGGGGTGGAAAGAGCGGAGACGAAATATAAGATCGAGAAGAGAAAAAGGAGAAGCTGAAATTTGAGGGGTTGAATGTGTTAGTTCCCGGTCACGTGGGTGGGCGGGGCACATTTTCATCCCCCGAGAAAGAGAAAGAGGTGGTAGGAAAGGCGCGCGAGGGAGGGCGGCGGTGAACCCGACGGGGATGCTAGTTCACGCGTTGGTGTATGTTCCGTTGGCCTGGTGGGGTTGCCCATACTTACAGCTCCTTCCCTTTCCTAGCGGGGACCATCAAAAAACGCTCGGGTTTGATTAAAAAATTTGGTAGTCAGCAGAAAAAAATCGAGTATCCCGAGAGGGCTTTACTGTTATTTTCAATCCAATTTCTTCTTTCTCTCGATACTCCAATCTTTGGAGGTCTACGGAAATGGAATTTCGTCCCAAATATGTATTCAATTTTGTGCATTTCGTGAATTAAGATAGCCATACTGTTTCCATCAACTTGGGTATGTGCACTCATTAAGCCTCATTTTGCAACAATTTGTTGATCATTTCGGTTCTAATCCATCTGAATGGTTAAAAAATCGCACAGTTGGGTTGTGCCTTTCAAGCATGAATAGCTATGGTTTTCCATCAACTTGGGTATGTGCAGTTATAAAATCTGTTTGCGAAAATTGGCTGGTCACTTCGGTTGTCATTCATTTTAATGGTAAAAAAGATCGCCCAGTCGCCAGCTTCGAATATCGATGCTGCTGTCCTGGTTTTTCTTTTTTGCAATTCCACACTTTGAAACGTAGAAAATTGAATTCCAACCCAGAAATGTCTACTTGCATCTCCAATGGCCTCGCTATTCGGCACTATTCTCCGGCATATCCAAACATCTTGAATGAAATTCCAAATGGAAACCGCGAAAGGGATGAAGTATGCATTGGGAATCGTATGCCAATCGATCTCACATCGATTGATCGTATTCTTATTCGTACTATGATGTGTGATACAGATACGACTAGTTAGAGTGTCTTATAGTGACAAATGGAATTGATACTAATACCATGCAAGAGCCGAGGTCGTGCAGGTTTATCCGCGCAGTCCGTAGAATAAGCGTAGCAGCTCCGCAAAGTCGATAGTGTCTCCTTACGAGAAGAGCAAACCGGCGCGACCTCATCCCAGATTATTCTCAGTTTAACGCTAATCCTATTTAAGATGGACCACCCTGGTAAGGATAAAGAGAGATGGGGAGGGTAACGGACGAAAACTTGGCCTGTTACACTATAGTAGTACTCGCCGGTCGGCTCGTGCGGTGATATCGCGGTGGCTTAGCAAGGCATTAGAGTTAACGATGTCAACGAGTCTTCGACTCGCTTGAGATTTATTCGTGTCGCGCGTGGTGTTTCCGGTCATTATACGCACTCCGTACAATACGTTGGACTAACCCAGCGTTTGTGTCCATAGATGCTGTAGGTACATGTGTAATTCATAATCTTCTGCGGAGCCTAAACGTCAGATCGATTGAATTGGTTTTTCGAATGTTCTTTTTCCTTCCGGACACGTATTTACCTTTCGGGTTATTCGCGCTGATTTGTTTCGATGACACTTTCCATTGGAGCCAAAAAAGTGCATCAGCAGCCTACTTTTTTTAAGTATGCGATGCTCCATTCGTTTCACTTTTAGGCCACACTTATCGATGTAATATTTCCAGCTGCTGACAAGAAACATCACTTTGGTGTCATCTTCCGATTTTGTTGAAAGTTTTTTATGTGGAAGAGTATCAAAAACTAAGAGACACGTATTTCTTTTTATCGGCGGAAAACGATTGTAAAGGGTGAAACCCACCCTAAAAAATGGCGATGTTTTTCGTTTTTCGTCGATAACGCTTTAACGGTACGAGATATTAAAAAACTTCAAATTGCAACAAAGTTTATTTTTTTGTGTACTATACATTGGAGATGAGAACGATAACGTTATCGACGAAAAACACAAAACAGCCCTATTTTCGAAGGTGCGTTTCATCCCTTAAAACCGCTTTTCCGCGGATAAAAAAAATACGTGTTTCATAGTTTTTGATACTCTTCCACGTAAAAAATTTTCAACGAAATCGGAGGAGGACACCGAAGTGATGTTCCTTGTGAGAAGATCCCCTTAAAATGTGGCACCCTGCCACGTTTCCCTGATGAATTTCGCGTTTGCACGAGGGCACAAGGAAACTGTGGAAAACCTCTGCTGATGTTTGCGTCGTCAGTCATTGTGTTGTCATCGGTAAATCGGTAAAACTGCCTCCTGCTCGGTAATGGCCACGCAAGTCAATGCGGCTAGAACACGACTTTGGTGTCCACTTTCGATTTTGTTGAAACTCATGTATATGGTAGAGCGTCAAAAACTATTAGATGTGTGTTTTTTTATCGGTGGAAAACCGTACTAAGAAGTAAAACCATCCCCTAGAGTGAAGCATGTCAAGGGCTGACTTTGAAGTTTCACCCTCGGGCTCTTCGCTGATTTCAGTGAAGCAGAAACGAAAATTCTTCTAATGCGAAATGATCAGAAATTAATTATGGGTAGACATTGAAAAAAAAACAAAAATTGACGAATGAACCACCCCTTTATTGTTCTTTCTCTCGCCCTACATTTAAAAGGGGTGCATTGAATTGAACGTAACGGGTAGTACTTTCAGGGGGGGGGGGAATAAAAGTTTAAGTATTTTTTCATTCTTACCGCATAGCAAACTTAAGGGGGTAAACCACATTCAATACATTTTCGACGATCTTTAATGAAAATTGAGGATTTTCAGTAACAGGGATGATGAATTTGTATTCAGATGGTGTAGGATATGGACATGGAAAAAAAACAATGCAGTCCAAATTTTTCCTTTCTCAGCCAAAAATATGCGGTTTCACTGAATCGTCGACAATTTCTTTTCTGCTTCGATTTGGAACTCCACCCTGCTCATTGACCACTGACGCATAGAATTAAAAAAGGGGTTTTTCCAAACTCTCATCATTTCCTATACGATTATTTTTCTCCCTTCTGTTCTCTCCAACCCGACCAATAAATTCACGCATCATTACCGTTGTAAAATAAGGATGTGGATAATTTAAAGAAAAAAGTGTGGTATAAGCGATATTTATGTACGTATAAAGTGAGAAACGTTGAGTCGAGAAAAATCCTTTTCACGTGTATATTTTCCTTTCGGTATCCCCGACGGCATGTCAAACCACCCCTTATGCGGCAGGCGGTGGCATAGTACGCAGTTTTTGCTGTATACTTGTATAGCGTTGCGAAGAATAATACTGTATATGCGCGTCGCAGACCGCCCTTTCGCGTGTTTTTTGATAAATGAGACTCGGAGAGCTCCATCGGGCAAGATCTGCTCTCGCGCAGCCGAGCTCGGGATGCTTTTGCCGGAGGAGGAAAAGCATCAGACGCGGGTACTCCTCCTATTTTCCGGGACCCCTCTGTGATTCCAGTCCATCAATTTTCAATCACAAAGAAGTCTCTACTCCGCGTTATAACGTTATAGGTCTTTCCCAGGTATTTACGTTCTATACATAAACACACGTCTATGTATGGCGTATTTCATGGCAAATCGATCAGTTTTTTATCGCCTCCGTTTTTCATGCGATCCTTACTATTTTCATCTACTTGATCGAAAATAGTGTTTTTGGTATTTTTCCTTATATAGAATACTGCGGAATACGTCGTACGATTTCATTCCGAAAATGTTTTTGAATATTGAATATTGCTCTTTTGAATATGTGTAGTAGGGTAGTACAAATTGAAGCTCTATTTTTTAATTTTTTCTCGCCATCAAATTATCTTCTTTAAAGAAAAAAAAAATTGTCGCGAAAGCTGCGGACCGTCAACAAATATTTAGAGGCCTCCCTAAAATTCAAATTTTCATTAAAAAAACGATTTTTCTTTCGTCCACTTTACACCTATGAATGTTACGCTTTATAATTTTCAAATTAACCCCGCGAAAGCTCTAGGCGGCCAATGAATATTTAATGGTCGCTCAAGAACTTCGAAATTTCCAATTTTCGCGAACTATTTTTTACTCTTCCCACTCATAAATGTGACGCGTTGTAAAATTTTGAAAACAATTCATCCTTTTTTTTTAGAAACAGGTTTTTCAAATTTACCTCACACTTCTAGCCCGATAAAACGACCTATAATTTTGTTTACGGCCAAGAGTTTTGAAGAATTATTTTATGAGAACAAAGATTATAATTCTTGGGTACAATATTACAGCCGACGGCGCTTTCGCTATGGTCAGTTGCGCCAATGACAGAAACTGCCGCTGTTGTCAAATCTTTCGGTCATTTTTTCTTGAATAAAATGTCGATGTATTTATATTTAATTGCAAACATGATAACAAACAACATAAGTTTCCGGCTTAAAAATATTTTTCAACAGTATTATGTGTAGGAAATTGCTGAATAATAATTTTATGCGCAAGAGGTTGGCATCCTGCCGAAAAGTCATCATATTTTTATGCCGTCTCGTAGCCAAGGAACGGTTCCGAAACTCCTCAAAAAGGGGTAAATATATTCTGGAGACCGGGGCTGCTAGGTTAAGCATCTATTTTTCAGTTCTTCCGTTTCCCAATCTTTTTCTTTGATCCTGACACACGTAAGCATTGGGGAAGAAATTTTCAGGAAATGAGAAAAGCTGATATACATTAATTTTCATTTTTTTCTAAATGTGTCTATGCTGGTTGATCGGGAATGAAACGACTTATACATTTACGTGTAGATCGTGTACGCGTGTGATTCTTCTCCGTTATTCGCATCGAAGAATTCCTCCACTATTCCATCGAAAATCCCCGCCCGTTTGACTTGCGGGTGAATCTCGCGAACGCCCACGCACGCGCGTATAAACGAAACGATACACATTTTCGTGTCCTGACAGATCAATTGTGTGCTCGAAGCTCCGCGGTATGAGGAGTTGCTTCGGGGATGTGCGATTTTGCGAGCGAAAGAATGGCAGAAAGAGCAAGTGAGAGGAAGAAATAATCGAAATATATATGCGTGTGTGCGTGACTTCTTTATTGCACCAGGCAAAAGCAAAATATCCCGGAGTTTTGCGATGATGCTCAAGAGAAACAAAGTGGAGAAAACAAGAGCATAAATTTTGCTTCTGATGAATAACATTTGTTTTTTCTTTCATTCGCTTTTAAAATGAAAAATAAAAGAGAGAATAAAACGTGAAGATCTAAAAGTACGGCATAAGAAACAGATGAAGAGAATTACTGGTATGTTTTTCTCCCTGCATCTCCGAGGACATCGAATGAAATTTAAAAAACACTGATTGTTATTTTTTTTCATAGCTAAGCATGCAAAAGCATGCATTTTTTGCATTTTCATAGCTAAGCATGCAAAAGCATGCATTTTTTGCATTTTTATAGCCAGCCTAATTTACCCAAACATTTCGATCGATTTGGATAAAGAAATAATTACTGAAATTGCTCGGAATTTCAATTTGAAAAATAAAGGGGCTTGCAATTAATAGAAAATCATCGAGTACTCGCCGAAGCAGGGCCGGGTTGGAATTCCGAACTTTGAATTATCAGAATGCTCAAAACTCTGAAATAATATCACCCCGAAAGATCAAAACTCCGAAAGAATTTTACCCGAAAGACCGAAACTCTGAAAATCTGAACGGGGCCGGGTTGAAAATCCGAACATTGAATGATCAGAACGCTCAAAACTCCGAAAATATCCTGCCCCGAAAGATCAAAACTCCGAAAGAATTTTACACGAAAGACCAAAACTCCGAAAATCTTAACACCGTCAAAATAATTCGGCTATGGAAGTTTTTAACGTTTCAACATTTTCAATAAATCGACGAATTATTTAAAGAATTTTTTTATTTATTAAGATGTGATTTTACGTCAATTTTGAAATTTGTCTAGACAATGTTATAGGGGAGACCGGGGCAAAACGGCACTGGGGCATAATGGGATCGGGGCATAATGGGATAGCAAAAAATGAAGTTTCTTGGTGCTTGATTTGGGGCAAAATGGGATAGGGGCAAAATGGGACACACAAAAATGAAGTGTCGCAGCCCGCTGAATTTGGGGCAAAATGGGATGACAGGAAAATTCATGCTTCGGCTCTATGAAAGATTTGTTGAAACATAATCTAATCTAAATGGTGCTTGTGGTTCGTTTCAGTCCACATATACGCAGATAATACGGACTGACCGATATATTTGTCGACACATATCCGTCGATTTCATGGGGAGCGGCGGTCCTAGTTTCATAAAACAATTTACGTACAAATTGACAAGAGTTAGATTTTCATCAATGGCTTGAAAATCAGTATCAGTAACGTGCAGTTGGCAGAAAATAAATTTAAAAAAAAAACAAAGAAAGATAAAAACAAAAAAAAAACATAAATTGCACGCGTCAGATTATAAAAATTACTTGATTATTTAAATAATTAACAACGACAAAGAAATTGTACCAATCGAATAAGAAGGCTCAAATAACAATTTACGTCAAGTTTGGTACAGTTCTGACCGCAGAATCAAAAGTAATTGTTTAACAAACTTTAATAACAAATGGGCCCACTATTCATGTGCCCATGCTGACGATAACTTAATCGAGTCCGATTGCGACAATTGTGCCGATAAAAATTAGCTTAGTTAAACAAGCAATAAAAATTAAACATTGCCACCGTTAAATTATAGTATCGTAAGTAGAGTGTGACCCAAATATCGTGTAACATTCAATAAAACCTGTTTTCACTCATTTATTACTCCTCGTTTTTTACCCCTGCATTTCTTTCGTTTCTGCATCGAATTATTCCACTGTCCCATTTTGCCCCGATCCCGTTTTGCCCCAACCGCCTCTTTCTGAGGAGCCTGATTTTCTCCGGCCCATTTTGCCCCAGTCCCGTTTTGCCCCAATGACGTATTTTCCAGCAGTGTTGATTTTCATTATTCCATTTTGCCCCAAACCCGTTTTGCCCCGGTCCCATTTTGCCCCGCTATACCATTTTGCCCCGGTCTCCCCTACGTTCTACATCATTTACAGTCAACTGTGTAGACTTTCGCTGGCATAATCTTGACGAACCTTGTAATTTCGGAACATTAAAATTAGGAATTTCAAACCGTCGGCGCATTCAAAGTTCGGAGTGTCAACCCGGCCCTCATGTCAAGATCATGCCAGCGAAAGTCTACACAGTTCACTGTAAATGATGTAGAACGTATAACACTGTCTAGACAAATTTCAAAATTGACGCAAAATCACTTCTCAATAAATAAAAATTCTTGAAATAATTCGTCGATTTATTGAAAATTTTGAAGCTTTTAAGGCGTTACCCCCACTTGTAGCGCAAAAAAAAGCCTTTTTCATGAATTTTTTTAAAGAAAACTACAAATCTTTTTTAATCGATCAATATACCATCTTAAAGAACACATCGTGAAGAACTTTCAGTAATTTTTTTATTGAAGAATATTACATTGTTTAGTGGCAAATGGCTGTCAATGAAATAATGTTTTTATATACACGGTTTGCGGTGACCAACATTGCGGTGAAGTGGATCATCTGAAAAAAAAATGCGGATGGATTTAGTCAAATATAAGTATAAACTAGTCTTTAATCGAAGGATTTTAAAAAATATTTATTTGTCACAAAATGGCGGACAGTCAAAGTTAATGGTTCGATTTTAACGGAAAAAAACGGCCGTTTTTTGGCTATAAAACGGCCATTTTTTTCGAAAAAAAAAATCGAACGATTAAAGACTACATTTTTATGTATTGAACAAACCTGCAAAATTTCAAGAAGATCGGTTCATTAGTGTTCGAGTAATCTTGGTCACCGACTTCAGAAATGCCATTTTGAGAAAAACGCGTTTAAAGTTTCAATTTCAGTTTACACGAAGAAAATATTTTTTTTTTGTAAACTTACATAGAGTCATCTATTCCGGGCATCAAAAAAATCTGCACTTCAAATTGCACTTCAAAAAAATGCAATAAAAAAATCGATTTTTTCATAATCGCAAGTGGGGGTAACCCCTTAATACTTCCATAGCCCAATTATTTTGACGGTGTTAAGAATTTCGGAGTTTTCGTCTTTCGTGTAAAATTCTTTTGGAGTTGTGATATTCCGGGTACTATTCATTCGGAGTTTTGAGCGTTCTGACCATTCAAAGTTCGGAATTTCAACCCAGCCCGATCTTGAATTTCGGAACATTAAAATTCGGAATTTTAAACCGTCGGAGCATTTAAAATTCGAAATTTCAACCCGGCCCCGCCATCGGATCTAGTTTTATAAGCGCTGATTACAATTTTTTTTAAACAATAAAATGTATTAGAAAAAGGTAAATCTCACAGCTCAAGTATCTGAAAATGACCCGACATTTTTATTTAATAAAACGTATTATTTATTTGAAAAGTTATTTTGATATTAATATCAAAATAACTTTATTTTGATGTTAATATGAGGTATAAACATGTAGGTTACGTGTGGAACACAATATCCGATAAATTGCATAAACGGCATGGACCTGGAAGATATATTCTTTCAAGATAACGCAGCCTGCCACACTGCCGGCGAAACAATGCAGTTATTGCAAACGAAGTTGCATGGTCGTGCCACTGAGAAAACAATATATTTTTTATGTATCAGGATTTGTTAACTATTAACAAATGTTACAGATATATAAGGCGAAATTAATATCTTCTTACAGTTAATGAATCATTCATTTGAGTCTCTGAATTGTCACAAATAAAGATTTGATAATAGTTAAGAAATGGGTACTTCAATGCCAATAACCTGTGTGCCAATGCCAGAAATGGGTACTTCAATAACCCAATGCTTCGTCTTAAGGGGTTACCCCCACTTGCAATTTTGAAAAAAAAAAAGATTTTTTTTATTGCATTTTTTTGAAGTATAAGTATCCGGGCCCATACGTCTGTATGGGCCCGGAATAGATGACTCTATGTAAGTTTACAAAAAAAAATATTTTCTTCGTCTAAACTGAAATTGAAACTTTAAACGCGTTTTTCTCAAAATGAAGACAAAAGAACGGCATTTCTGAAGTCGGTGACCAAGATTACTGGAACACTAATGAACCGATCTTCTTGAAATTTTGCAGGCTTATTTAATACATAAAAATGTAGTCATTAATGGTTCGATTTTTTCTTCGAAAAAAATGGCCGTTTTATAGCCAAAAAAACGGCCGTTTTTTTTCGTTAAAATCGAACCATTAACTTTGACTGTCCGCCATTTTGTGAAAAATGAATATTTTTTAAAATCCTTCGATTAAAGACTAGTTTATACTTATATTTGACTAAATCCATCCGCATTTTTTTTTCAGATGATCCACTTCGCCGCAATGTTGGTCACCGCAAACCGTGTATATAAATAAAAACTTTATCTCATTGACGGCCATTTGTCACTAAACAATGTAATATTTTTCAATAAAAAAATTACTGAAAGTTCTTCAAGATGTGTTCCTTAAGATGGTATATTGATCGATTAAAAAAGTTTTGTAGTTTTCTTTAAAAAAATTCATGAAAAAGGCCTTTTTTGCGCTACAAGTGGGGGTAACGCCTTAATATACTATAAATACTTGTTTCCTATAACTGTGGCGTTTATTCATTAAGATCAGTGGAAAAGTTGTCCCATATGTAAAGGATAGTTGAGTGAACGATATTTTATATTCGCACAAATCAAGATTCGTGCACTTAGTTACCAAAACAATATTTGGGGAAAGTCATTCATTGATTGTCGGCAGATGAATGTGAAGTTGAATCAATGCAGCACTATAGTGCAAGTGGGCAACAAGGAACAACTCTCATAGAAAATGAGAGTTGTTCCTTGCAAGTAGCAAGTCCGTTAATCGGAGGACAACGACGACGGTGGCATGAATACTTCGTAGAGCAACGAACAGCTCGCATAGAAAATAGGCAGTCGATCGGTCCCGCGATCGACGCGACATCTTTAACACCCCTGCTCTAATGCACCATTGAATATTCTCTATATATACTTTTGAAAGTTTCCTAAAGATTTAGCAGGTCCCACAAAACAAGCAAATCGTTAATTGATGCCATCGGCGCAGAGAATAAATTCACGTTTCACGGTCACAAACTGACATCCTCTAGGACATCAGTATATTTCCGATAATATTTATGGGATATTGTGTTCCACACATAACCTCCATGTTTGTACCTTACATTAAAATAAAAATATTCGTTCTTTTCGAATAAATAATACGTTTTATTAATAAATAAAAATGCCAGGTCATTTTGAGACACTCTTTACTAAAATAATATTTGAATACTCATCCGACATTTACACATCCTTGATGTATTCAAATTGAATTACTTACACGTGCATTTTTTCCGTAAATTGTATTATTTCTATTCAAATTTGATGTAAAGCGACTTGGAATCAACTATTATGATTATTAATACAAATTATTTTTTATATTATTAATATGAATTATTTCTTATATTAATAATACGAATTATTTCGTAATGGTGTCATGACAAAGTAATGTTTTATTATTTGTGGAGGCCGGTTTACTTTTCTTGTGTTTTCCGCGTTTTCAGTGTCAATGCGATTTGCCCGCTAATCAATTAATACCAATAAATTATATATATACATTATGATGATATATTAATTATAAAGTAATTACTAATAAATTGGGATCTTGGAAAGAATCTAGAACCCAAACTTATTCTAGTTTTTTTACTAGGTAAAAGAAATTGTAACGAAGGCGCTGGTAAGAACTAGGTAAATCGTGTTTAACCTGAAAACAGGTTTTAATGGCAACAGAGACATACGTCAGCTCTGATCTCATTGTCAGTCTTACCAAGGACTCTGCAGCCTTCACTCTCGTGCTCTCATTGCCCATTGAAAGAGGAAGGAGTGAGAGAGAGAGAGAGAGAGAGAGAGAGAGAGAGAGAGAGAGGTAGAGAGAGAGAGAGAGAGACATAGAGGAAACATCGACGTGCGTGCAGCTGGATAACACGGATTAAGGATATAAACCCGCGAGACGATAAGCATTTTTTATGGCTGATAAATGCTGCATGTGTACGTAGAGGACTCTCTTCGAGAGATTAATTCTAATAAATATATACGTAAAAGCAACAGCATATGAGCGTGTATGCGATTATAATCGCGATACGGTTACGGAATCGAAAAAGTGAGACAAACAGAATTTTAAAAAAATGCTCAAAAGAGCTGTTTATTATTATGTTCATCGTACTCGAGGACTTGTATAAGAACAAACTTCGAGTCATCAATTTTCCGTCGGTAATGTCCAATTCGACAATTCAGTCCAATATTGAACGCAAATACAATTCTGGTAAAATGGCGATCAAACATTTGATTGATATTTTTATTATGAAAGTGCGTGATAAATTAGTTAAAACCTAAGATACGTTTTTGACGTCTTTGTTGTTCTGCGATTTTACGAGCAATATTATCGACAAGATAATTCTTCCAAAAGCTTTTTTCATCGAAATTTAACCTGTCCCCCTACAGGTTAAGGGGTTACCACTTGCGATTTTGAAAAAATCGATTTTTTTTATTGCATTTTTTTGAAGTATAAGTATCCGGGCCCATACTTCTGTACGGGTCCGGAATAGATGACTCTATGTAAGTTTACAAATAAAAAATATTTTCTTCGTGTAAACTGAAATTGAAACTTTAAACGCGTTTTTCTCAAAATGGCATTTCTGAAGTCGGTGACCAAGATTACTCGAACACTAATGAACCGATCTTCTTGAAATTGTGCAGGCTTATTTAATACATAAAAATGTAGTCTTTAATCATTCGATTTTTTTTCGAAAAAAATGGCCGTTTTATAGCCAAAAAACGGCCGTTTTTTTTCGTTAAAATCGAACCATTAACTTTGACTGTCCGCCATTTTGTGAAAAATGAATATTTTTTAAAATCCATCGATTAAAGACTAGTTTATACTTATATTTGACTAAATCCATCCGCATTTTTTTTTCAGATGATCCACTTCGCCGCAATGTTGGTCACCGCAAACCGTGTATATAAAAACATTATTTCATTGACGGCCATTTGCCACTAAACAATGTAATGTTTTTCAATAAAAAAATTACTGAAAGTTCTTCAAGATGTGTTCTTTAAGATGGTATATTGGTCGATTAAAAAAGTTTTGTAGTTTTCTTTAAAAAAATTCATGAAAAAGGCCTTTTTTGCGCTACAAGTGGGGGTAACGCCTTAAATTTCGATGAAGAAAGGTTACTTGCGAAATCGATGCTTTTACATCACCTGTTAAAAATATGCAATGCTTTTCGAGTTATGAACGGTTCGGGTATTTGGGTATCTTGAGTACCTTCTGTATCTTCATTATCTTGAGTGTCATAACTATTTGAATATCTTGAGTATTTTATGACGATTTGAGTATTTTGAATATCATCTGTACCTTGAGTGTCTTCTGTACCGTGAGTATCTCAAAATCTGCAGTAATCTGCGAGATATTTGCAGTAATCTTTTGACATGGCAGAGTGTAAAGTCATTTTTTGACAGCCTGCATACTTCGAATAATCGTTGAAAACATTTTGACGAAAATAGGAAAAAGATAAAGAGAGCGGGAGAGAATTCTTGCTCTTGAATTCTACCGTTAGATTTTCCGTGATCTCTCCGTGATGACGTAATGGCCAATGGAGGCGCTACTACGGGGCGGCGCCTTCAACTCTGCGTCCAACATGGCAACCCTCCAAGCGACGCCAACGTCGTCAACGTCACTATCGTTTTCTCGCGGAGTCACTTTCTTCCTCCCTCCCTCCCCTCTCTCTCTCTCGTGCTCATTGTATGCTCTGCTCTCTGCTTTGTTGTCGCTTCTCATGATCACTTCCTCCGAACTTCCTCGAGAAACGACAAAGAAGAGCAAACTCCAAAGGATCCGACAACGTGTCTTCCTCACTTTTCACTCTCTCTCTCTCTCTCTCTCTCTCTCTCTCTCCCTCCCACGCTATTTCGGTCTATCTACCTCTCACTCGCTCCGCGATACTCATCTTAGGGTGTCCACAAGCCCCGAGTACAGCGTAAACGTCTTTTTCTCGATATCTCCGTTTTCATCGCACTTTGCGAGTATTATCCTTGTTCGGCCCCGCTGGAAATTCTATTTTCTCAACTCGCGGAAAAATAAGTGAAAGCCCGAGCAATCTTGATTGAAAATATTTCATTTTTCGGTCATCACAATGGAGAAGAATCGATGTACGGAGCGCTGAATCCAGCATAGAAAAATATGAGTTCAATTTTCAGTTTGCAATTTGTATAACAATGAATATTTGTATTTTTACATTTGGCTGTTTGGAGGACGGTCACTGAGTCAACGGGGTATTCTTCTCTGGAAGTCCAATTTGGAGGGTCAGAATGATACATTTTTTTCTAGTAACACATTGGTTGGAATAAATTCATTATTTTTCCAGCATGTTGTACACATGTTTGTGGTTACAATGTAATTTTTTCGGAAGAAAATCTTTCAAAGTGTTCGTGGTGCTGCAGTTGGCGTTGCAGTCCTCCAGCGGCGAGGCCTGACACGGCGGAATTTCTACCAGGCTCAAATCTAATCTGAAACGGAAACAAAATTTTTTTTTCTTCAAATATATTCAACAGTCTCTCGGTTCACGATCCAATTTTCGAAATTTCGTAAAAATATGAAAAATGACAGCTTTTCCAAAGAAAACCTCATTTTTCTGTTGAAAAGCAGCATGCTGAAGTCATTGCTATTAACAAATGGTTCATCCAATTGAAAAATGCGATCGTGAACCGGTAAGGACTACTACTTGAACGCTACCTGTGCAAATTCAAGTCGATAGTGTGAAAGGTACTCGAGATATCAATCCCGCCGTGTCAAGAAAAGTACACTGTTCCTCTAAAATAGTTGAAACTCCGTCAATTTAAAAAATTTCAGAGTCCGGTTGGTCTCAAAATATTCTTGAAAGTTCACACTATAACAATATGCACAAAAAACAATTTTTTGAAGTTCCCAGACAGGGATACCCCTTTAAACAAGAAACGAATTGTTATTTTCGGAGAAAGAACAGCACTTGGAATAAATTTTGTATAAAGATATGCTTACATTTCATTGGTAGCGATTCCAAAATCCAATGGCCTGAAAATCATTTTTACCGCATCAACCGTTTCAAGGCTGACACAAAGATAACCTTTTTTTTCTCCACTGACATGCTAAATACCGTATGCGTACGGGTACACACACGGTACGACGGTAAAAAATAATATTAACCAAAGCATCGGTTGAAAAATATAAATTAAGGCGTACATCCCATACCGCCCCTATGGAAATTTATGTAGGTAAGATATATGCAGAAAATATATGCTACATATATATATATATATATATATATATATATATATATATATATATATATATATATATATATATATATATCGGTCGCATATATAGTGACGAAAAATAGAATAATACGTATATATTCAGTATATATGCACCAAATATATGACGCATATATGACCCATATATTTTCGATATATTTTTCTGACCAAAACATATATGCTACGCATAAACACTATATATGATGCATATATGAGGCATATACGACGCATATATTTTCGATATATTTTCAATCTATTTTTTTGTCAGAAAAATATATCAAAAAAGTATGCGTCATATATGACTCATATATGTGTCATTTATGCGCCATATATGACGCATGCATTTTTGATACATATTCCTGACAAAAAATATATGCTGTGTATAAACACTATTACAGTTAAACTTAATAAAACTTAAACTTAAAAAAACTTAACTTACGGTTAAAGTACGCTATTACATATAAACACTATATACAGATATGCGTAGCATATCTGTATATATGTGGCATATATGTTCCATTTGTGTAGTATATATGTGGTATATATGCAGGGTAAATGCTACATATATCATTGATATATGATACATTGATATACAGTAATACCACGCATATACATCTCATATATAATAACGTTACGAAAATTAGAATTTGGCACATATATGCAACACATATTTTCAATATATGGCATACATTTCACATATATTACAATTATTAATAAAAAAAATGTGCAGTATATTTTTGCGTATATAAATTTCCATGGGGGCGAGAGGAACCGCAAACCGTGAAAGTGCTTAAGGGGAGATATACACCTAGATGGTCGAAAAAATCGATTTAGAAGCTATGAACATTCCGTCGACCGTAGAAGACCTACGCTATGGGCCTGATATCGATGATTCCATGTAAGTTGACAAATTTCATGATTTATTCATTCCCAGATTTTCAAACGCGTTTTTCTCAAAACCACGTTATTCAAATCGGTACCCAACATTTCTCGAAAACCAATGAACCGATTGCCTTGAGGTTTTTTGTAGTTATTCTATACATTATCTAGTACCTGTCATAGGATTTTTTTTCCGTTACTTAGTTTTTGTTTTATAGGCAAAATAATAACTAATTTTTGGCCCAAAAATCACTATTTATGTTCAAAAGTCCGACATTTTGTCATAAACCGATATTTTCAAAACCGACTATGACAAGTACTAGATTATAGTATCTAATTTAATAATCGTTTTGTTTTCTTTTTCAGATGATTTTTTAAGAAACGCCAGTGGGTACCGTATACGCAGATTTTTTTACGACGCTCCAAGGATCATACAATATCCTTGTATATTTTTGATATTTTTAAATAAAGAAAATTAAACATATGCTTGAATGTATGTACTTTTAGATAATTAAAACCCGAATCCGAAATTTCAAATAGTTTTCCTTGAAAAAATTCACAAAAATGACCTTTTTCCGGTTCCTAGGTGTATATTTCCCCTTAAGCATAAGTAATGACTTTTTTTTACTTCCTTCGTCCCCATTTGCCGAACGGAGTAGGTAAAAAATTAAGATCCCAGAAGAACCGCGCGAACGAGGGCATGAAGAAGGTTTGGGTTCATGGTAAATGAATATGTTCGCGCCGTTTCCGCGTGGCAATGAAGTGATAAATGGTCCGGAACTTTTAGCGATTACCACATCCTCGTATAATATATGTTCGGAGCTCCTTGAGCTTTGCTTCCGCTCAAAAATGTGCAGTAGCTATGAACGAGCCACCCTCCAACGTTGAAGAAAAGCCACACAGTATGGAGGGGTTCGGACAAATTTCGATCGGCGGGTCAAATTACTAACTGGAGATGTTCTTAACGAGCGAAGAACTCTAATTACATTTTTGAGGGTTTAATTCTTTTTTCACACGATAATGAATTTTTCGTTCTCGCCACTTCATCTATACCAACCTTTCATAGGTACAGAGAATTGTTTCGATTTTTGAACAACACGAAAAATACGGCACACACCGTCGTCGTAAAATAAAATAATTGCCGAATCACTTTCGTAATTAATTGAATTTTATGATTTTTGCTCTCCCAGCCATCTCTGTCAATAGAGACGAGGATTGCTTGCGGATGGGATTCCGTAAAAAACAAGACTTTTCTTTATCAGTCACGTGCTTTAATGAAAGATTATACCCGAGTGCGCATTTCACTGAAAACATTTTTATCTCAATTTTACTGAAATTCACGTAAATTAGGAATTTTTATCAGACACGCGAGGTTTCCTTGTAACGAGCTCGGTAACAATAAAGCGAAGTAATTACGACGGCGTATCGAATTTATAAAGAAAGAAATGATCAAATTGAGTTTAGGCCATATTTTGGAAAATTGAACAATTTTTGCCAAGTGCTGGTAAAAGAAGTTTTTATTCATTATTATAATAATAATGATCCCATTGTTATTATTTCATTATTATTATTACTCCATTATTGTTATTTGTCTATTATTATTAATATTCCATTATTATTAATATTCCTTTATTGTTGAAATTTCATCATTATTATGATTATTGATCTATAAATCGTAAAATTGGTACAAGTAAAATACATTTGAATTTTGACACATCCGAAGTCGGTGCTCGTTAGGTGATATCGCGAGTTGAGTACGCACGTTGCAGAGGACCATGAAAGAGCGCGAAGAACATCCGAGGGCATGGCGCGGACTCCACAGAGAGGACCCGTGACTGGCGGGCCATAAAACCTTATCGTACACGTATATTTTTTTCCCTCCTTTTTCGAGTGTTCAGACGACGAGACGAGCAAACGGTCCGCTCCTATCTTTTTCATTTTTTCGCTCGTATACGACTCCGTGCGTTCTATAGGCCACGCAAATACAAGAAATGATTATGTGTCTGATGGCAGTTTCCGACAGTCGCGTCTTTATGATCACGTTCGGCATTGGCAATTTTCGACGTTATACCTTCTCCGTAATATCACTTGATATATAGAACTGGCGAGGATGCTTTTCCCACTTTTACTGTGGGTGAAAAACATTCTACCGTCTTCGATGATGTACTATCAATAATCTGAAGAAAGAGGGACTATTCGATATTTTCCTAATTTTTCTGAGATTATGTGAGGGTTATTTTAAAATGACTAAAGTATTCTGCTAAATAAATAAATAGGCTTTGGCGAAAATGTTTTCAGAGAATTTTAGAAATGCACTGCTGCAGTGGAAATTATGGAAGTACAATTCAATTATGTTTTATTGATGGATTTATGACGTTTCATTATGATTAAAATTTCTATCAATTTCCAATTAATAACTTGAAGAAAGAGGGACTATACTATTTGTTTTTGCTAATTTTTGTGAGCTTATGTATGTAAATTCGAAAATGATTACAATATTTTTATAAAGAAATAATACATTTGTGGGGAAATTTCATAAGTACAATTCAATTAGATATTTTACTATTTTATTTATAACGTTTTATTATAATTAAGATTTCAATCAATAACCTGAAGAAAGAGGTACTATTCTATTGGTATTTTCTTCATTTTTTTGAGATTATCTGCGTTAAATTCGAAAATGACAACAATATTCCTTTACATTTCAAACGAATAATAAGCTTCAGCGAAAACGTTTGCAGTGAATTTGAAAAATGCAGCTCAGTGGAAATCTTATAAGTACAATTAAAGTGTATATTTTATTATTTTATTCGTAACGTGTTATTATAATTATAATTTTACAAATAAAATGCAATGAAAATTGTATCATTATTTTTTGGAGTTTAATTATTAAAATTTATTTTTTTCGTTAAAATATTTAACAACAAAGTTTCATGTGGGTAATCAATTTCCTCTCAAGTGCAAAGGTTAAGGTTTCTTGAATGAATTGTATTAAATTAAGAACTGAAAAAAAATATCGAGCGGACCAAATATTTACTCTCATTGAATAATACTAATTATTTGTTATTCATAAAATTGTAACCACTAATTAAAGTTAATGGAAAAAATATTTCTTATTGTTAAATACAATAAATATATATAATGAATTTATTATTACATATATTTATTATATCTAATAATACTGAAGAATGATTTATTATATTTAATAAATTTATGATAAAATATAATAAAGTTAATGAAAAATATATTTGTCTCTGTAAATGAGATCAAATTTTCTTCGATCAAAGCCGCTCAATCGGTAAAAATTCCGCTGCGTTCAGACATTTTGGAAAAAAGAAGTCTGGCTCCGTTGTCGTTTAAAAAAAAGCGCAAAGTAAAAAAAAATTCCGAACATTAGTCGACTCGGAGATGAGTGAAAACGGAATTTGCAGCTGTCTCTCTCGTGCTCGTACGTCACGCGGCAGATCTTTCACTTTGCCCTAATACAGCAATGAGCCCTCACTTTGCTTGGCACGAGTATTTCGCATTCAACGAAGCGGGCAATCGTCGGGCAACGCCCAAGCATGCGTTTTGTCGGGCCTGCTCCCTCACAGAACGTCAGGCATTCGTCAAATTCGTGCGTAACGCGTTCCCTTCATAATTGTGACGTATGGGTCGGGAGCGATATCGAAGTGAAATTTCACGGCTGACCGGATTACAGAACTCCCATCAGATCTTCACGTGTCCAAATACTTCGCTATATACGGCGAATTTCAAGATTGATCGGCGGAGGACCATTTTTTCATCTTATTTTGATAATTGATGGAATACGTATTTTTAGTAAAAAAAAAAATTACGACTCAACCGTCTATATCGAATGTAATTCCAAAGATTGAAGTAGCCAATAGTTGGAATTATTCGATTAAAAAGCTACGAAGTTATTTGAAACAATATTTTTTTTTTGCTATTGTCTTCGAACATTCAAAAGTAAATCGAACAAATGTCACAATCAATACAAAAATTGCAGATGCCATAAATTACGGGAGTTACCATCCTCGTCGAGTTATCGAGGGTGAAGATTTGTGCTTGAGTGCCCCATGGGTATACATATACAGGACGTATGCTTTCCGCCACATCTCACCGTGAGGAGTAAAGGCGATGGATACTCCAATGCAACAGAATCGAGAAGCAATGATCACGGTACGGAAAAGCACGAGCCGCGTGCCAACGTTCCCACGTAAAGGGACTAATATTATCCGGGTCAAAGCGAATATTATATGAAATGGGCCTTTCCGTTTAAGAGGTTAGCCCATTCTAGAATTTTCGAAAAATCGATTTTTTTAATGGTCCCCTAGGACCTCAAAAATGATGTCCCAAAAGATTATGGCCGGAACAAATCTGAAAGTACTCGGTTTTAGAATTTTAGTACAAGGCCGCCTGGTCCGCAGCTCACTACTCAAAACTTCAAACGCGTTTATCTCAAAACTGCATTTTTTAAGTTGGCCGGAATCATTACTCAGACAATTTTCAACCGATTCACTTGAAATGTTGAATATATCTTGAAAAATACATTTTCTATGGAAGTACATAGGATTTTTTTATATTGCATAAGTCATTTGCCATTAACAATTATCTGACGATTTTTTAGGCAAATTTTTCACTTTCCACTTTAGAAGTGCGCCATGTGGCAAATATCAATGTATCGAAAAAATCCTACGTACTTCCATAGCAGTTATTATACAGGGTAAGGTACATAAAGTGTTACACAGCAATGGCACTCAAACTATTGATCATATCCGAAAATGTTTCACACAAAAGTTTCAGTGTTCGAGAAGGCCGTCATACTGGACCACCCTATTTTTTTTATCGGTGGAGGCGCTGAAGCTACGTCAAGGTCAACTCCACTGTTTTAAATGGAATGGTACATTTTTTCTTCAAACATCTTGTGAAGCACCTCAAGCCACATTTGGTAGTGATCCGAGATATTTAGTTTTGTATTTCATTTTAATAGGTGACCTTGAATGACCTTGAACGACTTTGACCCCGTAATGTTTTTTATGTGGCTTGAGGTGCTCTACAAAAGTTAATGACAAATGTCAAAATAGGGTGGTCCAGTACGACGGCTTTCTCGAACACTGAAACTTTTGTCTGAAATTTGTTTGGATATGATCAATAGTTTGAGTGCTATTGCTCTGTAACACTTTATGTGCCTCACCCTGTATATAATCGAAAAAAATTCATTGGCTCATTATAATTCAAAAATTACAGGGGCGTTTGTCCGGCCATGGACGCTGGAAAAACGGAGACGTCATCGCAAACGCTGCACAGCCGCCATTTTGAAATTAATCGCTTCAAAAAAATGATTGTACACAGTCACTGATACGTATGATAAACACCCTTTTTTGTAATCTCGATTTATTTTGTAGTTTTTCTGAAAAAAAATCCCCGAAAAGCCTTTTTTTCGGCTTCTAGAGTGGCCTAAGGCATTAAGGCGGAATATACAGTTACAACGATCAAAAAATCGATTTCTTTTTTTTCTTCTCTAAACGATAGAACTATATATGTAGAATATTTTCCCAAAGTTTCAAAGCGAAATTCGAAAAACTTCAAACGCGTTTTGCTCAAAACTGTATTATCGAAATTGGCGTGCAGGATTACTCAAAAACTATTAAGCCGATTGAGTTGAAACTTGGTAGAAATATTGATAATATTGGTATCTTCTACTTGACGAAAATTGTTTTTGAAAAATTGGAAACAAAACGACTTTTTTAATCCACATTTTACAGAAATGTTGTGTGAAATGTTGATTTTTTTTGTAAATGCGTGTCATTTTCTTAAACTTGCATTTTCTTCATTTTAATTACCGTCACATAGAAACTATACATGTTCTAACTGAAAAAATGTTTGAACTTTTTTGCAAATCAAAGTCTACGGGAAGCTAGACGCCGATTCGCAACTCCCGCGGCGACCTTGCTGTAACACTCTGCCACAGCTCCTTCGTTTTGATGAATTAATTTAAAGAAATTATTTTGTATACTTGAATATATTATTAAAGTGTACCTAAAATTTGAAAATTGTAGAATAATTATTTCTTAGTTTAAAAAATGCCTCAATATTGCTTATTTTCTTCCTGTCTAAATGTATATCCCGCCTTAATCTGTTCGGTCATCGTGTTTACTTTCTTTTCGTTTTCATAGGAGTATCATGTCCAATTGTTGTACAAAACGCAGTCCGAAGATTTTCACTTCCCCATCCGGACACAATTTTACCTCGGGAAGGAAGATTTATTTTGCCGTCTCTTGCGACAGTTGTTGTCGCATATTGGTAAATTATTCTCTACCTACGGAAGCATAATCAAAATAGAAACACGAATTTTCGGTGGATTATCAGAGCAGCAAACAGGGATTAGAGTCGCGTTCACCAGAAATACTTCGGCGGATCTGTAAATTTGGATGACGGAAAATCTTTTGCCATGGGGATGGTATAGATTCGAGGAAAAGCGAGAGAAAAGAAGAAACGAGAGCGAGCATATGAAGAGCGAGAGTGAGAGAGAAGGATCCGGTGTTATTTTAAGTGACGTTCGAAGGAAGGTGGGGAGGGGAAGGAGCGTGGTACAGTAGGGCGTCGAGAGCCCTCGACGGTAATCTCGGTTCTTTCTCGAGCTCCCGGAGGGTTGCATTTTGATCCTCCGAGCTTCCGTCGTGGCACGCTCGGAATCGAGCGTGACATCGGACATCGTGCATTTTGTTATAATTAGATGAGCCTAATTAACGACCCCAGATACCACCGAGGAAACGGAAAGAAAAATTAACCTCGATTCCGAAAGTCGAATTGTTCAAATCCACGAGGGAGACATTCAGTGTCGATAGAAAATTAAATTTCAACGACTGCGAGTCAAGTTTCTCGGGTGAAGAAAAAAGGTCACTCACGTTGCGAAAGAAAATTTGGGAAAAAAGAATAAAATCATTTTCGTTACCTTCCAACGATGCAAACTTCAACGTCAAAATCAAATGGGGTTGAAGTTTGCATCGTTGGAATGCAACGAAAATTCTTACAATTTATTGTTTTCGGTATTATAAAAAAATATATTTTGCAGTTTCGGGTAGCAGATCGCTGAATAAGATTTCTAGGAAATGTTTGTGTGATTTTCGTAGGTCAAGGCTACGAAAAGAAGTTTTGGAAAAAATAATAAAATCATTTTCGTTACCTTCCGCGATGCAAACTTCAACGTTAAAATCAAATGGGGTTGCAGTTTGCATCGTTGGAACGGAACGAAAATTCTTACAATTTCTTGTCTTTATTATTGTGAATAATTATATTTTGCAGTTTCAGGTTGCAGTTCGCTGAATACGATTTCTAGAAAATGTTTGTGTGATTATCGTAGATGAAGGCTACGAAAAGAAATTTGGGAAAAATTATAAAATCATTTTCGTGACCTTCCAACGATGCAAACTTCAACGTCATAATCAAATGGAATTGAAGTTTGCATCGTTGGAATGCAACGAAAATTCTTACAATTACTAATTGTCATTATTATGAAAAAAATGTATTTTGCAGTGATTTTCCTAGGTCAAGTCTGTGAAAAGAAATTTAGGAAAAAAGAACAAAAATCATTATCGCTGCCTTCCAACGATGCAAACTTCAACGTCACAATCAAATGGGGTTGAAGTTTGCATAATTTGAATGCAACGAAAGTTTTTTTACAATTTCTTGTTTTCATCATTATAAAAAAAATACATTTTGCAGTCTCAGGTTGTAGATCGCTGAATAAGATTTCTAAAAAATTTTCGCGTGATTTTCGTAGGTCGAGGCTGTGAAAAATAAGTTGGGAAAAAAGAAAAAAAATCATTTTCGTTGCCTTTCAACGATGCAAACTTCAACGTCATAATCAAATGGGCTTGAAGTTTGCACAATTTGAATGCAACGAAATTTTTTACAATTTCTTGTTTTCATTATTATAAAAATATATATTATGCGGTTTTAGATTGTAGATCCCTGAATAAGATTTCTGAAAAATGTTTGCGTGATTTTCGTAGGTCAAGTCTGTGAAAAATAATTTGGGAAAAAAGAAAAAAAAATGTTCGTTGCCTTCCAACGATGCAAACTTCAACATCATAAAATCAATGCGTTGCACACTACTCTCTTTCTCGTTCCTGTGACTTCGCTTCGCGAGGCCCTTCCCCGTTCGACATCGTGGGAGAAATCAAATCGGAGGTTCGAATTGAAAAATAAATATTTATCGTGCATCAAATTTTTAACTGCGATTGTAAGAGCTGCGGTTATTTCGCGGGAAAGGGTTGCGCAAATAAGTACCACTGGTTGAAAAAACAACTCGTGCAACAGTGATTGGTTCGATGGTGGTGCTATATACATCAACCTCGATTCACAATCGAAAGATAAATAACGCGCTTTGCTTTTTCTCCGTTCTCTCACGCTCTCCGTCGCAACCCCTCTTTCGACACTTCGCGCGTGTACACTGCCGTTCAGTAGCGCTCTCGTTTTTCACATTGCATTCTCGTGCCCTCTTCCTCAATTGCGAAAGATTTCGTCACGGGTGGCCACTCGAAAAAGGCCCGTGGCTTGTTTTAAAACAACTTTGAAAAGTGTCGTACAAACACTCGAGAATGAAATCAGGGGTGCGCGAACGTATTGCCTTGATGTCGTGCTCTCAAGGGGATGCGTACGTGCCTATAAATCGTGGGTGAAGAAAAAAATCGAAAATGAGCCGTAAGAAGTTTGAGGGAAGGAGCGACAAAGTGCACCATGTGCCCAAGATCCAAGTAAGTTAATGACTTTTCTGATCTTTGTTCTCAATTTTATCGATGTTTATATTTACAGGCTGCACATTCAGTGAACGTCTCGATTCTTAAATATAACATTTAAAAGAAATATATTTAAGTTTTTATTATTTATTTTATTTATTAATATTTTTAAACAATATAATAGCTCTTATTCACTTTTGAAAGTCAACGTGTCGTGCATTTTAACCCGATGTGAGAATATTTATTAGCACATATATTTATTTATATGTGCTAATAAATATTCTCACATCGGGTTAAAATGCACGACACGTTGACTTTCAAAAGTAATTAGGAGCTATTATATTTTATTATATTTATATATTATATATTATTATATTTATTATATTTATATTTATATATTATATTTTTTCCACGAGGATTTTTTCTCTATCGTGTTTTTTATTAAACACGATAGAGAAAAAATCCTCGTGGAAAAAATTGTGCACAATGTTTAAGTTGACTTGAGGCTGATACCGCCACTATGGAGGATTTAAAAAATCGATTTTTTTTCCATTTTTTCAATCTATACATGTTTAAGAATATGTGAAAAAATGTTCAAGTTAAAACATTAAAAATCGACCAAGCTACAGACGATTTAGTGAGAGCAGGTAGCGCAACGATTTCATATACTAAAATTTTCAATCGCGTTTTGTCGCAATAAAATTGTCCGATTTTCAATTTAAAAAACCGAATTTTTCGTAATTGCAGTATAGGTATCGTTATACGGAGCCGTTTTTTTATTTAGTATTTTTCAAGCCCCCAAATATAAGTAAAAAATTCACCAAAATTATGCTTATTTTAACACCCGTATGTTTGTGAATTTTTCTTTCCGCAAAACTCTCAAGTTTTTGATGCGGCCGTTGAACAACATTTTCTATACAGAGGCTCTATTATACCTCAATAACAATGTAATTTTTTAATTTTTTTAAATATAAATTAATACAAAATAAGATCAATGTATGTTTGATAACATACCTTTTTTGCACATCCCACATAAATAATCTAGTGGAACAAACGAATTTGGAAATACTAGCTTTTTCGTCCCGTCGTATTGGTGTCCTCTCTTAAACTAAACTTCAATGTGGAAACGTTTAAAATTCATTCTTTAATCCGCTAAGCTCAACGCGAAGGATCATCGTTTTTTATAATATGCAAAAATGATTTTTATCATTGGGAAAACAAAACGGCTGAAGCACGCGTGGTCGAAATTGTCATAGTTCGATGTTACTATAAAAATCAGAGGACTCGAAGCGGCCAATCTTTTTTTTTCTTCATATTCACTATAAAAATAATATTTTGTGTGCCTACATTTCAAATAATTGCTTGGCTCTGTGTGAATCGTTAAACGGATGACAATGGAGTACTCGAACATCTTTCACGGTTTCAAAAAATAATTATTGCGCTAGCAACCCCTCAAAATTTATTTTTATTTTTTCGATTTAACAAGACTGCCCGTGCGGAAATTGAACTAGGGCTTTGGTCGGGCCCATATAGAATTTCCCTAACTTTAATAGGGCCCTAATCGGGTAGACTCACATTCGCCCTTAGTGGCCGGTCACACTTTGCTACTGAGGGCCATTAAAGGCAGAATAATGAGGCCTTTCAAGGATGCCTGATCGACGCCTCATGTAAACCATGGTGTGCCCATAAGTTATCCCTGTCAATGGATATGCTCACCTGTGTGTAAATATATGTGTTTCTGCATATATGTGTCCGTTTATATAAGGTCACGATACACTGCCATTTTTTTTTAATTTATTTAAATAGGATCTATTTAAATGAGATCGGTTCTTTCCTCGTCTCACGGCCTACTACGATCTTATTTGTTTCAAAGATATTTTTTTTATTCGTTTCAGCTATTCTTTTTAAATATCAAATATATTCAAATCGAATAAATAAAGATTCGATTCAAATAAATCTTTATTTGGTTACAATGTACACTGTAAATCTAAGTGTACTATGTGCATAAAATATTTCATAAATCCAAAATAAAATTAAGCACTTAATTGAGAGTTTACCACAACGATTTTGTATCATAATTCGTCATGCCCTGGCCTTTCGGAATGATTTTTTTCGAAGAAAATATTTCACGTATATCGGTATTGAACCTAGTACCTACCTACTCATAGCTACGCACCCTGCCCCTATGCTACCGAGTGCTTGTAACATCTTTGTCGCAGATATGGCATAAGAGACCAAATTAATTCCTATATTTATTCGCTGTATCACATAAACAATATCAATTAGTTAATATCCTTGTGATATTAACTATCACAACGCGAAATAATTTTTCTTATAGAAAGTATTCGGCGAAAATAGTCACTATAAAAATGTAAAAAAAAAAGCGAATGGGATTGTTCAAACATACGCGCTGGCATCACTCCATGAGTGAATAAGGCAATAAGAATAATATGTAATTTTTTGAAGGATTTGTAAATGTAATATATAATAATTTTTAATGCCCTCACGTTTTTATCCTATTTTTACCTATTATCGAATAATTGAGTGTAGTAATTAAAATACCATAAACGATTTAGTCCAAGCTATGTATACTGGTCCATTTCCTGTAATGCCCAAACCTGGCCCTCTTGTGGCAATCCCTGTCGGGATTGCCATATAAGGGCCTTCAAGGGCTTATTTGAGGCTCTCCCTATCAGGGAAGCCTCAAATAAGCCCTTATTTTTATGAGGGATGCCCTATCAATTTTCCGCACGGGTGCCTTTTCAGAGTTTGAGGCAATTCTATCGACGCCTTTGAAATTGCACTCACCGGTCTTTTTCACAATATGGGCTTAAGGCCTTAGGCCACTCTAGAGGCCGAAAAAATAGGCTTTTTGGGGATTTTTTTCAGAAAAACTACAAAATAAATCGAGATCACAAAAAAGGGTGTTTATCATACATATCAGTGACTGTATACAATCATTTTTTTGAAGTGATCAATTTCAAAATGGCTGCTGTGCAGTGTTTATCTCAAAAGTGACTTTTTTAAGTTGGCCGGAAACATAACTCAGACAATTTTCAACCGATTCACTTGAAATGTTGAATATACTTGAAAAATACATTGTTTATCCAAGTACGTAGGATTTTTTTATACTGCATAGTTAATTTGTTATTGACAATTCTGACGAAATTTTTCACTTTCCAAAAATTTGCCTAAAAAATCGTCAGATAATTCTTAAAAACAAATGAACTATGCAATATAAAAAAAATCCTACGTACTTCCATAAACAATGTATTTTTCAAGATATATTCAACATTTCAAGTGAATCGGTTGAAAATTGTCTGAGTTATGTTTCCGGCCAACTTAAAAAATGCAGTTTTGAGATAAACGCTGCACAGCCGCCATTTTGAAATTAATCGCTTCAAAAAAATGATTGTACACAGTCACTGATATGTATGATAAACGCTCTTTTTTATAATCTCGATTTATTTTGTAGTTTTTCTAAAAAAAAATCCCCAAAAAGCCTATTTTTCGGCCTCTAGAGTGGCCTAACCCCTTAACGACGCGAATTCGTTATTACGCCCAAACGAAAAATCCTCTCGCCAGCGCGTACAATATATTTCGTCGTCGTTGCCACATTTTTTAAGTATCATTTGTGTCCATATATAATTTTGATGAAACATTAAATTCAGGTAAGAAAATAAATATTTGCACACTAGTATTATCAATTTATTTCCAATAACATTTTAAGAGACAAGGTTGTGGAAATAATATACATTGTTCATTACGTTGTCTGATGACGAACACTTCCATTTTTCGCAAATCCAACACTTATCATTGCGCCGCTAATATTTCTGACAGTCCTTGACACATTTATAGTTGGCGTTCATTTTTGTCATCGCCAGGCGAATGTGTGGAAAAAACTTTTGAACAAGAGACCCCATAGTTGAAGGACTTGGATGAGGCCGGCTTAATAAGCGTCGATGTTGTCTTCGTGGAAGACATACCCGTTGTCTTCTTCGTCGTCATTGGACGAGTCTGATTGATCCACGTCATTGTCGTTTTGGTTGTCGGGATAAACGTCCTCTTCAGATGGACTGAGGTCTCTTCGGGCGATGCTCGCCTTTTGATGATGTCCTTTTTCGCTTGGAGTTTCTTGAAGACCATTCGCAGTCGGGTAGGCGTACGTCGATTGAACGACGATACCGATAATCGCTAATGATACGAGAGCCAAGACAGCGCGCATCTTTACCTCTTTTATTTTCTTCTCTGTATCAAGCAACGAAACTTCGACGATCGCGAAAGTGTCTTTGATGATCGGGGACCAAGCTTCGTCTTATATATACCCCCGCCATCAATTGCGCGTAACAAGAATACTGACGAATCGTACAAACATTGGAGATTAGTCTATTTAAAAAAAAACGTTTAATTTGGAAGATTATGCATGATATCAAACACAAGTGGTGCGATAAAATAAAACGTGTGGTCGACGGTACGTGTTTCAGTAGGACCAAGGCCACTTCTGGAATTCGCGCGTGTATATTTAACGATTACGTAAGCTTCAATTTTTGGTTTTTCAGCCTCTCGTTCGATTTTATTATTTTCAACGTCGATTTCTATTCGTTTTTTTTGCATGGGTAACACCTGTTCAAACGCCACATTTTTGCAACTGTACACTGGGAGAAAAGTTCATAGTATTAAAAAAAAAACGCCGATGGCAACAGAGGGATTAGCAAAAATCCCAATAGGTTATTGACACCACAATCATAATATGGTTAATGCAACTATAAGCGAAAAGTATATCTGAACATGCGATTTGGGTGGCGTATTTGACTATCAATTATGGCTGAAATAGTAAAGGAAATAAACTATCGTACAAGGCTTGACAATATAGATATTAGGGTAGTACAATTTTGCGCTCTATTTTTTCCCCTTTCCTTACCATCCAATAATCTACTTTAAAGAGAAGAAAAAAAATTGTCGCGAAAGCTGCGAACGGTCGAAAAATATTTAGAGTCCGTTCAAGCTTTCCAAACATTCAAATTTTCATTACAAACGGATTTTTTGTTCGTTCTCTTCTCACCCACGAATTTTACGCTTTATAATTTTTTAATTAAGCTCGCGAAAGCTCTAGCCGGCTAATAAATATTTAGTGGTCGCTCAAGAGCTTCGAAATTGCCAATTCACGCGATTCTTTTTTCTCTTCTCACTCATAAATTTAACACTTCGTACACTTTTCAAAACAATTAACCCTTTTTTTCTGTCGAAACGGCTTTTTTAAATTTACCTCTCACTTCTAACCCGATAAAACGGGGGACCGATAATGTTGCTCACGAACAAGAGCTTTAAAGAATTATTCTATGAAAACAACGGTTATAATTCTTCGGTTAGTAGTGTGAGGTAAATTTGAAAAATCTCTTTCCAAAGAAAAACGACTAACTGTTTTGGAAATTTTACAAAGCGTCGAATTTATGAGTGAGAAGAGTAAAAAAAATGGCGAAAATTGGAATTTCCGAAGCTCTTGAGCGACCACTAAATATTCCTTGACCGGCTACAGCGTTCGAGAGGTCAATTTAAAAATGATAAAGCGTAAAATTCAGGAGTGAGAAGTGAACGAATAACAATCGCTTTTTTAATGAAAATGAAATGAATTTTAGGGACACTTGAGCGACCTCTAAATATATTTTTACCGCCCGCAGATTTCGCGACAATCTTTTTTTCTTCAAAGAAGATAATTGAACGGCGAGAAGAAGGAAAAAAATAGAGCTCGAATTTCTGCCACCCAAATATATATAGTAAATTGAGTGCTATCGCACAATCAGCGCGCAATTACTAATATTCTATACTGTACGTTAGATTTTGTTTTCAGTCAAACTTCTATTATTTTATTGAAGTTTGTACAATTCATATGGTCAACGTCAACGTTTGTCCAGTTCAATTTGTAAGAAGACCTTATGAAAAAAAGCTATTCGAAATGGTTATGGTAATGTATACTTACAGCGAAGACGTGACTCATTTGGCGTTGGAGCAATCACGGCTTAGTACTTTTGAGAACTACGCGTGTCTCACGAACTGTTATATAGTCGACATTGAAGTTTGCATCGTTGAAATGCAACGGTAATATTTTTTTTTTTTTTTTCATTTTCCAAATTTCCTTTACCAGATTTGAGCTACAAAAATTACGCAAACATTTTTTCTAATATTCTTATTTAGCGATCTGCTACAAATTTGCAAAGTAAGATTTGGGATAATAATTAAAATAAGAAATTTAAAAAAAATGGCTGCATTCCAACGGTGCAAACTTCAACCTCATTTATATGGTATGTTTATTGCATTGCAAAAATAAGATATCAGTTCAATGTTCCTTCTTGTAGATGACCTTCTTGTAGGACACACATTACTATGCATATAACAGGTCGGATGAAATAATATGGTACAAAACTATTGCGTTGCGCCAAACATCCATTTCAGCAGTGACTTGATTATAAAAAAAAAGATCTGTGCAAAATGTTATCTGAATCGGAGGTAACAGCTATTTGGCAGTACAGCTGGTATTATTTTCGTCTGTTATGCCATATCTGCTATCAAAATGCCACAAGCACTCGACAGCGTGCGTACGATAGCCAGAAGATGGGCAGGAAGGTTGTTGGTTCGATTCCCTAGGAAGGCGAAATATTTTCAGCGAAATAAATCATTACAGGAGGTCAGAAAATGGACAATTATGATAACTGATAATCGAATATAGAATTCTCAGTTGCGTATTTTATTTTATTTTGTATTTATGAAATATTCTATATATTCAGTAGACGAGCATTGATGGCTTGAACCAACACTTGAATAACCCACCGTGTATAGCAGGTGATATCTTATTATATGGTGCAAATCACTATAAACATCGTCGCAAATCACAGGCAATATTTTTAATCAATGTTTATATATATTTTAGTCCTCTTCACTATAGGATCTTGGGGGAGTACATTTTTTATAGTGTCAGCGAATATCCATTTTGAGTGAAAACCCATTGTATTATATAGCATCGAAGAATAAACGTATGCTGGTGAGATAGGTGGTTGCAGTTAACATATGTGCATAGTTAATGCAACTGCTAAAATATAAATAACCAGCACTATTTTTTTGGCCGTAACTGTGGGTATAAAATATTATTTTCCCCTCAGGGAAATATAAAATGTAGTTTAAATATGGTTGAAAACACATTATACTTCTCTCAGCGTAAGTGTGGACGATAAAAATAAAAACATAGCTCGAAAACATAGAAAGTGCGATGTTTTGAGCAATGGAATATTTTCATTATTTGTTCGATTGGCAGTTTGGGTGAATTCAGTTTTTTTCTCGGAATACCGTCACTTACGATAACAATAACGACGACGAGATGGGAACGAAGATCATCGATACATGTGTTCACTGAATTAATTAGTCCACCACCTGTGGGTATTGAAGCCATAGATGAAAACTTTCCGTAGGCAATATGTAGATTTTGTCAATATTTTTCATTAATATCACAAACAGATGTTACATTTTTTTCAATTTCTCAGATATCGAGGCCTCTGAGCAGAAAATAAAGCGATTGATTTACATTATATATTCTCATCGGTACTCCAGAGACTCGCGGTAAGTCAAAGTGTCAAAAAAAATAGCTGCAAAAGTGCCAAATGGTCATTAACTACGGAAAATTATAACCATTATTCACTATCTGTTGTATATAAAAATTGCATTTCGAAATTCCTTCCCAAGTTTAATTGATTTATTGTTAGTAGAACGATGGAACTGGACGCGAACCTAACCTGGAATTATCAGGTAAAAGTATGAACAGTGAGAGATTAGTTGACCCAACATATGTGGCTTTACAACTCACTGCAGATAAAAAACATCCATTATAGAACAATGTTTACTGCTATCTTTCCAAACGAAAAAAAAAAACATTTTTTCATGCTTCAAAAATAATGCAAAACATCCTCGAACGTACCGTAAAACGGGGCTACTTTAAACAGGTTTTGGAAGTTTTTTGTAGGTAACTTTTTTTTAACATCCTAGATACCAACTTTTCTTGCTTTAATAGAACAGTGTGTCCTTTAGCTATCAAATATATAAGAAAGACAAGCTCCACCAGCCCCTCACAATTTGATATATACATTTTTTAAAGTGCCAAAGTAGCACCGAGTGTGGGGCTTCCTTGACAGGGCATTGAAATGCAACTTATGTCAAAGATTAAAGGTTACTTTGGAATCATTTTGATAAAAAAATGTAATATTTTATGCATTATACATGGAATTAAATTTAAAACAACGATTTTTTTATAACCAAATTGTCATCGTTATTAAGGCAGCAGAACTCGAACAATTTTCGTTCAATCGACTTTAAATTTTAACTGTAGCTTATTAGATTGCTTTAACAGTTAAGTACGAGCGCTTTTTTCGACGAATCTAAAATTGTCAAAGATATATCACTTTTGAGATGAAAATTGTAGTCGAAAAAACGAACTTTTTTTCAAACCCGTCTCTATTTTTCTTTCAATTATTTTTTCATTCCCCCGTACTTGACCGCTAAAAATAATATAATTAACGAAAACATTTCACTATTAGTTCTGGGACTAAATTTATGACAGTTATACTGCGTGCCGCGGAGAGGGTTGGCTGAAAAACAGAAGTGTACAAAACAAATAATGTTTTTTTTACATACTTCAATATATACCTTATGAAACCTAAAAGCTCTTTCGACCATGTATTTTATTCGGTTCTTAAAAAAAAAATCCAAAGAAAACGGCCGAGAGCGGGCAGTTACAGTGGTGCCCTCCCTTAAGGAAACATTTTACATAAAAATATAAAGTACCTGGGGTTCTATTATAGGCACTTAATGGGTCTTACAATTGTCATTGAGATCAAAATCAACTTGAGCTACATTACAATCAACTTTAGCAACATTATACACTGAGAAAAAATCAATTGAATCAAAAAAATATATTGGTTGATGAAAATAAATGTGCTGTTGCGGAGTGCCACCGGTATGTGAGATTGTTACAATACTATAAAATATTGGAAAATGTGATTGATTTAAATATCATATTATTTTATTTAAAAAAACTCTTCTGTTCTCTAAATATCTACATCATCCTTCAAATAAAATTATATTCTATTGAAATCATTCTATATACAATCCGTAGATGTATGGATGAAATAATAAAGCGGTTGTTACAACATTTTTTATTTCGTACAAAAATATAATCAATAGAATTAATTATTTCTTTACTGCATCGAAACGAATATGCCATGGGACGTAAGTTTTTCATTTTGTTTTAAATCTTAAATAAAAAGTGAGCATTAGAATAATCGTCCACAATAATAGTGGAGAGAATATCAGATATACAATGGAATATCCATGGAGAGAATATCAGATATTCAACTGACAAAAACAGATACTACACTTTGACCTTAGCCACAGGCCAAGAAGCGATACTCTTTAGAGTTTCTCCGGCTTTTAAGGCGGTCCTCCAGTTTCTCGGGTCGAAAAAATCGATTTTTTTTCTTCATAAATCACATCTACAACATGTGTAGAAAATGTGTGCCAAAAGATTTTTCGATATTCGAAGTGGTTCACAAGTTACGGCCCTGGAACGGAGCAGGTATACGGAGCAGGTATACTTTCAAACGCGTTTTTCTCGAAACACCATTTTTCGAAACGGTGACCACGATATTTCAGAAACTACTGTACTGATCTTGTTCAAATTTATACAGCATCTTTAATATGTTATAAGCCAGCGATTGAACTAGGATTATCATGATTGCTTCGATAGTTTTTTTTGTACGAGCGAAAAACTTAAGAAAAAATGAGTAAAAAATAGAATGTAATTTTCAAAAGTGTATAAAAAAGTCAATTTTTGTAATTTAGAATTCACTCTAGTTCAATCGCTAGTCTTAAATATGAAGATTAAAATGCCGTTTGGTTTTTTGATTTCAGATAAGCAGAACAGCCGCAATCTTGGTCACCGTCAAGCACCTCTTTTACTTGATGTCTTCCTGTCGGCCACTATAACTTTTATTCTATTATATATTTTGACTTCAAAAAATTTGTAAAACTTATTTAAATGTTAATAAAGATTATGCAAAAACAATGAGATTGATTATTTCGATGCTTTGCCCGTAAAAAATTATTGAAAAAGCCGTAAAAAAACAGCCGAGAAACTAGAGGACCGCGTTAAGTAGATTTTCGGTTCGCGCTACGTTTACGAGAAACGAGCGCGCGTGCGGCTTCTAACGGTTACTCCGAGAACTACGGGTTTCCTCACGCCTATAATTTCGGTGGCGCTCGGCCATGATTTGGTTGAATTTTTTCAACCAAACGCGCAAACAAACAAATTTTATTTTCTCATAATTTTTTAACCAATTCAGACATTTTCTTAATGTTTTTCAATCAAAAGAAAATATTAATATTTTAACAAATTATGTCCTTAAAAATCAATATCGGATATGGTGAAAAAATCAAAATAACATATTTACTCAATAGAAATTTAATCTGAATCAAACGAGCAAAATTGAATTTTTCTTGTGTACTCGAATCTCTCGAACTCTCGGTGAACTCGATGGCCGAGTTCACCGAGTTTTCAATCAACCAATACATTTTTTTTATTCAATTGGTTTTTTGTTCTCAGTGTGGGAATTTGTTTGTGCAAAACGAGGTTTTGATATGCGGCGAATTATCAATGATTTGCAATGTTGGGTGTAATTTGTGGATACGAAAGGGAGATCTCGTAGCTCCGGAGCCACCACAACCCCCTGATATACAGTAAATACAGGGTGCAGCGATGCGAAATGTGCGAGCACGTTGCCAGAGCATCTCTTCGTCGAGACCCGCGGAGCCGGAAAGGCAAGCCCTCCGGGTGAACGGTCGTCGGCATGCTGCTCCGCACTGATAAATATAACGTAACAAGTTCAGTGGAATAGCAACTTCATCCCGTAGGGATCAACGCGTCTTTTCTCTACGAGCTTCGTCGCCCTTTTCCCTCCTCCCCCGCATTTCCCTTCGCGGCTCTCGCACTCCGACGTTCTCGTACATAGTATTTTCTCGCTTTTCTCTCCTCCCAGGTTTCCTTTTTTTCCCTCCGGTTTCTTCTGCCTCCGTTGCGGCGCAATACACTACGAAATATACGTTCAGGAATCAGGAATTGTCTCGTTCTCCGACGTCCCGAGTCATTTCGTCGTTGTCAGTGCCACGGGACCTAACGCAAGGACGCGGAAATATTCTCGTATTTTGGACGAAATGGGGCAAAAAAACGCAAAGCCGATCGAATCGTATCAGGGCTGAATTTGAAAGGTGTGAAAGCCCTGGGGCAACAAAGAAATGGCAAGCCCCTAATTGTTTTTCAAACAAGATTAACGTTTTATTTATAAGGTTTAGATATTAGGAGTACAACTTTGCAGTGACCGTTTTACTTAGAGAGCCACTGCGGCCGAAGTAGTGGCCCTAGCTCAATAAAAAAGTGGCATTTTAAACTAGAGGCTCTTCCAATGTAAACAATTTAAAAAAGCTAACGGATACGTGTATGCATTATAAAGTTATAGGCACTCAAACATGGCAACCTACGAACCGAATTCTCAGCATTTGCGGGGGTTATGATTTACTTCTTCAACATCAAGAAATCTACGGCTGAGGCCCACCGTTTGCTTGTAGATGCTTACGGGGAGGATTCTATTAGTGAGAAAACGTGTCGGCGGTGGTTTCAACGCTTCAAAAGTGGAGATTTTGAGGTCGAGAACAAGCATGGTGGCGGAAGGCGGAAAGTTTTTGAAGACGGGCTGACAGCTGGGCGTTGTGTACTTTTGCTGGGCGTTGAGCTGCTCAAACTATCCGAAACCATCACAGGGGAACTCTACCGACGTCAGTTGATGCGCTTGAGTAAGGCACTCAAAGAGAAACGGCCACAATTCAACGAAAGACATGACAAGGTGATACTGCACCATGACAATGCCCGACCCCATGTTGCAAATGTCGTGAAAAAGTACTTGGAAACGCTGAAATGGGAGGTTTTATCCCACCCGCCGTACTCTCCAGACATTGCCCCTTCCGACTATCACTTGTTCCGGTCAATGGCACACGATTTGGCTGACCAGCACTTCGGTACTTACGAAGAAGTCAAAAATTGGGTCGATTCCTGGATTGCCTCCAAGGACCAAGACTTTTATCGACGCGGGATTCGAATGCTACGTGAAAGATGGGCCGAGGTCGTAGCTAGCGACGGGCAGTACTTTGATTAAAAAATATGTAGCCACTTTTTTATAATAAAGCCTTAAACTTTTGAAAAAAACGGTCACTGCAAAGTTTTACTCCTTATAATTCATCGCGGAAAACAAGATCCTTTCAAATAACATACACTGTTTGAAGTTAAGGGGCTCTACCAGTGTGAACGCTGAAAATTTTGGTGATTTTCGGGAATTTTTTGGAAGAATAGTACTCAATTAAATGTTTCGGAAAATTCAGAATATATTTGCGTATATTCGACCTGTATTACATATTTTTTTCATAGAAAAATATTGAGATCCAAGCGAGTTATGCGCTGCCTTCGGAGGCGCCAAAAAAAAAGTTCCTCCACTGCTGACATGATTCCGGCCGATTGAGTAGCTGAAGCCGAAAAAGGAAAAAATGTCGTTAAACTGGAAGGTATTTCCTGGACAATGACGTAGGATTTTCGAAAAATATCAAAATCAAGGCGAAAGTGTGAAAAAACTTTCGAACAAGATACCGAAAGTTGAAGGACTTGGATGAGGCCGGCTTAATAAACGTCGATGTTGTTGTCTTCGTGGAAGGCATCCACCTTGTCTTCTTTCTCGTCATTGAGCAACTCTGGTAGATCCACGTCATCTTCGTTTTGGTTGACGGGATAAACGTACTTTCCAGATGGACTGAGGTCTCTTCGGGCGATGCTCGCCTTTGGATGATGTTCTTTTTCGCTTGGAGTTTCTTGAAGACCATTCGCAGTCGGATAGGCGTACGTCGATTGAACGACGATACCAATGATCGCTAATGATACGAGAGCCAAGACAGCGCGCATCTTTCCCTCTTTTATTTTCTTCTCTGTATCAAGCCACGAAACTTGGACCTTCGAGAAGGTGTCTGTGATGATCAGTGGCCAAGCTTCGTCTTATATATACCCCCGGAATGTACATACATTGGCGATTAGTCTACTATAAAAATACATTCTATTTTGAAGACGATGTATGATAGCAAACACAAGTGGTGCGATAAAATGAAACGTGTGGGAAACGGTACGTGGCTCAGTAGGGCCAAGGCCACTTCGGGAAAAAATGGGTATATTTTAAAAAAAATAATAAACTCGAAAGTATGGGCTGGAATATTTTTATTTTTTTACACAACGTCAGAAAGGGCTTTCGGAATAACGTTAATAAATTTCCGTTCAAAATATCAAAAAATGGCCCCGTTATGCACTTTACCGCGAAGGCCCTCCGCACGATACGCGCGGTCGTTGTCCCAGCTGTACCCGGTCATGTCACATCTAAAAAAAAATCAGCTCATTCGTGAGTAGTATCGCTACAATGTAGCGTAGCGGTTTTTTGTTCGACCGTTAAAAAATTATGGTGAGCCGAAGAAAAAAATTGGTTTTTTTCACCGAAATTTTTCGAGCAAAAGCAATAATAAAACAAAAACTAATCAAGTTATCGCAAAAATCCTACGTGACATTTTAGATAATGCATCTAAAAATATTGTGTAAACATTTGAAAGCAATCGGACCGATAGTTTACGATATTTCGATAGTACCAGTTCAAAAAATGTACTTTCGAGATAATCGCAAAAGAAAGTAATTGTAGGGTTACTCAGCTGACGGTGCGGTTTTTGCGAGTCTTACCTTCAATCAGCGATTCCTGGGCCACAGACGTCTCCTTCGGCAGCTGATTGAGAGTCTTGGGCCTTTTTTGAAAAGCTCTTCGTGCTGTTCGTGCTTCTTTTGTATTTTTAGAGTTATAAACACGGATCGAACCGCACGGTCGACCGCTCGAACTTGGTCAATATTGCGTTTTTCAATACGTACTATGGCTTAAAATGTTCTTAACAGTGCAGGGTTTATTACAAAAAAAATGGAAAAAAATTACACGGTGGGCAGATGCCTGAACGATTACGTAAGCTTCAATTGTTGGTTTTTCAGCCTCTCGTTCGATTCATTATTTTCAACGTCGATTTCTATTCGTTTTTTTTTCGTATGGGTAACACCTGTTCGAACACCACATTTTTGCAACTGTACACTGGGAGAAAAGTCCATAATATTAACAAAAACGACCATGGTAAGAGAGGGAATAGAAAAAATCCCAATAGTTTATTGACACCGCAATCATAATATGGTTAACGCCACTATAAGCGAAAAGTATATCTGAACATGCGATTTGGGTGGCGTATTTGATTATCTATTATCCCTGAAATAGTAAACGAAATTAACTATCGTAAAAGGAAAATTAACTATTGTAAAAGGAAAATTAACTATCGTAAAAGGAAAATTAACCATCGTAAAAGGCTTGACAATATAGATATTAGTGTGACAAAAATGTTAGCTCTATTTTTCTTCTTTTCTCACCATCTACTTCCACCATCATCACTTTATCTACTTTAACACGTTGATTGCCGTGTCACCCGAATACGCGTGACGTGGCACACGGCAGAAGAAAAAAAAATGTCGCGAAAGCGGCGAACGGTCGAAAAATATTTAGAGTTTGTTTTCAGCCTCCCAAAAATTCAAATTGTCACTACAAAAAGGATTTTATTCGTTCACTTCTCACCCACGAATTTTACGCTTTATAATTTTTTAATTAAGCTGGCGAAAGCTCTAGCCGGCTAATGAATATTTAGTGGTCGCTCCAGAGGTTCGAAATTGCCAATTGACGCGAATTTTTTCTCTCTTCTCACTCATATATTCAACACTTTGTAAAATTTTCATAACAATTAATCCTTTTTTTTTAGAAACGGCTTTTTTAAATTAACCTCACACTTCTAACCCGATAAAACGGGGGACCGATAATTTTGTTCACGGACAAGAGATTTAAAGAATTATTTTATGAGAACAAACATTATAATTCTTTGGTTAGTAGTGTGAGGTAAATTTGAAAAATCTGTTTCTAAAGAAAGACGATTAACTGTTTTGGAAATTTTATAAAGCGTCAAATTTATGAGTGAGAAGAGTTTCAAAAAATTGGCGAAAATCGGAAATTCCGAAGCTCTTGAGCGACCACTAAATATTCATTGACCGGTTAGAGCATTCGCGAGGTCAATTTAAAAATGATAAAGCGTAAAATTCAGGGGTGAGAAGTGAACGAAAAACAATCGCTTTTTTAATGAAAATGAAATGAATTTTTGGGAGACTTGAGCGACCTCCAAATATTTTTTGACTGCTCGAAAATTTCGCGACAATCTTTTTTTCTTCAAAGAAGGTAATTAAATGGCGAGAAAAAGGAAAAAAATAGAGCTCAAATTTCTGCCACTCTAATATACATATATGGTAAATTCAGTGCTATCACAAAATCGGCGCATAATTACTAATGTTCTATACCGTCTGTTAGATTTTGTTCCGTCAAACTTCTATTATTTTATTCAATTCGTAAGAAGACCTTATGAAAAAAAGCTATTCGAAAAAATTATGGTAATGTATACTTGCAGCGAAGGCATGAGTCATTTGGAGTTGGAGCAACCACGGCTTAGTAGATTTGAGACCTACGCGTGTCTCACAAACCGTTATATAGATGGCATTGAAGTTTGCATCGTCGGAATGCAACGGAAATATTTTTTTTTTTTCATTTTCCAAATTTTCTTTACCAGTTTTGAGCTACGAAAATTACGGAAACATTTTTTCTAATATTCTTATTTAGCGATCTGCTACAAATTCGCAAAGTAAGATTTTGGATGATAATTAAAATAAGAAATTTAAAAAAATTCGCTGCATTCCAACGGTGCAAACTTCAACCCCATTTATATAGTATGTTTATTGCATTGCAAAAAGAGGATATCAGTTAAATGCTCCTTCTTAGATGACCTTCTTGTAGGACACACATTACTATGCACATAACAGGTCGGATTAAATAATATGGTACAAAACTATTGCGATGCGCCAAACATCCATTTCAACAGTGACTTGATTATAAAAAAAAGAGGTAACAGATATTCGGTAGTACAGCCGGTATTATTTTTGTCTGTTATGCCATTAATATCTGCGATCAAAATGCCACAAGCACTCGATAGTATAGTGGCAGCGTGCGCACGATAGGCAGAAGATGGGCAGGTAGGTTGTAGGTTCGATTCCCTAGGTAGGCGAAATATTTTTATCGAAATAAATCATTACAGGAGGTCAGGCAATGGAGAATTACGATAAATGATCATCGAATGTAGAACTCTCAGTTGCGTATTTTATTTTATGTTGGATTTATGAAATATTCTATATATTTAGTAGACGAGCATTGATGGCTTGAACCAACACTTGAATAACCCACCGCGTATAGGAGGTCGTATCTTATTACATAGTGCAGATCACTATAAACATCGTCGCAAATCACAGGCAAGATTTTTAATCAATATTTATATATATTTTAGTCCTTTTCACTATTAGGATCTTGGGGGAGTACATTTTTTATAATGTCAGCGAATATCCATTTTGTGAAAACCTATTATATTATATAGCATTGAACAATAAACATATTCTAGTGAAATAAGTGGTTGCAGTTAACATATGTGCATAGTTAATGCAACTGCTAAAATATAAATAACCAGTACTATTTTTTTGGCCGTAACTGTGGGTATAAAATATTATTTTCCCCTCAGGGAAATATAAAATGTAGTTAAAATATGGTTGAAAACACATTATACTTCTCTCAGCGTAAGTGTGAACGATAACAATAAAAACATAGCTCGAAAACATAAAAAAGTGCCATGTTTTGAGGAATGGAATGTTTTCATTATTTGTTCGATTGGCAGTTTGGGTGAATTTAGTTTTTTTCTCGGAATACCGTCACTTACGATAACAATAACGACGACGAGATGGGAACGAAGATCATCGATACATGTGTTCACTGAATTAATTAGTCCACGACCTGTGGGTATTGAAGCCATAGATGAAAACTTTCCGTAGGCAATATGTAGGTTTTGCCAATATTTTTCATTAATATCACAAACAGATGTTACATTTTTTTCAATTTCTCAGATATCGAGGCCTCTGAGCAGAAAATAAAGCGATTGATTTACATTATATATTCTCATCGGTACTCCAGAGACTCGCGGTAAATCAGAGTGTCAAAAAAATAGCTGCAAAAGTGCCAAATGGTCATTAACTACGGAAAATTATAACCATTATTCACTATCTGTTGTATATAAAAATTGCATTTCGAAATTCCTTCCCAAGTTCAATTGATTTATTGTTAGTAGAACGATGGAACTGGACGCGAACCTAACCTGGAATTATCAGGTAAAAGTATGAACAGTGAGAGATTAGTTGACCCAACATATGTGGCTTTACAACTCATTGCAGATCAAAAACATCCATTATAGAACAATGTTAACTGCTATCTTTCCAAACGAAAAAAAAAAACATTTTTTCATGCTTCAAAAATAATGCAACATATCCTCGAACGTACCGTAAAACGGGGCTACTTTAAACAGGTTTTGGAAGTTTTTTGTAGGTAACTTTTTTTTAACATCCTAGATATCAACTTTTCTTGCTTTAATAGAACAGTGTGTGTCCTTTGGTTATCAAATGTATAAGAAAGACAAGCTCCACCACCCCCTCACAATTTGATATATCTCATTTCATATTCTTGAAAGTATAAATCTTGAAGGTATAAAAATCTCATCTCATATTCTTGAAAGTACAAACTGTCGAAAAACGCAAAAAAAAATCGAATTTTTTAAAGTGTCACACTGGTATAGCCCCTTAAGGAAGGAGACGTTTACTGACGTCAGCTAAATTCGATTACAATTATAATGTTTTTCCGTTTTGTTTTCATGTGAATAAATTCATTTTCTTATTATTTATATACTCTATAGTGCAACATAGAGGAATCATATACTAAACACTAGACATGAGTTGGAGTTACCAATTTGAAAGTTTTTTTCTCTTTCATTTATACAGTTTTCAAGTAAACTATTTTTAGATAAGCAGCATATGGCCGGTGTAAGCGTCTGACGCTAACTACTAAAACTTTCATATCCGTTTTTTACCAGTTGTAAAAAATAATATGAGTCGACGAGTATTTATTTTTTCGGATACACCCTCAAATTTTAAGAAATGAATGGTTGGTCCAATGCCTGTTACATTTAAAAAATTATGATCCATGGAATATATACTTTTATGCAGCATTTTTTTGAGATTTTTTTAGCAGTGTTAAAAACAATATGAGTAGACAAATATTTCTTTTTCCGGATACACCGTCAAATTTTAAGAAATGAATGGTTGGTCCAATGCCGGTAGCATTAACAAAAAATCGATGGAATATATCCTTTTATAGAGTATTTTTAAATGTTTTTTCGCAGTTATAAAAAAAACAATATGAGTAGACAAATATTTATTTTTTCCGGATACACCGTCAGATTTTAAGAAATAAATAGTTGGTCCTATGCCTGTGACATTAAAAAAAATATATAATCCATGGACCATAGGACTCTTTTATAGAGAATTCATCGTTTTTGGTGTTTCCATTATTTTTGACAGAAATAAACTTCAAAATATTATTTTAAGAAAGTGCTTACTGAAATTGTGAACATTTTTTTTTCTCTATCAGATCTCGAAAATGATTTTTTTTTCACTAAGCCTTGCATACCATTCGCCAGTAAATGTTACCTAAAAAATTGAATTGTGGAGTCCCCTGTCCTGTGGAGGTCCCGGGGCTTCAGCCCTCGTTTCCTTCTCTCCTAAACCCGGTCCTAGCCCTACTCTTCCATACCTTCAATCATTTCTAACCATCTCTTAAAATGCACACCAACATTTTCACCAGACTTCTCAGAGACAATACTTCGAGGATTTTTATAGGGTAACAAAATGTATCATCGCCAAATTCAGTAAGCAGGGCGTCGTCATGCTTGAAACAACGCACATGTGATCAAACAAAAGAAAGCATTATATTCCGATGCAAATTTTACTATTCTTCAGTACGATTCCTTTCTTGAAAATGTACGTGGCAAAGTAGCAGTTTCTGACATTTTAATAAAGTCGTAAACGACTTGCGATTTATATTCACAATCGACTCTACATCCACGTCACCAACAGAAAATTTGTGTTTTGCGTGACAGTCAATTTTTATTCCTTTGAGCCATTGGAAGACTTTAAAAATGATAATATGCTGATGAGCTAGATTTCGAGAAAGGCAAACGATCCACGAGCCATTTGCTAATTCGTTCTGTCGTTATCCGTGGATCCAATTTTCCCGCATCTCACTCGCGGCCTCGTTTAATCGGGTTAAAGTGACGGGGCTTATTTCTCTCTCCGAGCTTTCTCTGTTTATATATATATATATAAACTTATATATATATATATATATATATATATATATATATATACATACCAGGGTGCGTGTGTATGTGTGTATAGAATAGATAGCTCGTACATATCTGTGCTGAGACGAAGAAATCTGGCTCGATTTCGTTAACGCTACCAAGAGCTAGGCCGGTCGAAAGCGCTGGTGATCGTAAAAAAGTAAATGAAATAAGAATTAAATACAAATAAAATCGGTCGGCCAAGTAATTGGCTTGGAGCTTGTTACCCTCTGCGAAAGAGAATTCACGTTTTTCTTCATCGTCGTCTTCGTCAACTTCTACTTTCTTCCCTCAGTCGTTTGGCTTATATCCATTCCGTTCCTCAAGAAATGGTAAACGGATTTTTCTTTACGAGCTAACAACCGTATAATTGCCAATCGTACTAAAGAATCGTGAGATTCCACACAATACATTCATCAAGGCGGGAGCTTTCCTTCAGCAGCCAAGTATGATGTTAAATAGCACATTGCAGCGATACATTTTCCAAGACAGGATGTTTCATCTTCATCACAACGTTTCGTAATTGTTGATAAAAATTGGCAACTTTTGTTGCCAATTGCCAACTACTTGCAAAAAAAGGTTTCAGCCGATTGCTTCGAACAATATTACTTCACCCATTCAGTTTTCATTGGGACTCGACCACTTGTGTTAAGGGGCTATACCAGTGTGACACTTTAAAAAAATAGATTTTTTTTCCTTTTTCGACAGTTTATACTTTCAATAATATGAGATGAGATTTTTATGCTTTCAAGAATATCAAATGAGATTTTTCAAATTTACTGACATTGTAACTTAAAGAGCAATTATCCGATTGACGTGAAATTTGAACTGAGTACTCTGGAATATATTTAATCTACAATGACGTAGTATATTTTTGATTGGATGAAAATGGACGATTTGGCATTGAAAAAAACGACCATTTTAAAGGCAAGAAAACATGCTTTTTTTCATAACTACGCCATTTTGTTAGATTTTGATATTTTTCGAAAATTCTACGTCATTTTCGGTTTTCAGCTACTCAATCGGCGGGAAACATTTCAGCAGTGGAGAAACTTTTTTTTGGCGCCTCCGAAGGCAGCGCATAAATCGCTTGGATCTCAACATTTTTCTATGAGAAAATTATGTAATATAGGTCAAATATAGCCAAATATATACTTAATTTTCCGAGACATTTAATCGAGTATTTTTCTTCCAAAAAATTCCCGAAAATCACCTAAATTTTCAGCGTTCACACCGGCATAGCCTCTTAAAGGGTAGTTACAGAATTATTGCACTCAAGTGCTTTAAATTATACGATATTCCCGCATTCGATACTAATCTCCATAAAAAAAAAAACACCGGACGATGATGACACGAGAGAACTCGTCAAAGAAAAATTTGCCGATCCGTATCCTAACAATATACGCGTACATCTATGTACGAGGGGGAGAAAAAGTGTGCAAAAGGGGTTGTTGAGCGTAGGCCGAAAAAGTTGAGCGAAGATTCGTGACTGAGATGGCGGAGCTTTTGCCTCTGACACCCCGCGCAATCATGGACGGATTAAGGGGGTACGTACGAGGATGGAACGTGGTTAGGTAGGGTGCGAGGATATTTTTCTATGGAAGGGGGTTGAACGACGCAAAGAAGAGTGAGTTTACCCTATACGTAGATATACGTACACACACGTATACAGGCGTAAATGCACTGAAACTCAGAAGAGCGCCCTCATGATTATTCAACATCTAAATCATACGTGAAATACGCCCTTTTGATTGTTACAGGGTGATATATAGTCATAGATTGTAGGGTGCGAAGACATAAATGATATTCCATGAGGAGCATATGCGACAGTGATGGGCCTTGCTTCGGGGTGGTTAAAGGGAACGACGGCTCTTTTGTACATGCTCACAGACGCAAATATACGTATATGTGTAAACTCGTGTGCGTTCTGACATAGCGGGATGCTGGTTTATTACGAACACGGATTACCGGGTAATGGGATGTTTTCTGTCGACTCGCCGGGACGAAAATGTATATACATTTACTTGTATGTATATATATGCATTCCGCTTTTTTTGAACTTCATCTTGAAATTTTAAGTCAGATGCGTACGAATTGGACATCACGATGCCACCTTCGGATTCATCTCTTAAGGGGTTACCCCCACTTGCGATTTTGAAAAAATCGATTTTTTTTATTGCATTTTTTTGAAGTGCAATTTGAAGTGCAGTTTTTTTTTGATGCCCGGAATAGATGACTCTATGCAAGTTTACAAAAAAAAATATTTTCTTCGTGTAAACTGAAATTGAAACTTTAAACGCGTTTTTCTCAAAATGGCATTTCTGAAGTCGGTGACCAAGATTACTCGAACACTAATTGAACCGATCTTCTTGAAGTTTTGCAGGCTTATTTAATACATAAAAATGTAGTCTTTAATCGTTCGATTTTTTTCGAAAAAACATGGCCGTTTTATAGCCAAAAAACGGCCGTTTTTTTCGTTAAAATCGAACCATTAACTTTGACTGTCCGCCATTTTGTGAAAAATGAATATTTTTTAAAATCCTTCGATTAAGGACTAGTTCATACTTATATTTGACTAAATCCATCCGCATTTTTTTTTCAGATGATCCACTTCGCCGCAATGTTGGTCACCGCAAACCGTGTATATAAAAATATTATTTCATTGGCGGCCATTTGGCACTAAACAATGTAATATTTTTCAATAAAAAAATTACTGAAAGTTCTTCAAGATGTGTTCTTTAAGATGGTATATTGATTGATTAAAAAAGTTTTGTAGTTTTCTTTTAAAAAATTCATGAAAAAGGCCTTTTTTGCGCTACAAGTGGGGGTAACGCCTTAAGGCGCGATGTATATTTAGACAGGAAGAAAATAAGCAATATTGAGGCATTTTTTAAACTGAGAAATAATTATTCTACGATTATCAAACTTTAGGTATACTTCGATAGTATATTCAAGTATACGAAACAATTTTTAAAATGAATTCATCATCAAAACGGCAGAGCTGTGGCAGACTGTTACGGCAAGGTCGCCGCGGGAGTTGCGAATCGGCGTGCAGTCTAGCTTCCCCTAGACTTTGATTTGCGAAAAAGTTCAAACATTTTTTCAGTTAGAACATGTATAGTTACTATGTGACGGTAATTAAAATGAAGAAAATGCAAATTTCAGAAAACGACACGCATTTACAAAAAAAAATCAACATTTCACGCAGCATTTCTGTAAAATGTGGATTAAAAAAGTGGTTTTTTTTCCAATTTTACAAAAACAATTCTCGTCAAGTAGAAGGTACCAATATTATCAATATCTGTACCAAGTTTTAACTCAATCGGATTAGTGGTTTTTTAGTAATCCCGCACGCCAATTTCGATAATGCAGTTTTGAGAAAAAAAAGCGTTTGAAGTTTTTCGAATTTCGCTTTGAAATTTTGGAAAAAATATTCTACATATATAGTTCTATTATTTGAAGAAAAAAAAGGAATCGATTTTTTTATCGTTGTAAATGTATACCCCGCCTTAATGCTGAACGACCTTTTTTTACATAATATGTTGCGATGATTACATACTAAATAGTGACCTTAGGGAGTTTCGGGATCGGTCCTTGACTGTGAGAGTGGGAATGAAAATACAATGAATTTTCAGCAGAATGCCACCCTCCTACGAATGAAAATGCACGTGACAATAAATTATTGTTGAGCGACATTCGATCAGTGTAGACCACATATTAAATTCGAAAATTAGTCACGAAGCCTCGTGTCGATGTTTCTTTCGGGGGTTAGGCTACTCTAGAATTTTCGAAGAATCGATTTTTTTAAGGTCCCCTAGGACCTCAAAAGTGATGTCCCAAAAGATTATGGCCGGGAAAAATCTCCAAGTACTCGGTTTTCGAATTTCAGTTCAAGGCCGCCTGGTCTGCAGCGAGCGGACTCAAAACTTCAAACGCTTTATCTCAAAACTGCATTTTTTAAGTTGGAAACATAATTCAGGCAATTTTCAACCGATTCACTTGAAATGTTGAATATATCTTGAAAAATACTTTGTCTATGGAAGTACGTAGGATTTTTTTTTGATATTACATAGTTCGTTTGTTATTAACAATTATCTGACGATTTTTTAGGCAAATTTTTCACTTTCCACTTTAGTAGTGCGCCATTTGGCCAAAAATCAGCATATAGCAGTTATTATATACAATAGAAAAAAAATAATTAGCTCATTATAATTAAAAAATTACAGGAGTTGTTTGCCCGGCCGTGGACCCTGGAAAAACGGAGACGTCATCGCAAAAACGCTGCACAGCCGCCATTTTGAAATTGATCGCTTCAAAAAAATTATTGTATACAGTCACTGATATGTATGATAAACACCCTTTTTTGTAATCTCGATTTATTTTGTAGTTTCTCCGAAAAAAAAATCTCCAAAAAGCCTATTTTTTCGGCCTCTAGAGTGGCCTAAGGCCTTAATCAGTATGCATAGATAGCTGCACTAACAAAAAAATACTTTATCACCATAGTGGAACTCAATTTTTCTCACGTCGTCGAAAAATCATTATTTTGGTCGCTGATTTTTAGGAGTGGATTAAATCAAACCCAAACATTTTCACCTATGCGATTTTCTCTTTCCTAATGGGCGTCGTTTACTGACTCAGCATGTTTCTTTCTCGTGGGACGTCGAGCGGCACATTATCGCTCGAGATCTCATCCCAGAGGACTCCTGGGACATATTCCCCGGCGATGATCACCCTTCCCCGTTGGTGTATCATCACACATATCGCGAGTGCCGAGAGTTCTGTATGCTCTCGGGGCTTCGTTCCCAATTGTGAGATAACATCGTCCGGGCCAATTTGTCAACAAGATCAGATATAACAACGCTGCATGAACGGATCCGCGAGCGGGTATCGCTCGATGCCACACTGGCTGGTTGTGCACTTGGGTAGGCACCAGCCAATAATTCAATAGATCTCTCTGTCTCTATTTATCGTTCTCTCTCTCTCTCTCTCTCTCTCTCTCTCTCTCTCTCTCTCTCTCTCTCGCCCCCTCTCTCTATCGTCTCACCACACGTTTGTTGACAGGATTCTGGACTTGGATATACGTTAGCTTCGATTTACATCTCTCGTAAATTATACGTGACATGAGTTTAGCCAGGAGCAACAATTCGCCGGCTGCATCAGTAACTCTCGATAACATTTATTTGAGAGAGAGGGAGAGAGAGAGAGAGAGAGAGAGAGAGAGAGAGAGAGAGAGAGAGGAGAAAGGGTGAGAGAAAGAGACAGAGAGCGGACATGGCTAATACGAAGAGTGAGCAAGGCAGAAATGTTAATGTCGCTTAATCCGCGCGATAATTCGCGAATGTATGATATATCGAATAAAATGTTATGGATGGACGGAGGGTGAAATAGCTTTCAAAATCGTAAACAGTTTGACGTAATTTAATTTATTTTAAGAGGCTTCTTATTAATCAAAAGCTTATTATTATCTTCCATTATTAATTGTTTAACTTTAATACGCTTTTTAGCGATTTACGATTGAAGTCTTACTATCAATGTTTCGTATTCATTACTTTTTTTCAATTTAATTTGTTTTATTTCCCTTATAATTATTTAAGGGAATAATGACATAAATTAATTTATTTCAAGAGACTTCTTATTAGTCAAAAGCTTATTATTGTCTTCTATTATTATTTTTTCAATTTTAACACGCTTTTTTAATGATTTGCGATTGAAGTCTTACTATCAATGTTTCTTATTCATTACATTTCTTCAATTTCATTTTTTTCCCCTCGGGAGCCGTCCATATATTACGTCATCGATTTTTTAATAATTTTTACCCCCCCCCCCCCCGAAATCATCCTATCCAACTATTGTTACCTGATCCAACTATCATTACCATCGTCCACCGACCAGACCCCCCCCCCCCTATTTGAAAATGACGTAATTTATCGACGGCCCCATAGCCCTGTAAAAGAGACGAAAACCCAGCCCTTTTTAGCGTAGAATATGAATTTTTGACTGAAGGTAGATGGTTGAATACTGAAAGTAACCCCAAAAAATGTTGCCCCTCAACTCGCCGTAACCCGAAGAAATAGGGGTTGAAAACTTAAAAATCGCCGTATGTCGATAATGAATAGCCCGATCAAAAAATGTTTCAAACAAAAGTTGTTTCGAATAATGGAATACGTATAAAGTTGTCTGAGGTCCAATCTCCCATCCTTGAAAATAACGACACAAAAACACAAGAGCACCACTGACCTAGGACAAGGACGCAGCGAGACGTCTACTCCGCTCGCACACGCATCAACCCCGAATTTTCGAATCGTTTTTGTGTCGCTATTTTCAAAGATAGGGGGTTGGACGTCACATAACTTTATACGAATTTCATTATTCCAAACAACTTTTGTTTAAAACCTTTTTTGATCGGGCTATTAATTATCGAGATACGGCGATTTTCATGTTTTCAATCCCTATTTATTAGGGTTGGGGCGAGTTGAGGGGCAACATTTTATTGAATTTTATTTAATCTACTTTCAGTCAAAAATTCATATTCTACGCTAGAAAGTGCTGGTTTTTCGGCGCTTTTACTGGACTACTAGTCTCAACGTATACCCTTGCGGGTTTTTACGGATTACCCTTCTTAATTGAACCCTTTACTATCACTTCTTACCCGCACTTCGCTAAATCTAACCTAACGTTCCGTTACGCCCACAGGCACTAAACCGCATTTGCCGAGTTTGCATCGTTGGAATACAACGAAAATTCATTTTTATTTCCCTTGTCTCCATTTTTATTGTTATGCAAAATATTTTTCGATAAATTTAAGTTGTAGGTCTCGGGTGAGCTTAAAAAAATTTTATCGTAGCTTTGAACTGGAAAAAAGACGTTTGCAATTGGAAACAAAAAAAAATTCGTTGCATTCCAATGATGCCAATTTGAATATCCTATATTTCCTGAGTTCCAACGTATACCCTTGCGGTTTTTTTTCCCCAATTGAACCCTTTCTTCCTAATTCCTGTCCCCACTTCGCTAATCTAACCTAACTTCGGTTGCGTCCACAGCCGTGTCAAGTTACACTATACTGCATTTTCCGAGGGTACGGGGAAACTGTGGAAAACCTGTTCCGATATAGACGGTCCCATATTCTTCTCATTCTGTGGTGCACAGACGTTTTACTCAAGTATCTACAGAAAAGGTCTCAGAAGTATTGGCCTTCCGCTGACTGGTTGATGCGCCAGCCAGGGTTGCGAAATTTGCAATGAAAAAGGAATGCATTATTCATTACTTTTTTAATGGGTAATGAAAAAATATTTCATTACACATTACATTATATTTTGTATTGTAAAAAAATTACATTACTCATTAACTTACATTTTGTAATGTGAGACATTTTCATTGCAAAATGCAATGTAATGTGTAATGACAAACATTTCATTATGCATTACAAGGTAATAGATAATGAAATTGTTTACATTACAAAATATAAGGTAGTGCGTAATGGAATGTGTTCACATAACTAATGTGATATAAAAAAATCTCCATTACTCATGACAATATAATATGGATTACTATTTGATTCCCATCGGGTCAGATCGACCCAGTGCAAAAACCGCTGCCCCTAATGGGAAACGAATAATAATCCTCATTACATTATAATAAGTAAAGGAGATTTTTAAATTTGCATTGCATTAGTAATATGAAAAAATTCCATTACTCATTACCTTGTATGTTATAATGTAAAAAAATTCCATTGCTCATTACATTAGATTTTGTAATGTGAAGAAAATCCATTACTCATTACGTTACACTTTGCAATATAAAATATTTCCGCTGCTCATTACATTGGAGTGCAATGTAATGAGTAATGGAATTTTTTTACATTACTAAATGTAATGGGTAATGCAATTTTTTTTTCATTACAAAATTTAAAGTAGTGAGTAATAAAAACGCTAATGCATTACAAAAAATAATGGATTATTTTCAACCCTGGCGCCAGCCGTTGCACGGCTGAGCGGTCACCGCTCCTACCCATGTAGGGATTGACCGTTGGGCCTGGGACGGGCCTTCACAGTTAGCCTTTCTAGAATATTGGGCCGTGAGTATTTACCAATGAGGTGCCTTTGTAGAAATGATAAGAACGGCCCGATATCGGCCAACAGAGCCAACAATTATTGGGCCAATTATTTAATTCATTGTAGCGCCAATGTTGGTGATTGCACTTGGCCCTATATAGGCCCTCTTAAAGGGCCTATGTAGAAATTGACCACTGGCTCTAGAATGGGCCTTCACAGTTGGTCTATCTAGAAGTTAGTCTATCGAGAATATTGGGCCGTGAGTTTGTTTGGATTTGTTTGGGTACGTGATAAATTTTCAACCTATATCGGGCCAAGATTGGTCCTTATGGATATATATTTCATGGAATGGAATATGACAGGTTTCAAAATTGGTATATTTTACTTACTTATGTTGGTTATTCACAAATGCCAATAATAGACCAAGACTTGATTACAAAAACTGAACTACAAAATATAGACGATTAATATATGACGTGCCAGTTATTTGCCTATTCTGGCACAATATACAGATAATGAATAACCCAAGGCTTAAATGAAATAAAAGCAGGTATGGTCTGACCCACTTAGCCAATAAAGGGCTTAGATTAATTAAATGTAATTTCCAGTATTTTAGCATTGCCAGTTTTGAAATTGGCAAATTTCGATGAATTATCATGGCTGTTTATTGGTTTTAACACATGGGCCCGGATACATTTTAGTAATGGGCTGATATTGTGCCAGTTCTCAATTTATAACGGAACAATAATGGGCCAATGTAATTAGCAGTACTTCAGCATCACCAGTTTAAAAATTGGCAAATATTGTTTATCTATCATGACGGTTTAATGAATTTAAAAGATGGGCCATGATAGGTTTTAATTATGGGCCGATATTGTGTCAGTTTTCAATTTCGAACGAGACAATAATGAGCCGATATAAGAGCCAGTATTTTAGGATTGCCAGCTTTAGGATTGGCAAATTTAGTTTAACTATCACTCCGATTTATTGGTTTTGAAATGTGGGCCAGAATAATCTTTAGTAATGGGCCGATATTGTGCCGGTTCTCCATTTATAACGGGACAATAATGGGCCAATGTAATTGCTTGTATTTTAGCATCACCAGTTTTTAAATTGGCAAATATAGTTCAACCATCACGGCTATTTATTGATTTTAAACGATGGACCGATATTGTGCCGGTTTTCAATTTATAACGGAACAATATTGGGCCAATGGAATTGTCAGTATTTTAGTATCCCCAGTTTTTAAATTGGCAAATTTAGTTTAACTATCACGGCTGTTTATTGGTTTTTAAAGATGGGCCAGGACAGGCTTTAGGGATGGGCCGATATTGTGCCAGTTTTCAGTTTAGAGCGGAACAGTAATGGGCCAATATTATTTCTCTTTTGTTGGCTTATACGATGGTCCCAATATTGGCCTGATCGTAACATTGGGCAACTCATGGCAACCTCTAAGGTAGTAGGGGCCATGCCCAACGCTGCTTCACTCGAAGTACCGGCGTAGCTGAAGCCCGACCGCCCATCCACCAGTGCCGGTTGTTTAATTTAATAATTTTATTATGTAATTATCAATGTGAGAACTGTTTATAGCCGTTTTCTATATCCGTTCCATCTGCAGAGGCAGCAGTATTCGTGAAATCCACATTTACCGCCATCGTATCATTGCTTTACAGTAAAAAATGTAAAAATTTTGTTACACAGCACAAATAAATAGGACACGAATGTAAAATAAATGTTTGAATAGGTTAATTGTTACTTCAACATACCCCCGGGAAGCTTTTGGAAATATCTGCGTCGCGTCCGCATTTTGATTCGTATTCAATCGATTCGTATCAAGTGTCCAATGATAAGTGATCAATGACAACGGTGACGTCTCTGTATACTTACCTTCAAATTAATCTGTTCCGCACCAATAAAGCTGGGTAATGCTGGCAAATAAAAAATAGAGCATGTTTTTAGTTTTTTTTTTCTCTAAATTATCGTGTTTATAAATCAATTGTACATACAATATACATAAGAAGCCTGTAGGGAGAGAAATAAATGAATATTTTCAAAATATAGCAACTAAGAAATAAATCGTGCTCTAATGATGTCTTCGGACTCGGCTCTGTACGGACCCATGTTTCCGATATCACAGACCCATCCGATCTCCAATCTCGAGACGGTAATAATCGCGACGAATTAAATATTGCACGTGACTCTCATACTCCGTAAAAAGTGCCATCCTCCTTCCGACTGTATCCGGCTTTTGTTTGATCCGAGTGGGGACCGTCTATTGCCAACTTCAGGCTGCTCGGATGAATTCTTTCGACTCTATCGGGAATTCCATTATGGCGCCCTCCATCGGCATACTGGTGGAGGTTTGTGGTTCTAGTTGCACGAAGAGATCCAGCGGGCGCTGATATCGCCCTGGAGGCCATTTGGTATTCAGTCGCCATTTTGGCACGGGCTGCTGTTTTGATACCAGCCCGAGATTTAGCACCAGCCGGCGATTTAGTACCAGGCAGCGATTTAGTGCCAGCCGGTGATTTAGTTTTCGCCGCCATTTTAGCTCGCGCCGCCATTTTAATAGCCGGGGCCATTTTGAGAGTGTGAATACGATTTTCCTCGTTCGCTCCCTGTTCGATCCCTTGACCAGATTCTCCATTTGAATCAATGATATTTTCGATCCCGAATTCAGGCGAAAATGTCTAAAAAAGATGCATTTTTTTAAACTGCTGGTGATGCATTCTGTGGAAATTCGTCGAGGTGGAACATTGGAATTCCGGAAAAATGGTCAGCTTTCTTTTCAGCGCTTATGCAGCGTGTGAAATCTAATATTTTGATTTGACAAAACCTGTTGTGTGTATAGGATACACACCCCCGCGCATACATACGCGCGCGCAAATGCATGTGTATGTATATACAACATATTTACACGATGTAAAGGAAGTATGGAATGTGCGCGAGAGCGTGACTATACAAGTGAGAACACAAACAGCTGTCTCATACCTGATGTAAATCACTATGTACTATGCAAAGTTTCTCACTCTCTCTCTCTCTCAATTTATTCGAAAATTCCTGTCCCCGCCCGGCCTTTTCTTTCGGAAGTAAACTTAATCCACCCTTCAACGAACGAGACGCGAATTCAGATCAGCTCGTACATGACGTTGTCACTGTCATGAGCAGTATTTTGCATATTACATGGATGTACATGCAATGGATAATGTATGATATACATTGCGAAATACGTGAGTATATAAATGAAAGGAAAATAGCACTTTGTAAATAAAACTGCACGGGATTTGCAATACCGAGACTGAAATAAATAAAGCAAAACGTTTAGAGGGTAAGGCAACAGTAGAATTTTCAAAAAATCGATTTTTTTCTCGCTAAAACGGTGCTTTATCATCATAAGAATAAGTTACTATACGATTTATAGCAAGAAAACATTTTTCACCGACTTTGACCCACAACGTAAACCCACCACGGCTATGGAGTACCTAAAACTTTAAACGCGTTTTTCTCGAAACAGCTTTTTTCCAATTGGCGTGACAAATAACTTCAACAATTTTCACTCGATTTACTTCAAATTTGAAAGTTATGTTCCTAATTGCATTTCGCAGAGAATTACGAACGGAATTTCTGATTAATCGAAAACTTTTCATTTTATGAGCAGTTTTATACGAAATTTTTCACTGAAAATTCATTCAAATACCTACAACTTTTCAATAAAACAATATTTTTTAAATTCCGTACGTACTTCTCTAGGTATTTTAATGTAGATTGACGAGAATTTTTGTTTTCTGTTCTAGGTAAAAAATTGTGGATGCTAAATGTCACGCCGCGGAGCGCCTAAAAAAAGATAACTAAAGAAAATATTAGTAGTCGGTTATTTTGTTCATCGAAAAAAAAAATTCTAACAGCTTGATATTCACACTAAATAGATGTGTAATTAATTTTATGAGTGAATCACTTTTTCATACGAAAAAAAATTGTTAAATTCGCACATGATTATAAACCGGTTACTGTGGCATAAGGCCTTAATGGATTCACGGTTTGATAATAGGTAAGTACAGAATATCGCAATATTGACGGAATGCTAGTGGACATTTAGTTTTCGCAAGATCATTGCAAGGAAAATCAGAATTTATATTGTAAGGAAAATCGGAATTTAGAAGGCTTAAGGAGGTTGGAGCGATCCAGTTGAGTCAAATGACGGTTTATGAATTCATTTTCAATGAACCTTAAAAAAATGCACACGTGGTCTAGATTTGTTCTATAGATGCTAGTTTTTCATAAAATATATAATTAAAGGGCAACATTATGTACTTATATATTTTGATTACGTAAATAAGAAAAACTTTCATGTTACTACCAACTGAAAAAGTAAAACATTAACGATGATTATTATGAAAAAACTGCATCAGCCAATGTTCTATATAGCTCAGAATGAAATTTTGAGTAATTTATAGCCATTCCTATTTTTTATTTACGTCACGAGATTTTTATGATCACCATTAATTAATATTCAGGGGAGATATACACCTAGATTCACCTACATTCACACCTACATTCCGTCGACCGTAGAAGACCAACACTATGGGCCTGGTATCGATGATTCCATGTAAGTTGACAAATTTCATGATTTATTCATTCCCAAATTTTCAAACGCGTTTTTCTCAAAACCACGTTTTTCAAATCGGTACCCAAAATTTCTCAAAAACCAATGAACCGATTGCCTTGAGGTTTTTTGTGGTTATTCTATACACCATTATCTAGTACTTGTCATAGGATTTTTTTCCGCTACTTAGTTTTTGTTTTATAGGCAAAATAATAACTAATTTTTTGCCCAAAAATCACTATTTGTGTTCAAACGTCCGCCATTTTGTCATGAATCGATATTTTCAAAATCGGCTATGACAAGTACTAGATTATAGTATCTAATTTAATAATCTTTTTGGTTTTCTTTTCAGATGATTTTTGAAGAAACGCCAGTGGGTACCGTATACGCAGATTTTTTTACGGCGCTCCAAGGATCATACAATATCCTTGTATATTTTTGATACTTTTAAATAAAGAAAATTAAACATATTTTTGAATGTATATACTTTTAGATAATTAAAACCCCAATCCGAAATTCGAATAGTTTTCCTTGAAAAGATTCACAAAAATGACCTTTTTCCGGCTCCTAGGTGTATATCTCCCCTTAAGTGTTGCCAGAATACGACAACACCGCGGGGATGGAGGTTGGCAGCAATGTTCTCCATTCGCCAGTTAAGATTCGTAATGTTTTATCAAACCTTGATGGTTCAACATTGAAGATAAATGATTTACGATGGGCAAGATGGTTTTTTTCTACATGTTTACAAAGCTTTAGTTTGCGTGAATCCGTTGTTAGAAATAGTTCATCTTGGTGCTAAATAGCGAAAAAAAAATTCATCAGCCATAGCATGAACGTCTTTCCCATCTAACCGCACGTAAAGTTACGTACCATAAACGATTTTTAATCTGTGGTGCTTGCGGTGAAGAAATTTCAAAAATTCGTAAAGTCGTGTAGTTTAAACAATAACATATCTAGATACATTTTTTTAAATCTTTGATTGTGGATAACGCTCCAACCTCCTTAAAATACGGAAGGAATTTGAAGTTCGTAGGTCAATCGTACCTTGAGTTCATTACGAAGTACTCGCCAAGTCTCAACCCCCAATGACTCGGGCTGCATGCTGACGTACATTTTCGGTACGAGGGTGTCCTCGTTGTGCACATAGACTGAGGTGAGAGCAAGATCGAGAGCATCGTCTGGAGCCTTCGTTTTATTAATTACAAAAACACACATTATGCTGGGTCGGACCGTAACTCGCATTGGATTTGATAACACGCTTCAATTCCATTTATGAACATCGTGTTTATCACTCTCAAACGGGCACATTGATTGCTGCTAATGCAAACCTTTGTACGCACTAACATATTTCATTAGTGTCTGGAGACATATCTAAATATATATATATATATATATATATAAATGTTTATCTACTTTCGTTCGAACGAGACGTTGATCTTTTCGTATGCTATTGAGAGTGTGATGAGCAAAAAGACGTTCATGAGGGTCCACTTTCGTATACCAACGTCGGTCGGTGATCGTAACTTTGTCACCGAGTACCGGGCCCGGTGGTATCCAAAAACCCTCCGTCGAGACATCCGGTATCGGGTAGGGATTACGGTACGGCACTTTTGACGGCATCCAATCACGATTGTTCGTACGTCAGCGCAATTCTTCACAAATAAGAAATGAAATACAACCGTCAGTAGTAGAGACATACCCGAAAAAAGTTCATCAAAGAGACGGTCTGAGATGAACGCTCAAACATGCACTACCGAAATATCAATTTAATGTATGGTACTTGAAAAACCCAAATGATTAGTGCACCTGAAAATTGCGGCACAAAAAAGCTTTGTATGCTGAGTAATGTACAAGGTTGTGTGCAGCGCCGAATTACGGTCTGTGCTGCCCCTAGGAAAATCTCATTTTTCGCCACCTCAATGTATGTCATTTCGCCGAATGTAAACAACTTTTTTTCATAGTGTTAAACATGCCAAATTTCCTGGCAAAAAATAGTATTCGCGGGGAATTTAACTGCACTACTTTTGTTGAAAAAACAACGTGCAGAGATTGGTCTAGAACATCAAAAATAATGATTTTTATGTGTTGAATTGGAGGCATTACTTCATAAACACTCATATCAGACGCTAGCTGAACTTGCAGAATCATTAGGAGTTGATCACACCGCAGTTTCGAAACGTTTGAAAGCATATATGAGGTACATCGGTCTATCTGGGTTAGGAATGATTTTTTACAATAAAGCATTAATTTTCACGAAAAAGTAGGCTTGAGCCTAGGTTAGCCTAGGTGGTAAAGCATCATTGGCTGTGTGTAGGCCCATATAGCATCCTTTACCGGTCAATTTGTACGCCCGATCATTTATTTTGTTGCAGTTGTACGAAATGGTAGTGGAATTAATTTTTTTCAAATGCTCATTATCACAAAGCTGCTCTTTTTTATTTGCTGATTCGTCTAAAGACATTCATCGGGACAAAAAATGCTTTGATTGAAAAGATGTGAAGACTTTAGTGCACAGTCTTTTTACATCGTTGAAATGAATACAAGTAGAGTTGGCAGTAATCAACGTTGTATAAAGTCCACAAATAAAGACGATAGGTATATAGCATCAGGGCTTTGATTGCAATTGTTCAATGATAAGAGCGACGTTTTCCTGGTACACGCGTTCACTAAATAATTGCGTAACAAGTCATGTCCTCATATCCTACAGATATTTATATATGTATATATATATGTATATATTAACGAGTTTGTCTCTCGGAGACGAACGCCATTTGATATTTCGCGTCTTCCCAAGCCACACTGATTTATGACTGTAATTGTATGCTCGACTTTACCGAGACAGTGTTTGTTTGCTCTAAATTATGTTCTCGAATTCTCATGTCAGTTGGACCTCGCTTTTTCCCCTGTTAATACGACCAGTCGTTCAAAGCCAGCGCGTACAAAATGTAAACAAAAATACGCAACGACGGCAGTTGATTATTTTGACAAAATTCTTAAACGAAGTCTGCAACAATTTCGAAGAACATTTGCAAACACTTCGACTTTTCGAAAACAGAATGCAAGTTTTTGGGGAGTTTCATTTGTTCAAACGCGACGCTAAAGTTTTTCTTATGTTACAATCCCAAACAGATGTTTTTGTTTTTGATTTTGTTAATCCAGACCGGTGAGATAATTCTTTCAGATTTGATTTCGATCAATTTTAATTCCATTCCATTTTCCCTCAACGTACTTCGTAAATCCCCTCTATCGAATCGCAATTGATTAAAATTAGATTTGAAAGCATTATCTGGAAAAAATATTTCTCGGAGATAAATTTTAAAAAGTTTATCTCAAGAAAACCAATGTCTGGAGACAATAATTACAATCAAACTTTTGAAAGCACAAAACAATTTGGGTGCAGTTCCGAAAATGACATACCTCCGATTTATTTTTACTTTCGTGTACCCATGTATTCGGACTCGCTGATTACGAATATCATAGTGAAAATACCGGCAATTTTGATTTTCAAGGTCAAAACTCACAAAAACTGATTTTTCAAAAGTTTTTCTACTTCATTTTAATAAATGTTAATCTTAGAGACAAATGTTTGCTACAAAAGTTGTCGCCTGTAAAAAGATTGATCTTTTATATTCTATACAGTTTTTGTCTAGAATCATTCTGTTTCGAGAAAAATGGGATAATGCTCCAATTAGTACATTTATCTAAACTCCATTAATTTCGATATTATCTACTTCCGCACTTTACCGCGGGAAGATTGGAGTTTGTTTGGGTTTGTTTGTTGTGTTGTGTGTTTTTGGATTTGTTTGTTGTTTACGCATACGTATAGTGTTACGGGGCTATGCCAGTGTGGCACTTTCGAAAAATCGATTTTTTTCCTTTTTCGACGGTTTATACTTTCAAGAATATCCTGTAAAAATTTCAAGGCCGTATCTCTAATCATTTTATCTTGCAAAAATCGATAGTTAAATCTTTAAACGCGTTTTTCGCGAAATTAGATTTTTCAAATTTGCTGACATTGTAACTCAACGAGCAATTATCCGATTGACTTGAAATTTGAACTGAGTACTCTTGAATATATTTACTCTACAATGACGTAGGATGTTTTTGATTGGATGGAAATTGCCGATTTGGCATTGAAAAAACGACCATTTTATATGCAAGAAAACAGACTTTTTTTTCATAATTACGCCATTTTGTTAGATTTTGATATTTTTCGAAAATCCTACGTCATTGTACAGGAAATACCTTCCAGTTTAACGACATTTTTTCCTTTGTCGGTTTCAGCTACTCAATCGGCCGGAATCATGTCAGCAGTGGAGGAACTTTTTTTTGGCGCCTCCGAAGGCAGCGCATAAGTCGCTTGGATGTCAATGTTTTTCTATGAAAAAATTACGTAATATAGGTCAAATATAGCCAAATATATTCTTAATTTTCCAAAACATTTAACTGAGTATTTTTCTTCCAAAAAATTCCCGAAAATAACCCACATTTTCAGTGTTCACACTGGTATAGCCCCTTAAAGATCAAACTGCAACCTCCCCGCGGTAAAGTGCGTAGATAATATCGAAACTAATGGAGTTTAGGAAAATGTTCTTTTCGGAGCATTTTCCGATTTTTCTCGAAACACACTGGTTTTAGACAAAACTTGTATAGAACATAAAAGATCAATCTTTTTATAGGCTAGAACTTTTGTAGGAAATACTATTCTCTCAGATCAACATTTATTGCAATAAAATAGAAAAACTAAAAAAATCAGTTTTTGTGAGTTTTGACCTTGAAAATCAAATTTGCGGGTATTTTCACTATCATATTCGTGATGAGCGAGTAAAAACACTCGGGTACGCAAAATTCCAACTTAATCGGAGGTGTGTCCTTTTCGGAACTTTATCCAATAATTCAATCCACAATGGTCAGCTGCCCATTGCAATAATTTCGGACTACCATTTAAACTCTTTATACTTTAACCAAACGTCGTTTTCAGAATACTTCATTCAAACCTACAGACCTTTAATCTAAACCACTTGTAATTAGAAAGCGTGATGAATTTTTCAAATAATTGATACAAGCAACGAGTCGAGCTAGTATAATTGTTTCCGTATTACGAATTGACCTTTTTATTTTTCAAATTGTAAACATAAATTATCCAAAAGCTTGGGGGGATTGTGTCGCGGGCGTATAAACCTGGCAGCTCGAATCCGCAGTTATAGCCCGAACCGAGAGACGATTTAACTGCCCGAATTGTATATAAACAACCACCGGCATCAGTAGTAAAACATATAGTGCGAGGGTGCAAGCCGGCATAATTAACACGTTAACCGACAAACTACAATGGCTCGCTGTATAATCGCTAAACCGTAATGAGGCGAACCGGCTCGTGCAGTCGTATATCAAGAGGTTGTATCCGGGTTAACCGTACGCGTAGTTTGGTATAGACCTCCCGCGAAATATAAAATCTAAGGGAATTAAGGAAGTTCTACCAGTAGCCTCGTGACCAAAAAAGTTACGGATTTTGCATTTTTTGTTATAAAAGAAAGGATTAAAATGATAACATGCCCAGAGTTGGTTCGATTTATCGATATTCCGTAGCGACGATAAATCGTTATTTTTTTGCTCTAAAAAAGGCATTATAAAGTCGAAGTTCTTTATAAATCTGCTACTTATTTATTTTTCAAGAATTTCGTACACTTTAATTCGTTAAAAATCGCCACAAAACGTTTACCGCATCCACTATTTGCACGAGGGCACAGAGAAACTGGAAAAAAAACTCTTAATTACTTCAATTGATTTTTTATCGGGGAACTTACTGCTTCCCACTCAGTTTTGCAAAATTACAACATTTTTGCTCCTGAGAACAGTAATGAACGACTCGTAAATTTAAAATGACACATTAATTGCTCATGCTTTTATGTTATTTCATTTCATTTTATTTTATTTTATTTCATTTGATTTTATTTCTTTTCATTTTGTGAACGCCACTCTCGAGAGGCATGTTCCTTGACCCAAGTAAAACCCCAATCGAGTACGTTTCCTTAAATTCGACCAATCTTTATCGGCCCTGCTTATACGCGTTCTTTTATAATCCCCCGCTACCGATATTTACTACACCGCATCGTGTTTCATTCATAGAATTTTCGTTTACGAAAGAGAGGGCCGAGAGAGAAGGGGATAGGTTTGTATACCGGATGCCAAAGTGCTCCAATCTCTCTAGGGTTTCTTGTCGTTTACGGTACAACGCTTATGTACAGATATAGCCACTTCATCACAACCGCCAAGCCCGTAACGCTTCATTATAAAAGCTCTTCCTATCTCCTTTTTTTTAACTCTTCATTCATTCGGAGCGGACCACGGAAAATTATGAATGAAACATTGATTCTCACAGGACGTCTGGTCTCTCAATGAGAAGCAAAATTCACCTCTAAGTCGACTCGGTGAAAATCTCTCGACTCTTGAATCTGTCAAGATCAACTCACGAGATTTTAGTGCAGTGTCTCATCCTCTGCATTTCCTCACGAAGATGCATCACACGCTTTAATTCGATAATTCCTACGAGAAATATAATGCAAAGGAAACAAAATTATGCCCAACTGACTGATCGATTTATTTATTTTTCTCTCCCACACGACGGATTACCGAAGAAAATTTATTAGAACATTAAAATTACACAATGTTAGAATAATAATTAGAATTAAAATAATTACGTAAAGCTCATGCAAAACAACGTTAAAATCAGAATAATTAGAATTATTGGTTAGAATCGTTAGAATTAGAATTAGAACTAGAAAAAAAATCAGTCATAATCCCAACTGCATCTCTCCATTCTGAAATTCTCCACAGAATAATTACACAATGTTAGAATTAGAATAATTGCAATAAAAATAATTACGCAAAGTTCCACTCGTGCAAAAACAATGTTCGAATTAGAATAATTAAAATTCATGGTTAGAAATGTTAGAATTATTATAATAATTATCATAAATTGTTAGAAACGTAAGAATTAGAATAATTAGTAGAATACTGCATTCCTCCACTCCCAAATTCTCCAACCAATAATTATACGTTCCAATTAGAATGATAAAAAAACAAAATATAATTAGAATAATAACACAAAGTTTAACTCGTGCAAAAACGCGCAATCCTCACGACTTGGCTACACAATCCTAACAGTGAAAAAAAGTTGTCTGTTCAATACTAAAAAAAATGCAATGTTATCAATAATACACTCTCATTTGAAAGTTACATCTCAAATATCCTTCATTCGCCACAGTAAGATCTACTGTAATTTTATGATCTTTCCGATCGAACTGTAATACCGCCTACTGGGTCCATACTCCATGTGGAGGGTTGGTTGCGACCACACGCAAGAAAACAGAGGTAATGCGATTTGAAGCGAGGAGTGACGGAATAACAACGATGTAACGTTCGATATTAAACCCGCAGTAATTTATGTTAGCACGGTCGTGCATAATGCTGTTTGTACAAAAGCGTCGGTGTCACGTGGCGGCACGTGGCTAGCCGATCGCCCTGAAATTCGGACGGTCGCTTCTCACTGCTGGTGCTTTACCGGCGGCATATATTGGCCTCTGCACTACGGGTATAGATACATACGAAAAGCTTGTGGTGTCCCTCGATCTGTTCCTTCCCCTATATATATATATATATATATATATATATATATATATATATATATATATATATATATATATATATATTCTAAGTACCTTGTGTGCGTGCGTGTGTGTGTGTGTGTGTGTGTGTGTGTGTGTGTGTGTGTGTGTGTGTGTGTGTGTGTGTGTGTGTGTGTGTGTGTGTGTGTGTGTGTGTACACGTGTATGTGTACAGTAAATCGCGCGTGGGAGATTTTTGGCACAACGCCCCAGTTTCTAGTCGCCTATATTTAACGCACACGCTTCGTAATTCCGTCGCGCCTCTAACTACTTTTCGATAGCGAGGTATACCAACGAGGGAATGATGTACGAGCTATCTGACGTCTCACGGCCTAGAATAATTCAATAAGACGTGAGAAAGTTGAGCAAATATACGCGAATAAATATGAAAAGGCGAGGTCCTGAAAATGTTGAGTATCGCGAGTTGGTCCGATTTGAACGCGAGCTCTTTTAAGGGAACGATGGTGTCGGCGTTTGGACAGTTTGCAGGCAACGAGAGGCAGCGCGAAAATTCGTATCCGGCATGGATTATTCACTGAAGGCAGATTATAAGTGTTGGAAATATTTTGAATTCGGTTTTCACTTGAAAGACACCCAATTGTTCCTTTGCTTCGATGATATGTAGGATTATTTTACTGTATAGGTAAGAAATTTAAACAAGGTAAATTTAATAGGTAAGAAGATTTAAATTCAATTATTGAATGGAATACAATTATTGATGGATGTTATTGGCATTGATTGGTATTGTGTTCGGTTTGCATCGCTGGAATGCAACGAAAACTCTTTTTTTTATATTTTTATTTTCTTATTCTAATTATACGTAATTTTTGTCCTGGATTTAAATTACAGACCTTTAACGAAGCAACGTAAAAAATCTTTGACGGATTCTCATAGCGAAAAACAGGGTATAGAAATTCAATCAATTAAAGAAAAAAAAATCGTTGGGGTTCTCAACCATGCAAATTCCTGTATTATTCGATTGGTAACGGAATAGAGAGGACATTGGACAGTTTTGAAGAAGGAACCTGTGATTCTCAATATTAAGCAGTAAAATATTTAGCCTAAAGGTTAAAAAACGCAAAACCTCTATGTAGTAGTAGTAGTATTTATTCCAGGTATACCCCTCAGGGGTTTTTACATAGAAGTACATTTGATGTCCTTATCAATATCTCCTTAAAACTAATCTTACATTACTAATTCCTCTCTAGCTTAAATATGTTTAAAAATACCTATATACATTCTGTACAAAACTTCTATGTATTAAATGTATAATATTTTTATATATAATATTAAAATCTTCTAAAGATATTAAAATTTTATTCGATTTTATAAAGAAATTAATTTAAACACTTTTTATAAAAGTGAACTGCTAAATTCAAGATTCTTTTATGAGACTTATTCAATTTTTAATGTATAATTAAAATTTTATAAGTTTTCTTAAAAAAATCTTAAATATATCTTATATATATATATATATATATATATATATATATATATATATATATATATATACACACACATATATATATATACATATATATATATACTATCCTCATAGAAATTTCATTATATATTTAATAAATAGAAATTATGCTCTTCAAAACTTTTAGGTTACATATTTTACTGCGAAATATTAGGAATCACAGGTTACTGCTTTAAAACCGTTCGATGTCCTCTATTATTCGTTATTAACCAACGCCAATAATAACTATGAATAATTTTATTTTATTTTATATATATTTATTTATATATATACATATATATATGTGTGTGTATGTATGTATGTATGTATGTATGTATATGTCGGTGTGTTTGTAGGTATCATACGAATGTCGTAAGGGCGAACATTTTCCGTGTCATTGCTCCCTCTTGGTGGAATCATCAGCAAAAGGACGGGGACTCCTTCTCGGTGTGCTCCCTCCGTGGGTTTTGCCTGAACAGAATGACAGGAGCCAGCCCCCGTTTCCCTCGGCAATATAATACCGCCACGTTGAAGCAGCCAGCGCGAGAGATGACACGCGTAATCGCGTAATCGTGGCGCGTGCTGGAGTTCCGATCGAGGGAGCTTTGGGCCTCCGTGCACACACACGGCTAAGCACGTGATGTGCTCTCCTGTGCGTTGCACGCCCTAAATCAACAGCTCGATCGTACACCGATCTCCGACATCACTTCCCTCCTCCCTTACCCCTCCCCGCGCCTAAGATCGCTCTCTGCATCTGTATATATTCGTTATAATATCGTCGATCAGCTATTATGGATGATTGCGATCAGATCTGTTGGCAAGTGGACGATTAAATCAAGGATCTCCGAGGTAGAACCTCAAGAGGATGTTTGCATGATTTGATTATTAACCCCTTGAATCTTCCATCTTCCAAGGACGATGTTAGGGGCTGGCGTTTCCTAAATTTGAGAAGCAAAGTCTGGCAAGAGATTTCGAGAGACACTGAAGTGAGCTTGAATTTGTATCGAAGAAGATTCATCAACCTATCTCTTTTCAACGTTGTCAAGAAAAAGGTAACTGAGCCAGCCTAATTATGACAGCAAGTGACTGTCAAGTCACTTGCTGCCAAGTGTTCAAATCAGTAAAGAGTCAATCAATTCAAACGAACTGATATTCTGCAATGGAGTGAGGTTCTACCAATGAAGTGACTAACGTCAAGGGAAACCAAAAATATCCAGCATCAATATCCAAGCGAATTGAAAAAAATAGCTTCAATCAACAATTTCCCTTGAATAGCGATAATTTGGAGGCTCCCCATTTTTAGTAGTTCCAGGCCCGAACCACCAAAGCAAGAAGCCTCACGTGAATTCCTCCACTAAATCACGTGCTTCGGGTCATCCCATTTGCTCGCCGTTGATATCCGCAGAGTACTCGAATTACTTGAACGAAGCTCGAGTGATTCCGATTACACTCGTCCGGTATTGATGCCCCGGTAAGCCACACACAGCTCCGATACATCGACTCGTACGGTGGACAGTTGACGGGGTGGAAGCCTTTCGAGGGATGCACACACTTATCCCCAGGCGAGAAGAGATAGCCCGAGAGGGAAAGAGAGAGTTAGAGGAACAGCGCTGATCACGGACAGAGAGGCATATTGAGCTCTGATTCCGGTTGCCTTTGTTGGCGGTCGCGGCCGGGATAAGCCCTCTCAAACCTAATCCCATAATATCCCGGCGCCTGTATATATGGGCATTGACACCGAAATCGGGCTGGAGCATTCAAATGGACATCGTTCTCATGCCCGAAAAACGGCTGGTATATGCGTAGGCGACTAGCATATGTATGACGAAGAGTGCGCGCAGAGCTGACGTTCAACCCCAACGTGTACCTTCGGGAGGCAGCATTCTCATACAGGGCGGAGCATTGGGTATGTATAGTGGACAGAGGAGTGGAGGAAAGAAGGGAAACTGGCAGGTCTTGTATAGCGGACAATGCAGGGGATGATATTGCCAATATTTGGTTTCATTCTCGCAAACTCAACGTGGGTGGAAGTAAACCCACAACCATCATGTGGGTGTCATACATGTCCGGGAGGGATGCTCGCTTCGCGATGCGCCGTACCATATATGTGGTCACTGCTACACTGACTACCCTGCTTTATGTGCCAAACTGTAGCTTCCTGCACGAAAGACTGAACTCCATCGAACTTTCCGTGCAGTGGTTACATGCTCGTGTGAGTGTGTAAGTCACGGCGTGTATGCCTCGTGTATATTAGACGGCGTTCCCATTACCATTTGAATGCCGGAAAATGGTCCTTATCCCTGTGCCATGATTTTCCCTAGGTCCGCTGGTGGACGCTGCCTATTGTCAGCCCTATATACCTTCTTGCTGACTGTGCTGACCGCACGTATCTTCCTGGGTCTTATACTCCACCCCTGTCACTCCAGCTCACAAAGCCCGTATGTCATCGTACGTGATGCGCGGTTACTAGGTTAACATGGTTACCAAACTCGTTAGTTAACGAGATATGCTTCCCGAAAAAATTGATCGCGACTATGGTCTCTTTTCGTATACTTTTTTCGTCGTTTGTCACAATTTGCACTTGAGAAATGGAAACGGCAGGCCTATCTCCTGAGGAATCTAGTTACCGTATGGTGAAAAGCCATAATTTCGATTGATATAGATGAATTGCTGATTTTGTCGGTCACCGAACAGATCGATGTGCGGGCTCAACGGAAGGATCCGTGAAAATAGCCCGACAAAGTCAAGTAAAATATGCTCAGCAATAAACGAACGTAGAATTTGATTAACCAGGTGAAATTATTGGCAAAGTCTATAATAGGGGAGTTGTTGAACGTTAGTTGAAGTTTTTTTTCAGTATAACGTCCGTATATAATTTGGTAGTATCTCAATGGCCGCTTCAACAGATTTTATTTCATCCCGTTCCTTCTTTTCCGACAGGAGAGTTGTAACGCTGCAAAGTAGACCAGAAATGGACCAACATTTCGACGTTGTGGCGTAGTACAATAAAATCTTGTTTGCCTGAAATGTCCAGAGTTGTATAGTGAGGTTTGGACGCGTGCGGTGGTTGCTTTCATTGGGAACGATCCTCATTGTGGTCGAGCGGAGCACAAAGCCACGAGAGTTCATTGACAATGGATGGAAATATTGGTTCAGCTTTACGGAAAAGCGATCACACAGGGAAACATAAAGTAGCCATGTGCAGCTCCCTATGTACGAGTGTGTATATTTGGATCATTATGGATGGTGAATCGTTTACCGAGTGACATTTGCTATGGCGGGTGATGGCGAAGAAGAAGAGTATTGGGATATCGACGGAATTCTCCCCAATGTGACACGAGAGACCAAGGATTACCAGGTGATGGAAATGGAAAAGTTTGTAGCTACGTACGATGCCACCACCCAATAGCACTCTTATGAGGTATAGAAATTACTGCGAGATTCTCACCTACAAAGAACATCCCTCAGGTGTCATCCTTCCATTTTGTTGAAACTTATATTTGTTACGAAGCATTGAAAACTAAGCGACACGTATTTTTTGATCGACAAAACGGTTTTAAGGGGTGTGACCAGCCCTCGAAGAAAGGCAAGTCAAGGGGTACTATTGCAGATTCACCCACAAGCAGTCGACCAATCCCCATGAAACAAAAACGAAAATTCTTCTAATCCGAAGCGATGAAAAATCCACAAAAAATTAAGGGGTGAATCACCCCTATTCGAGGGCTGGTTTCACCCTTTAAAACCGTTGTTCCACCGATAAAAAGAAGTGCGTGTCTCTTAGTTCTCAATGCTTCATAACATATATATGTTTCAACAAAATCGAAGGACGACCGCTGCTGGATGTTCCTTGCTAGTCTGATCTTTTGATGCTATCTAGTTCGATAAAATAAATATTGCACGAACTCGAACATATTGACGAATGATTTTCGGAAGAAAATCGTGGAGTCACCATCGGGCGGGGGGGGGGGCTCAATGATCAATGAGTAAAATGAAGATTGAGAGGACATCGGTACGAGGGAACGAGGACCATAAAATCTCGCTTGTTATCTTGCCTAATGAATTCGAACTAATCGTCGAATTGGCTGGTGCTCGCGCGTGTAAAATGTACGGTGCTTCTGACCCTCGATGTAAAATAATGTGTCTTGCACCCTGCGTGTCCAATTCTCGAACCGAGACAAAACGAGCGTGGAGGGTTGTCTTCGACGCGTAGGCAGTTCTCTCGCTTTTACAGTGCGACAGGTGGCCCGTGAAATCACTACAAGACTTTTTCTCTCTGGTAACTGATCGACCGGCACCACCCTCCACCGATGTGGTTCATTACGTAATTAAGTGTATAATAATATGGGACCCACTGAGACTGTTGTCGCTATTTCAGGGCGTAGAAAATCGAGGTCGACGAAATCTTTTTTGCTTCTCACGACTCGTCATCGATAAAACGAAACACCAATTTTTCAAAACACACACTCACACGCATTCCTTTTCATATTATTTCACCGCGTAATTGCACGAACAATCATTTTCCTTAAAAATTGTGTTTTCATAAATACGGAGTCTAGAAATTTCAATTCCGTTGATAAATCGAACGAAATAAAAAGACAAAAAAAAACAGAAAATCTTTGTCTCTTGCTGTGTAAACCAAAATTATCCTTCAATTTAAATCATATTTTCCAGATTTTGCAAACAGGCGTTTGAGGAAAATGAATATGGCTTTTATTGATCGTTAGTCATTCGATCTGGACGTATGGAAAAGAATATAAAGTGCGAACCCTCTTGACGATAAATAAAGTGATAATATAAACGTTAGATTAACACGATAGATGTGCGATTCTTCATGACCAAAATGGCCGCATCAGCACCCACGAAGAAGGCATGTGGTTGGTCTATTTTAGCATTTCCCGTTTGTTTCCATTTAAATGGTAATCGAGTTCACGAGATATAATTGTATTTGCACGTAAGCCCCGGGTTTGGCCCCGGCGCCAGATATTTCTCTCTCTCTCTCTCTCTCTCTCTCTCTCTCTCTCTCTCTTTCTCTCTCTCTCTCTCTCTCTCTCTCTCTCTCTCTCTCTCTCTCTCTCTCTCTCTCTCTCTCTCTCTCTCTCTCTCTCTCTCTCTCTCGTCCAAAGAGCAGAGATCTCGCTATTGTTCGCCATTGTTCTCTCAGCCCTAGCCCAGTTCGAATAAAATCCTCTCGACAGCATTTCAGCATACTTTTGTGTTGTCGATGGTAACGAAAATGTGAAGATTCGAGCTTCATAGAACACATTAATTCGTACTGTGCATGATCCTGCAAGTGTACCTTGTGAATTATTGACGATTTTACGATTTTTTTCCTCGATTAATTATAACCACGATTAAACGTACGTGAAATTAATGACATTTAAAATTTATATTTACGCAGCACTGATTTAATTTGCCATTATTGCAATCTTAACAGCAAAATTAAAAACAAGCAACGACGTCGATTAATAAAGACAATTTTAAGAATAAATTTTAATAGCTATAGCTCCTAGTTGCGTACTAGTTTGCTGGCCAACTACTTAGTGGGTGTCCATTTTACAGTGTCTCCGTAACAAACGTAACAGAAACTCAGCCTTCATGGTTAGTGGTTTTCGCCAGTTTCCCTGTGCCCTCGTGCAAATTCGATATTAATGAATATATATCATGATAGATAGAACATTGATGAATATATTTCAAATATATAATTCGAAAACTATTCACAATCTGAAAAGTATTCTCGGAGGGTGACCGCTTAGCCATGCACCGGCTGGTGCATCAACCAGTCGCCGGAAGACCGAAACTTCTGAGACCTTGCTGTAGATACTTGAGTAAAACGTCTGTGCAACAGAGAATCAGAAGAATATGGGGCCGTCTATGTGGGTGTGGGTTTTCCTCAGTTTCCCCGTGCCCTCGGCAAATGCAGTATAGTGTAGCTTAAGACGGCTGCGGACCCAACGAAAGTTAGGTTAGATTAGCAGAGGGCGAGCAGGGAGTGATAGGAAAGAATTCAATTGGGAACGGGCAATACGTTAAAACCCCCAAGGGTGTACGTTGGAATTCAGGAAATAGACGATTTAAAATTCTCATCGGATGGGTGTCGGAAATTCGATCGATCGGTATTCAGAAGAATCGAAATTTCGAATTCATTCATGACGAACGTTCCAATATAGATGGAACAATCTTACGACAGTCTGTAAAATGGTTAATAAAAATTGTGAATACAAATATCTCGAAATTGATTTACAGCGGACATAAATATAAGATTTGACAAAATCATAAGAGATATAATATCGACTCTCCGGTATAAATACACCGAACAATTCGAGACAACAAATCATCGAATTGTAAATATTGCGATGGTTTACAATTTCGAATTCATTAAAGCGACGTGCCAAAAAGTCGATCAGTTAAAATAGCGATAGGCCGAAAAGGTGAACGATCTGGATAGCGAAAACTTATGATCGAGCAATACGTTATTTGTGCTTCAGAGTGAAGCTGGCAGATGGCGCGTAGTGGTGAGTATAGATGGTGGGTAGTCGGGTAAGGCAGCCATCCCATGTTCGTTATTTAGGTATTCGCTATTTTGGACCGTTGATTATTTGTGTATCTAAGATCTACACCAATATCATAATATCAATGATTGGTCATACCAATATTAGATATTCACTTTTTTCTATTTCGGAGATATGAATGTTTTAGATTGTTCGAATCTGTATTTGTATGACTCAAACTGCAGACTATCTGAATAAATGAGCTCTCGAATAAATAATCCTTTGGTGTAATAGTTATTCGATTGCGTCGTCGGTCGAAGGATAAAATTTCGAATAATTTAACCTTCTTTATTTTGAGTTTGGAAATCTGTCAACAGTATATTTGGTCATTCGAAGTTTTGACCCCCACCCTTCACAACGTTGGAATGCAATGAAATCTTTTTGGTTTCTAATTGCAAAGTTTTTTGCCAGATCAGAGGTACGATGAGCTTTTCTTAAGATTGCCATTAGAGATCTACAACCTAACTCCATCGAAAAATATTTTGCATAACAATAAAAATGGAAAAAAAGAATATCCGTTGCGTTCTAACGATGCAAACTTCAACACACGGAGAAAAAAAACCAATTGAATCAAAAAAATATATTGGTTGATCCAAATAAATGTGCTGCTGCGGAGTGCCACCGATATATGAGATTATTTCAATACTATAAAATATTGGAAAATGTGATTGATTCAAATAACATATTATTTTATTTGAAAATCTCTTTTGTTCTCTGAATTTCTACATTTTCCTTCAAATGAAATTATATTCTGTTGAAATCATTCTATATACAATCCGTAGATGTATGGATGAAATAATTAAGCGGTTGCTACAACATTTTTTATTTCGCTCGAAAATATAATCAATAGAATGAATTATTTTTTTACTACATCGAAATGAATATGCCATAGGACGTAAGTTTTTCAATTTGTTTGAAATCTTAAATAAAAAGTCAGCATTAGAATGATTATCCACGATAATAGTGGAGAGAATATCGATATCCAATGAAATATCCATGGAGAGAATATCAGATATTCAACTAATAAGAACAGATACTACAATTTGATCTTAGCCACAGGTCAAGAAGCGATAGTCTTTAGAGTTTCTTCGGCGTTTAAGTAGATTTTCACTTCGCGCTCCGCTTACGAGAAACGAGCGCGCGTGCGGCTTCTAGCGGTTACTCCGAGAACTACGGGTTTCCTCGCACCTATAACTTCGGTGGCGCTCGGTCATGATTTGGTTGAATTTTTTCAACCAAATGCACAAGAAACAAATTTTATTTTCGCATAATTTTTTAACCAATTCAGACATTTGCTTATTATTTTTCAACCAAAATAAAATATTAATATTTTAAGGAATAATGTACTTAAAATCCATATCAGATATGGTGAAAACAATGAAATAACATATTTACTCAATAGAAATTTTATCTGAATCAAACGAGCGAAATTCAATTTTTCTTGTGTACGCGAATCAACAATATTCATGGTATGAATTGAAACGCTTTTTTTGTTCGTTCCAGTAAATGCATTCAAAACTATATAATTTGTTCGCGACCATTTTTTAGATACTTTCAATAATGTATTATTCTCGGCTAACAATATATCTCGTGAATGAAAAAAAACTTTTAATTTTTTCATGTTATTAAAGTCATTGGACAGAATCAACGAAATTTCATTCAATAACACCAATGATATTGGACCAATGATTTTTTTTTCTCAGTGCAAGATGGAAATAGAATCTAAAAGGTATCCAAATGTTTTCTCGGCCATCTCCACCCTCCTTCAAACAATTTTCTTCAACGTTCATTCCGGAGAATCGAATTGCCATTCCGTCTTCAGGCCCCATTCTTCGGGAATGGCCGAGGCAGCGAGAACCAACGAAATTGCGCTATACGTCGCATTTTGAGCACACTAATTCATTAGAGAACGAAACCCCTAAGTCGCGGGGGTAATTATAGGTCGGAAATTTAGCGAAGGGTGAGAGAGTTTTCCCCGAGAGTTCGGTGTTCGGTTCGCGAAACACATTGTTGAACATTACACGATGCTGAGGAGAGTCGTTCAGTCGAGCTGAAATACCGCCCGAGCGGGCTTGTGGCCGTTCACGTTTTCTCGTGGGGTCGCACAGAGGCGCAATACGGTTGGCATTGGGCTTTCAGCCGATACCCATACAGCAGACGGAATGATTTTCATGCGAGCCAACTATAAATTTCACACGTACATCGGCAATCCCTCGTGAAATCGCACCAACCTTTAATTCAGCTACAGTTCGACGTTACACGAACGTACGAAAAGAGCAATGATGTATGAGAGCTGCGTCACTTCCGAATAATTTACGATGGACACAGTTCCGTCGATCAACTCATACGATTGCAAAAACTTCGAGATCGAACTCCATTGAACGTGACAGTATATTCAGCTACCTAGCTTTTTAAAAACGTATAAATTTCCTGATCCAAAGTACACTGAGAAAAAAAATCATTGATCCAATATCATTGGTGTTATTGAATAATATTTCGTTGATTCAATTGTAAAATTGTTGGTGTAAATGATCGGATTCATTAGTCCAAATAAAACGCTATTGACTTCAATAACATGATAAAATTGAAAGTTTTTTTTTCATTCGAAAGATATATTGTTAGCCGAGAACAATATATTATTGAAACTATATAAAAAATTATCGCGAACAAATTATATAGTTTTGAATGCAATTTCTGCAACGAACGAAAAAAGCGTTTCAATTCATAACATGAATATTGTTGATTCGAGTACACAAGAAAAATTGAATTTCACTCGTTTGATTCAGATAAAATTTCTATTGACTAAATATGTTATTTTATTGTTTTCACCATATCCGATATTGATTTTAAGTACATTATTCGTTAAAATATTAATATTTTATTTTGATTGAAAAATTTTAAGCAAATGTCTGAATTGGTTTAAAAAGTATGCGAAAGTAAAATTTGTTTGCTGTGCATTTGGTTGAAAAAAATCAACCAAATCATGGGCGAGCGCCACCGAAATTATAGGTGCGAGGAAACCCGTAGTTCTCGGAGTAACCGCTGGAGGCCACACGCGCGCTCCTTTCTCGTGAGCGTAGCGCGAACTGAAAATCTACTTAAGGGGTTACCCCCACTTGCGATTTTGAAAAAATCGATTTTTTTTATTGCATTTTTTTGAAATATAAGTATCCGGACCCATACTTCTGTAGGGGCCCGGAATAGATGAGTCTATGTAAGTTTACAAAAAAAAATATTTTCTTCGTGTAAACTGAAATTGAAACTTTAAACGCGTTTTTCTCAAAATGGCATTTCTGAAGTCGGTGACCAAGATTACTCGAACACTAATGAACCGATCTTCTTGAAATTTTGCAGGCTTATTTAATACATAAAAATGTAGTCTTTAATCGTTCGATTTTTTCCGTTAAAATCGAACCATTAACTTTGACTGTCCGCCATTTTGTGAAAAATGAATATTTTTTAAAATCCTTCGATTAAAGACTAGTTTATACTTATATTTGACTAAATCCATCCGCATTTTTTTTTTCAGATGATCCACTTCGCCGCAATGTTGGTCACCGCAAACCGTGTATATAAAAACATTATTTCATTGACGGCCATTTGCCACTAAACAATGTAATATTTTTCAATAAAAAAATTACTGAAAGTTCTTCAAGATGTGTTCTTTGAGATGGTATATTGATCGATTAAAAAAGTTTTGTAGTTTTCTTCAAAAAAATTCATGAAAAAGGCTTTTTTTACGCTCCAAGTGGGGGTAACGCCTTAAACGCTGAAGAAACTCTAAAGAGTATCGCTTCTTGGCCTGTGGCTAAGATCAAAGTGTAGTATCTGTTCTAATCAGTTGAATATCTGATATTCTCTCCATAGATATTCCATTGGATATCGATATTCTCTCCACTATTATCGTGGATGATCATTCTAATGCTCACTTTTTATTTAAAATTTAAAACAAATTGAAAAACTTACGCCCCATGGCATATTCGTTTCGATGTAGTAAAAAAATAATTCATTCTATTGATTATGTTTTTGTACGAAATAAAAAAATGTTTGTAGCAATCTCGCTCAATTATTTCATCCAATACATCTACGGATTTTATATAGGATGATTTCAGTAGAATATAATTTTGTTTGAAGGATAATGTAGATATTCAGACAACACAAGAGCGTTTTCAAATAAAATAATATGTTATTTAAATCAATCACATTTTCCAATATTTTATAGTATTGAAACAATCTCATATATCGGTGGCACTCCGCAGCAGCACATTTATTTGGATCAACCAATATATTTTTTGTTATTCAATTGGTTTTTTTCTCATTGTAGCCTCCAATTTCAATTGAGTCAAATTTCACATGTATTTCGGACAGTAGGAGGAATGACGAAGTCCAAACACATGACGGATCAGTCAGTAGCTTGTTCCGCTAAAAAATCAATACCCCTCAATTGTTGCTACTGCTCTTAAAAACCAAAGTTCAACCCGGTACGAAAAAATCGTTTTGTATCAACTTGAAAAGCCTTTGTATGAATATACATAAGTGAACTGCAAGCTTAATACCGTCCAGTTGGGTGCACGTCAGTAGCAAACAAGAAGGCGCTCAACAGACACTATGGAGCACGTGAAGTCACGTTGCTTCCGTCCCTTTGCTGCGCAGTACTTAATATATGACTGCTGTATATGGCTGTATACATATGGCATGTGAACGTACACATATATGTATATCTATATTGTGTATAGCTATAGTGTGGAATTTTGGCTACCTCGCTATACTAACCCCGCTTGCAGCCAATGTTGCTCGCACACCCCCTCGTCGAGGTCTTTCCCTCATACATATTCATCAAACGCTAATTAATCATCGCCAGCCAACCCATAGAGGAGAGAGCTCCACCCTCTAGGAAAAGCAGCAGGGTACACAGAGCTCTCTCTCTCTCTCTCTCTCTCTCTCTCTCTCTCTCTCTCTCTCTCTTCCATTTAGTCTCTCCCTCGCACGCGCTGTCGCGACCACCCAAAAAAGTATTCGAGCTCACCCCACAGCATCCGGACCCAGAATCCCCGCCACACCTCTGCACAAAGTCGAACCACAGTGCCCCGGAACACCTCCACTGAGATTTCCTGTTTCATCGCCAGCGTTTGAGTTATGCGTATCCTTTTTTTCACAATTTTATTTTCATCCCTATGTCTGAAAAAAATCCAGGTCTCGATCTAGCTCGACCTCGGCCTGCCCTGAAGAGTCACAACGGATGTCCTTATCTTTGGATGCAAAACGACACGTCCGTGGTAACACGAGATGAAGGAAAAACGGAAGTACTGACAAACGAGCGAGGGATGTATGTTTGTAACGTTGATCCTGCAAACGGGCCTGAAGATTTTGAGGGTTGGATCCACCGTTTTTCGAATGGGAGTAAGCAACGAGGCTACAAATCTTGATTTTGGGCAATTGCATTCACACGATGTTGGAATTTGTATCGTTGGTATCCATAGAAAATGATGATTTTTTATTTGCTACAGTTTCTTTTGGCTGATCATAGCTTCGGGGATCTCTCGACAATTTTTTTATTTACTCAGTCAGAGATCTATGATATAAATTTGATAGAAAAGTTTTTTCGAAATAATGTAAAAGAGGAAATAAAAATGTAAAACGAATTTTTGTTGCAATCTAACGATGCAAATTTCATGAGTCACTGAATTAAATTAGTAACACGACTAAATTTCAGTACGATACAGCTGGCGGTAGCTTTTCCAGTTTCCCTGTGCCCTCCTGCAAACGCTATGTAGGAAAGAGTGGCTGTGGGCACGCTTCGAGAAGTGTTTGAGGAACTGGAAATATTGTTGTGATAAGTTTAGCGTAAAAGGAAAAGCGATGGAATCGGTAAAAACTCGCTGAAGTACGTGAAGAAACACATGACGATGAAGTTTGCATCGTCGGAATGCATCGAAAGTTAATTCTTTTAAAATTCTCCATTTTTTATCCGATTTAGACTGTAAAAATCCATCAAATGTTTTTACACACTTTTATTGCAGATGTACGACCTGAATTTGCTAAAATAAGATTTTCGAGAATGTCAAAAATGAAAAAATGACAACGGGAAGAAAAAATTATCGTTGTATTTCTACGATGCAAACTTCAACGTCATAGAAACATTAACCAAAAATCAAATCATGCTAAAACCGATTATTCTTACATTACTAATCTTGATGATTTTACTCATTATTATAATCACTGATACTGAGGTAGCAAAGCATACCATTTTGTATGCCCTCAGTCTCCCTATACCGAGATAACGTTGAAATTTCCATCGTTCGCGTGCAACAAAAATTAATTTCGATCAATTTTCCATTTTTAAGATCCTTACTAAACGATCTACAACCTGAATTTGCAAAACACTATTTTGGATAATAAAAAAGCGAAGAAAATATTTTTTTAAAGGGGTTTTCGCTGCATTTCAATGATCCGAAATTCAAAGCCATTATCGAGCATCGGCCTTCACGGTACTTTGGATTATATGAAACGAATACCCGATATATCAATGACTTCGATCCGTCAGACCTCCACGTGCAAGGTTGGCCAGTATAAATTATAATTTGGTAATCCGATTTACAGTGCGAAAGGAATTGGGAGTTTGGTGTATGGCACCTTCATGCACAGCCGCACACAAAAGAGATCGAAGCACTTGTTCGCCCTCGGACTTTCACACATGCAAACATGCGTATACACACAGAGACGAAAGAAGCGTATAATTAGGTATCGTTTATTTTACACCCAAGCCGCTTAGGGGTAAAGCGAGACTCGGCCAGCCTCGTAATGTTCGCCATGGGGGTTTGTTTCTCTCCCTCTCTCGCTCCCTGTCCATCTAGCTATCTCCGTCTCGCCTTGTCCCCCCCTGAGTCAAGGCTGTATCTTTTTCCTGGCACCCTAAATCGAAGTCTCTCTCTCTCTCTCTTTCTCTTTTTCGCCGCAGCGGTAAGAGCTCAGAATACCCACAGTGGTGGCAAACACTCGCTCATAGAACGCTTCACTGGTAATGCGATGCGATCATCGCCACCCCATCGTCCATTGATATTACACAACGGTGAGATGGGGTAGAAATGGAGGCGGAGGTGGGTTCCCTACGCCACAGTCATTTTGCATTCGCGCCTCCGCGACATCGGGGCACAATAATGGTATTTTGCATTGACCTTTTTATCGCACCGCACCGTCAATTATTAATGGCTATAGGCCTCCGAAGTAACTTTCGTGGGCGCGCAACGACTGCCGGTGGCAAAACTTGGATTGCGCATGGCGGTTGAGTAAAACCGGCACAAACACGAAAGAGCTAGGCTTGAGCCAGCATCATCGATTGTAGATCTCGCATTGTGAATGGAATGTGCTTGTAAATAAAATAAAATAGTGCGATGGAACTAATAACGATTACTTGCGGATTTCAATGTATCCTCGTGACTTCGCCTTTCGCCGTAAAAGCATATCTATAGGTATGTGACGAAGAGAATGTTAATGAAATTGAGTACATTGGCTAAACACAATTTTTTTTCTGACGTACAACAAAATTTCTATTTAAATTATTGTTCGCATCGGAAATTTATACAAAGGATGTTGTAATATAGGCAGAAAACTTTCGATAGTCATCATGTATCGGAAGTTCGCGAAATTGTTGCTGGTGAAAAAAGGACTGTGATGGGAAAAGTTCTTCCTCAAACACGCGTCAACAATCCCAAATATGACGCGAAACGCTGTTTTTACAACGTAAACATCACACGCGGTGCTGTCATTCACGCAAACACCTGATTTCAATGGCGACCGGCATACTGCACTAGCAGACGAAAACCAATCCGAGTTTTGCCAAAACTCGCCGCAAGGGCTGCGCCACTAGAGTTACTTCGGAGGCCTATAGCGCATGTCATACGATTTTCGATGTATGCAAAAATAACAAAATGGCGGACATTTTTCGAAAAAACAATAAAAAAGGTGTTTTTGGCAAAAAAAATAGTAAATATCAACATTGAAACAAATGCTTGATATGCGCTATAGTTGTAAAGAACATGTGGTTGAAATTTCATAAGGATCGGTTTAGTAGCTTCGAAGATTTTATCAACAAGTCGTCGAAAAACGTTGTTTCGAGAAAAACGCTTTTAAAGTTTGTTTGGGTTACATAAATACATAATTTTTTTAAAATGTATTTCGAAAGTGTATTTATTAAGTGTAACAACTTTTATATCAATATCTATAATATAAACCTATCAAAAAAATCAAGAAAATAGCCTTTTTAGCGTCTAAAGTGAGAAGACCCCTCAAGGGGTTAGGCCACAGTAACGGGTTTAAAATCATGTGCGAATTCAACCATTTTTTTCGTTAACCTGTTAGAAAATATTTTTTTCTTTCGATGTACAAAATGGCTGACTACTAATATTTTCTTCTATCTTTTTTTTAGGCGCTCTGTGGCGTGACATTTAGCATCCACAATTTTTGACCTAGAAGAAAAAACCAAAATTCCCGTCAATCTAAATTAGAATACCTAGAGAGGTACGTGCGGAATTTAAACAATATTGTTTCATTCAAAAGTTGTAGGTATTTGAACTTAAGAAATGAATTTTCAGTGAAAAATTTCGTTACAACTGCTCATAAACTGCTCATAAAATGAAAAGTTTTTGATTAATCAGAAATTCCGTACGTACTTCTCTGCGAAATGCAATTAGGAACATAACTTTTGAATTTGAAGTAAATCTGTTTCGCTTTTCGAAAAAAGCTGTTTCGAGAAGTTTCGAGTAGTCGGCCATTTTGTAGATCAAAAAAAATTTATATATATATTTTCTAACAGCTTGATATTCATACTAAATAGATGTGTAATTAATTTTATGAGTGAATTACTTTTTCATACGAAAAAAAATTGTTAAATTTGCACATGATTTTATACCCATTACTGTGGACTAACCCCTTAATAAAAAAAAATTTCCGTTGCATTCCAACGACGCAAACTTCAACATCATTCCGACACCGCATGCCAAAGTTTCCAAGGCGCGGAAATATTTTCGGTCAGCTGGCGACGTCGATTTTTTTTCGTCATTTTACGTTACGGGCATTGAAGAATATTTTCCAAAGCCGACGGGCGGGTGAATCGGCAGAGACGTATAAAAGATAATATACGAAAGGAGAGAGAGATATAGAGAGAAAAAAAGAGCAACCCTAATATGGACCAGGAAGAGACAGATGCGGGGGGTCCAGTCGCGAGTCTTTATAGTCGCGGCGACTCGACTCACCCTTCGCGTCAACACAGTAGGTGTCGGCAAACCGTCTAAATGCCCCCAGAGGGGCTCTTGGCTGTCTTTTTTTTTATCTGCACCTCGGATACATACATTACGCTTGTGGGGGTAAATTCGACTTTTCTATATGCCTCTCAACGTCGCGTTTATTTATATATATTTTTTTTTTCATTTATTTCTTTTTATCTCGTATTATACCGTCGAGACGCAAACTGACGTTTGGGTGTCGTAAAGAAAATGTTTCCAGTCGAGTCATGCGTAAAATAAGTCCGTACTGAGTTTATGAGGTGTGGCAATAAATTTTGTCATTATCTCGTTCCCGTGAGCGCGAGCTTCGAGGTTTTGATACAACGATCTGGGCGTTGCGATAAAATAACGAAACTTTTTCGATACATTTTCATTATAAAGTTACTCGTAATAGATGTACGATTCAACGCGATGATTTATGCGAACGCGGCAATAGGTATTAAGAGATAACACTTTGTATCTTGAACTTGGCAAGAATTTTTTTTGAATTATAATGTTTCGTGCGAGTTGTCCAAATTTGTTCTACGAAGATAAGAAAAATCGGGCGGCGGTGGAATCAACTACTCGGGTTCGACAGCGAAATCATTCGAACATCGTAACTCGGTGTAAAAATAATTCAAGATTTAAAAAAAACATCGTCAGCTGTTTTTTTTTCGTATTGATGGATTGAAAATCGCAAGTTATTTTATAGTTATCGTTTTTAGTGACGAAATTCTGCAATCTACCGATGCACGACGAATTATTTACGTGAGGACACCTTATCAATTTACGATGTTGAAGTTTGCATCGTTGGAATGCAACGAAAATTCGTTTTTATTTTTTTATTGCCTCATTTTCATTCAAACATTTTCTTTACATATTTAGGCTGAAGATCTCTAATAAGGATCCTGAAAAAAGTTTGTTATTTTGGAGGCCTAGAATTGCCGAAAAGAATTAGGCTACGGAACTTTCGTTGCATTGCAACCATGCAAACTTCAATGTCAAATCAATTTTGAATCGATGAATACAACAATAATCGGGAATTATGTATGTAAAATGTCAAAAATGGTGAACATTATTTCGCTTGAGTCGGGACACCACTGTAAAGGGTGAAAAAAAAAATTTTTTGCGTTTCCTCAAAATCTACATATTCAAGAATATGTGAAAAAAATGGTTAAGTTAAAATATTGAAAATTGACCAAGTTACGGACGATATAGTGAGAGCAGGTAGCGCACCGATTTACGTATACTAAAACTTTCAATCGCGTTTTTCTTGAAACGACTTTTCTCGACCTGGCCGGAATCATAACTCTAGCTATAAATGTCCGATTTACAATATTAAAAATCCAAAATTTCCGTAAGTGCCCTAGCTATCGTTGTAAGGCCGCTTTATTTTTTTCGTATTTTTTAAGGGGAGATACCTGAGTGAACGGCGAGAAAAATAGGCAAACTTCGGGAATTTTTATCTCAAAAACTAATGTTTCGATTGGATCCGGATTTTTTTATTGGAAAATATGTACATTGAGGTATGTTTGGGAATTTTTTAAAATAAATCCGTTGACTGGAAGCGATTCAAACGCGATTATCTCGAAACATAGTTTTCAAAGTCGATGCCAGATGTATCTCGAAAACGGCTTGTCCGATTTTGTCCAAATTAGGATACAATATTCTTCAATAGTTTTGCTCGTTCGCCACGTAGGATTTTTTTGACATTTTCATTTTTGACGGAATTGCGACCGTTTTAATTTAACATTCGTTTTTCGTTCGCAATTTCCGACGATTTTGGATTGCATACACATTGCATAAAAAAGCAATGGTTCAATCAAATGAAAAAACCCTACGTGGCGAACGAGAAAAACTATCGAAGAATATTGTATCCAAATTTGGACAAAATCGGACAAGCCGTTTTCGAGATACATCTGGCACCGACTTTGAAAACTATGTTTCGAGATAATCGCGTTTGAATTGCTTCCGGTCAAAGAATTTATTTAAAAAAAATCCTAAACATACGTCAATGTACACATTTTCCAAAAAAAAACTCGGATCTAATCGAAACATTTGTTTTTGAGATAAAAATTCCCGAAGTTTACCTGTTTTTCTCGCCGTTTACTCAGGTACCTCCCCTTAAGCCCCCTAATGTGAGTAAAAATTTCGCCAAAATTTGCCTTTTTCGAACCCCCTCCATTTGTAAAATTTATATTGTTCTAAAAACGGCTACGCACAATGAGAACTACATATATATATATAGATTATAAAAATAAATTATTTTTATTTTTCAGACCAACCATCGTCATCAATCCGACCATTGCAACACATTTTTTTGTATAGAGGCTCTATCATACCTCAATAATGTTGTTCATTTTGAACTTTTTTTTAATAAGAATTTACACGAAATAAGTTCAATGTGTGCTTAATATAGCATCCCTCTTTTTCAAATCTCAAATAGATAATTTAGTAGGGGGAAAAATCGGAAAAAACTACCTTTTCAGGCTCGCCTCCCTTCACACAGTTCTTTGTATCAAGGAGGGTCGAACCATTCCCCAAGAAATGCTAAAGGATGCTACTTTTTTTGACGTAGACGTATCGAATGAATGGTCGGCTACGAAGTCGAAATAATTTCCAGTAGATTATCATTGAGTAAAAATATATGATGTCGAAGTTTGCATCGTTGGAATGCAGCGAAAATTAATTTTTCTTCTATCGCTTGCATTTTTTTCGTCGATTCAGGGTACGAAAATCGAACCAAATGGTTTTTTTTATCTTCATCAGAGATCCACGACCTTAATATACATTAAAAAAATAATATGATAAAATGTAGAAAAAAAATGATGATAATAAAAATAAAATCGAAAAAAAAAACCTTCGTTGCATACCACTATGCAAACTTCAACCCCATAAAAATATGATATGCAAATACGTGCCAAATAGCAACGTTTCTCACCAAAAAAACAATTCGGCAAATTGCCTAAACAACGATATTAATTTTTTTCTCTAAACAACGATGTAGCGTAGACGTTGAAAATTTTCAAGGGCATCTTTAATCGAACATATCCACGTTAAAAAATAATCATTATTCGTTAAACATTAATCAGCAAAACGGTGCACCCTCCTCAAGCGTTGAGTCCCCATAAAAACTTCATGTATACCGATGTCACAGGTATATCGGGGCGAATGCTCCATGTGTTTTGACTGCGAGCCATCAAATCGCAACACCGGCAGATTGCGGGTTGACAAATGAGCGGCTAGCGCCCGCGGGGATAAAGCGCATACGAGAGGTATCGCGCGTGCGATGCAACCCATCGAAAGACATATGGCCCCATAAAAAAGAGATACAAGAGAGTACGACCCCCGGGCTACTGCAGTACACCATCCCGTCGATCCGATATTAATGGAGACCAAACACCGCACATTTTGTGCCCAGCACGCAGGGTTGTCCCCAGAGTGTGTACACACCCGGGGACAGTCCTACGTACAACATTTCGCCTAGCATAATGCCCGATGAGATCATATAATGTGTGTACACTCCCTCTTTCGCACAATGCGATGATCTATAGCCCCGAGGAAGACCCATGGATCCTACCGAAGTAGAACATCGGCCTTCCTCCTCTCGTTTTCTTTCGCCAATTTTTTCGGCTCTGCCTCGGTTCATCCTTATCGGGCTACACCCACCTAGATGGGGTGAAAAAATTGCTTTTTCCAAAAATATTTGGAAAAAAGTGTTTTTTTGGAAAAATCCATTTAAAAAAATACTTTTTTTGTGGATTTCGAAAATAAACCACTTAAGGGGGGATATACATTTACGATGATCAAAAAATCGATCTATTTTTTTTTCTTTAAACGATATAACTATATATGTAGAATATTTTCCCAAAATTTCAGAGTGAAATTCGAAAAACTTCAAACGTTAGGAAGCGATTAATTTCAAAATGGCGGCTGTGCAGCGTTTATCTCAAAGCTGCATTTTTTAAGTTGGCCGGAAACATAACTCAGACAATTTTCAACCGATTCACTTGAAATGTTGAATATTTCTCGAAAAATACATTGTCAATGGAAGTACGTAGGATTTTTTTTTTATATTGCTTAGTTCATTTGTTAATAACAATTATCTGGCGACTTTTTAGGCAAATTTTCCACTTTCCAAGAGTTCGCCTAAAAAATCGTTAATAACAAATGAACTATACAATGTGAAAAAAAATCCTACGTACTTTCATAGACAGTGTATTTTTCAAGATGTATTCAACATTTCAAGTCAATCGGTTGAAAATTGTCTGAGTTATATTTCCGGCCAACTTGAAAAATGCAGTTTTAAGATAAACGCTCACTGACGCCATTTTGAAATTAATCGCTTCAAAAAAATTATTTCATAAGTCACTGATATATATGATCAACACCCTTTTTTGTAATCACGATTTATTTTGTAGTTTTTCTGAAAAAAATCCCCAAAAAGCCTATTTTTTGGGCCTTTAGAGTCCCCTAAGGGCTTAACTATTGAGTTCAAACTTGGTAGAAATATTGATAATATTTGTACCTTCTACTTGACGAGAATTGTTTTTGAAAAATTGAAAAAAAAAAACGACTTTTTATCCACATATTACAGAAATGTTAATTTTTTTTGTAAATGCGTGCCATTTTCTTAAATTTGCATTTTCTTCATTTTAATTACCGTCACATAGAAACTATATATGTTTTATCTGAAAAAATGTTTGAACTTTTTTGCAAATCAAAGTCTACGGGAAGCTAGACTGCACCCCAGGTAGGAAATCAAAAGGCTGACGATGGAAACAAACTTGTGCGAGCCTTGTTTCACCGAGCCTGAGTGAGACAGACCTGGGCCAGGTTTCATTGCATTGTTTGGAGCAGCCTGGAACCAAGACTGGCTGCTTAGCCTAAACTCAGGGTTATTTCAAGCTTTATTCAGCCGGTGAATTTCAAGGCTAAAAAATCAAGGCTGGATGCAGGCTTGTTTCAGGTTGTGATAAAATAAAATAAATTTGAAATAATATTTTTTCTGTACTTTTATGAAAAAAAAAATTTAGCAATAAATTTGTCGGGTGCGAAGGCACGAAAAACGAAAGCGAAGGAGGCAGCTCAGAACATTTAAACATATTCTCTTATCGATATTTATGAGGTACACAAAAAAGTTTTTTTCTCGTCACACACAGATTTCGTATATACTCACTCTCTGGAGTTTGCGTACACTCTGTGTATTACGTGTCCCATAAACAACAAATAAAATAAAGTATTATTTTTAAATATTTTTTATATATATTTTATAACAAATAATGAATACTAAATATATGTAATAAATAAAATGAATACTTTACAAATTTATTAAATTTACCCCAGTGTAGAATATAGAAAACTAAAAACAGGCCTCATATAGCCTCGAGAAGAGTTTGGGATAAGCCTGGTCATAAATGCTCGTGAAGGCTTCATTAAGGCCCGTTTTGAACCTTGTTGTTTCGTCGTTTCAGGCTTAGTATAGGCCTGAAACGGCCTGAAAAGGCTCTTGCACCAGCCTTTGGTCAAGCCTGTGTGCAAGAGCCTGAAACCGCGTTATCATTCAGAGGTTCAGCTAGGCCTGAAATCAGGCTGGTGCTCAGCCAGAATTAAAAAATGTGAGCCTTGTTTCAGAGCTTGGCGAGCCCTTTTTTCATCGTCAATTCCTACCTGGGACGCCAGTTCGCAACTGCCGTGATGATGAATTAATTTAAAAAAATCGTTTTGTATACTTAAATATACTATTAAAGTATACCCAAAGTTTGATAATTGTGTAATAATTATTTCTTAGTTTTAAAAATCCCTCAATATTGCTTATTTTTTTTCCTTTCTAAATGTATATCCCGCCTTAAACGCTTTTTTCTCAAAACCACTTTGTTTCTTGCTTCGTTGATTTTTTCTCCGGAACTGCTGAACCGATCCTTACGAAATGTTAACTACATATTCGTCACATGTATGGCTACTACTGGAACTAGAATTATTTGAAATCTTTGTGCTTCCAAGTACTTTTTTCAACCGAAATGTCACTCAAAAAAGTCTTATTTTTTCAATAGCCGCCATTTTGTTGCTTCAGCATAAACATTAATAATTCTAGTTCGGACAGTAGCCACAACCATACTGAACTCAAATCTTCTTGGTTTTGGCGTTTCAAATAAATCTACTCAGAAATAACATCAACGAAGCTGACATAGCTTTTTTTCGAAGGGCTATGCGGATGTTGCTACCAGGGATAGATAATTGATGTAAAGTGAATTTCAAAAATCGCATACATTCCAATATTTATTTTATAACTAGCTCAAAAAGATTTACATCAATATATTTTATAGGAACCATACGAAAAATTCCCAAAAATACATAATTTTTCAGCCGTCTAAAGTGGGATGATCCCTTAAATCGATCTTAATTTTTTAATAATCACGTTAAAATGACAACTCTTTTTCATAGATTTTGAATGCTCGAGTTTCAATTCGTCGCCACGTTGTTGAAAAAAAATCATTTTCAAAAACGACGATTGTTATCGACTCATGTTTATTGTCAACTCGAACAACCCGTTTGGTTTTTAGATTTCGGATGGACCGTTTGAGCTGGAGAGTGTCCACTGCCAAATGTCGCGAAAAAAAATTCGTCACCTGCCGGCGACCATATTAATTTTTTTTATTTTTTGGTGATTTTTTTTAACTCTCAATATACAGGCCTCTATATGCTGGAATTTCAGTTTAGTAAAAGTCCCACGGTTTCCGAAATTTTCGGCTTTATGTTCTTTAAAAAAAATCATTTTCTTTTGGTTTTTCGCATCCCATTTGTAGAAAAAGATACGAATCGACAATAACTAAGCAACTTTTTAAAGTAATTCGCACGATATGCGTAGTACATTTTTTTAAACCGCAGGCTATCAAAGTCAGATGTTCGAATTGGTTTGGATAAAAATTCTGCATGTTTTTTTCGTAGTTTCCTTAACATTTAGGGTTAAAAAGAAGACTTTTCTAGATAGAACAAATAACCAACAGTATTTTTAAAAAGACCGGATCAAAAAAGGTATAATTTGTAGAAATGGCATGCAAAAAACCAAAAGCAGAAAATTTTTATCTTGAAAAACGTGGGACTTTTACTAAACTGAAATTCCAGCATATAGTAGGTCATGATCTGACCTATCGACAGTTGCAAGATTATCCATTCATAACAGGACGCCCTGTACGTACCTTTGGAATAAAAAAAAATGCGGTTCTGTTTCACCAAACGTTTCCCAGAAAAAAGCGTAATAGGAAATTTTTTCGGGCATCTAGGTAGATGTAGGTCCTTAACAATAATGATGTCATTTTTCCTTAAAAAATCGAAAGAAATTCGAAAAACATATTGATGCTCGAAACACGATAACAAAAAAAAGGTCGGTCAAGTCCTAGCCAATATTATCTATTTAAGAAGTTATATACAGTTAAAATTTTCGAAAAATCGATTTTTTAAATTTCATTTTCGTAATGTACATATATTAAGCATACACGCAGAAAATTTGTTGTTAATCCGGCGAATATTCTCGAAGTTACACGCACATTTGTAATTGTTTTTTCATTATACGTAAAGTGCTTTTGAAACTTTAAACGCGTTTTTCTCAAAACTGTGTGTTTTAAAGTCGGTGAGCAAAATTTCACGAAAACAGCTGAACCGATCAGTCTCAAATTTTGACAAAATCTTTTCAAGTATATTTTTTAGTAATTAATCGAAGGTTTTTTCTCGCCGATAAATATTTTCCATTTCATAAACAATTTAAGGCCTAAATTTTTGTCAAAAATCGATTTTTTTTAGATGCCGCCATTTTGTCAAAAATTATTATTTTGTGCTTATTCCTTCGATCGAGATAATCCATTATATTAACGAAATATTTTTGGTTTTTTCATTTTAAATGATCCAGTCCAGGTGGAGATCAGCTATACCAGCTTTCAAAATAATTATTTTTACAAATAAAAAATGTTAAAATACAGTTAAAAGTAACCATAATATGTGTACAAATTTTTACGTTAGTAGATTTAAAGGTCTTCTCAAGAAAAATTCTTGAAAAATCGATCTTTTTGGGCCTCCTGACAGTATATAACCCCTTAAATAAAACAAAAAGTCGTTTTTCTTGTTTCAGATTAAGCGGGTGGCGAAAATCACGACACCGTTGGGCCCCTCGCGTTAAAAGGTCCTTCACGAGATTGTTAATAACTTCTTTGATTATTCATATTTTTCAATGAAATTTGGTACGCAACATTGTTAATGTCCATACAAATAAATGTCCAAACGATTTTTCCATCGTGCAACTTAATCCTTCAAAATTAATTTTCGTAAATAACCCTGATTTTCGGGTCGCCACAGTAGCCTAACGCGTCAAGAAATATGTAAAAGCAACATTCATCGAATATTCCATTATCATTGCCTCAGACCCCAAAAAAGGTTAGTTCGTCAACAATCCTTTTTTTTCTGGCCGATCCACAAAAGAGTGACGCATAACTTCCTCACCTATTTGACAGTTGCCAAAAGTCTTTCGATCCAACTGTAGATTAAAAACGACTGTGGCGCTTATTGGGAAGGCCAACGTACAAAATGTGAAAACGACACGATCGTCCGTTCTGCAGGCAGTCTACACGTGATTATAATCAGGGCGTGAGGCCAGAGAATCGGATTTGCCTCGCCCTCGCAAGTCCGTTGGGACGTCCTCGCTCGGCCACCTTGCGTGTGCAAGAGAGAGAATTTTTCGAAAAGTTCGCGGATAGGGTGAGAGCGAGAACGTGAAATTTGTAGGATCAAAGACGAGGTGACGGTGGCCGTCTACCTCTGGGCGCGTATTGACATATTAGCCGGAAATCTAAATCGACAGCGGGCACGAGGCAATACCGAGGCGTGCCGGAGACTTCTGATCCTTTTATCGTACATTGGGGATTGACGAGACGTTTCTCCTCACTCGTAAACAAAATATAATACATGTCCGTTAGCATGCAATTGCGAAGCATAGACTCGCTGATAAATGAACAACGCGACAGCCCTGATTCTTACAATCGAATAAAATATTGTGCTATTCTGGATAGTGAAGTGTGCTTGTTTAGTACAACTTAAAAGCGCGAAAAGCAACTATTTACGGTGAAATTACCTGAATTCGACAAGGTCCCGTTGAAATCCAAACGCGAAGGGATTGGCAATCGTCTGGTTGTTCGGATTCATGTGAGACCCTGAAATTCGGAGGGTAGTTTCGTCTCCTTGGTAACCGGAGGAGACATTGGGTGTTCGTACCTAAACAGAGGTCAGGACCGCGTTATGTCAATATTACACGCCTGTGTATTTGGGAGGAGGAACAGGGCTGCGATTAACGCCCTCTGTACTTCAGTCTGACAAGGATTTCTTTTTTGTATCGACGGTCGGTATTATCGGCAGAAGGATTACTTTATTATTGACGGTTGGTAAAAATGTCTGTGTGATAAAATTGTGACGGGAGAACTTTGATCAGCTCCATGAACTTGGCGATCCGACTTGCTGTTCGCGGAACAGTTGCTCGGAGTAGCCGCTAGATGTCGTTAGAGGTTCTCTCGAAGTCGTTCCCGAAACCCACGGAGTAACCGCTAGATGTCATCAAGGGGTTAGGCCACAGTAACGGGTATTAAATCATGTGCGAATTTAACAATTTTTCTTCGTATGAAAAAGTGATTCACTCATGAAATTAATTACACTTCTACTTAGTATGAATATCAAGCTGTTAGAAAATATATATATTTTTTTTCGATTTACAAAATGGGCGACTGCTAATATTTTCTTTTGTTACCTTTTTTTAGACCTAGAACAAAAAACAAAAATTCTCCTCAACCTACATTAGAATACCAAGAGAAGTACGTACGGAATTTAAAAAATATTGTTTTATTCAAAGGTTGTAGATATTTGAATGAATTTTCAGTGAAAAATTTCGTATAAAACTGATCAAAAAATGAAAATTTTCCGATTTGTCAGAAATTCCGTACTTCTCTGCGAAATGCAATTAGGAACATCACTTTTAAATTTGAAGTAAATCGAGTGAAAATATTTGAAGTTATTTGTCATGCCAATTGGAAAAAAGCTATTTCGAGAAAAACGCGTTTGAAGTTGCACGTACTCTATGGCCGTGCCCAGAGGTGAGCTCACGTTATGCGCATAAAGTCGGTGAAAAAAAATGTTCTCGCTATAAATCGATTAGTAACTTATTCTTATGATAATAAAGCACCATCTTAGCGAAAGAAAATCGATTTAAAAAAAAATTCTACTGTGGCTTGACCCCTTAAGGGTACTCTCGAAGCCGTTCGCCGGACTCATTGGTCACGATGTTATCATGCTGACATGCTTCCTACCGACTGTTGGTAATGAAGTTTCCTCCTAATGCTGATAACGCATTTCTATTCGCCTGGTAAATTAATACCTTTAGGTGAGGAAAAAATTTGCTGAATTTCATTATTTTTTTTTAACGAAAGATTTTTCACCATTTTCGAGACTAAGGGTATGTTTCATTACTACTTTTGGCTGTTACATGGTGTTTTTTAAATTAACATGTAAAAATGGCGGCGGTATGGCACGGTCTTCTAAACAGCATTTTTTAAACTGGCGTGAGGTATAGCTGAAAAACTAATCGACCGATTCTGATCAAATTCGGTGAAAATCTTTCTAACCTTATTGTCTAAAACATGACCCTAAATGTTTTTGAACATTAAAAAAAGTGTTTTTTATTGTCAAATGTAGCCATTTTTTTAATGCAATTTTTTTGTTTCAAAGCGTACCATTTCTCACTTTTCTTGGTTCATATTCTGCGTATAAGTGTTAACGAAAGAAAAAACTTCGTTGGTTTTTTTCATATTAATCCCGCCGACGTTACGTGTCACGCCGCCTGACAACATCCGCCGCAACCCGTTTAGAAGACCGTGCCTTACCTCAACCATTTTTCAAGATTAATAAAAAAAATACCATGTGACAGCCAAAAGTCGTAATAAAACATATCCTAAGTCTCAAAAATAGCAAAGAAATCTTTTATTAAAAAAATTAACTCGTAAAAAATCAGCAATTTTTTTTCTCGCTGTAAGATTCCCCCCCCCCTTAAATACATAATTTGTTAGCTAAATAAAAATCACCGAGCGGTATTTGCAATATTTATTGGAATAAATCAGGCCTCTGTCTTATCTGTGATCTTCGCCGGGCACTTTACACGAGGAAGTAATTCTTTAATATTGTTTTTTTTAAATAACAATGCAACAATCATGAGAGAATATCAATTATCGAGCACGTACACTGTGTTTACGTTGCCGTTGGGGCGGAGTCAGAGCAGATATATTTTTGACAGATGAGATCTTATGTCTCAGTTTCGGACGAATGCAGCGCGATTTAAGACTGCTATCATCGACCTCTCTCTTTCGTTTCTGTTACCTGATTTTTTTTCAATAGGTTCGTGATAAATTTCGATATAAAATCGGTGCTAAAGAACAATATGATTACGCGAATTTTAGAAAAATGGAGCGTATGGAACGGAAAAATTTCCGAACCGACGAATTTTCTCGTATTTGTTCTTTCGAACGTAGTATTTTGGTCGTTACTGCGATGGTGGCAAACGAAGAGACAATATTGGAAGTATTTTGAGAAAATACCCGGACCTCTGGGCTTACCGTTAGTCGGTAACATGATCGAGCTAAACGTCGATCATGACGGTAAGTTTAATTTTTGCTCATCGTTTTCTTGCTCGTTTATTTTAAATGACAAAATCAATAACTTATTAATAAATCATTAATCAATTATAAAAGAAGCAAGAATGCCGTTAAGACTAGCTTGCGTAAATGCAATGCATAAATAATAATAATATCTTGCACAAATCAAAATCGCGCTAACACTTTATTCGTATGAATAATGCCTATAAATAATACATTTATTAATAAAATTAATGAATATGAACAACATATTGAACAACATTAATGTGTGATCTATTAATTAATACATATGAATAATAATTGTATGAGGCATGAATATTCGACGAAAACGGTCATTCGGAATAAAAATATATAATAATAAATTTTATGTGGATCGAGAGAAATACGCAGAAACATCGTCAAAATGGAATTGTTAAGAAAAGTGTCATCGATTGATAATTGATAATGATAATTACAAAAATGATAAACACTGGGACGAAAACGTCTACGTACAGTATTCGATGTGTCAAATTGCTTTAAAATATCGCAAAAAATGTACTAAACTCTTGAATACAAAAGTTATAATATTTATTGCTATAAGTTGCCAATAATTTCCAATAATTTTAAACTAAAATTATGATATTGAAGTTTGCATCGTTGGAATGCAACGAAGTGAAATCTTTTTAATTGTTTCATTTTTCCGCCGATTTAGGCTCTAAAAGTCACTAGAACGTTTTTACGAATTCTTATTAGAGATTTATGACTTCAATTTCAAAAAATAAAATCCGTGGATAATGATAAAAATAAAGGAATGGAAATTCAAAATTCAACTTCATGTGAAATTTCGCTTGAGACGAATCGTCTCAGTTCGACCGCGCAGGGGTAGATATAAATAATATATCTTCCTTACTGTACATAAATATCGACAATAATAATAATATAAAAAATGAAAATTCAAATACAAACAATAAGATCTCCCCCGAATATGTGACGATGAAGATAATAGAGAGTAATAAACTATCAAATTTGAGCCACGAAAAATATGCACAAACATAATGCAGCATTATAAATACCAATATGATAAAGTATCAAGAGCGTAACGTAATATAAAACAAAAAAAAAGAAAAACTAAAAATATGTTTCCGCCCGGGATCGAACCGGGGACCTTCCGCGTGTTAGGCGGATGTGATAACCACTACACCACGGAAACCAATTGTGAAAGGATTACATTGATACTTAGTCATATGATTTTGAACACGTACTACGCGAAGTAAACAAATGTTATATTCGAATTTTTTAAACATCTCCATTTTCATTAAATATTTTATGAAAAAAAAACTCAATCACAAAAATGTCCTTTTCCCTTGAAATAAATTTGCTTTTCATCTTAATATAAACAAATATATTTCCTAAGGAATTTATCAAAAATAAGTCAATTCCTAATAAACATTATTATTAATATTCCAAGTTTCGTTCCCATATTCAACAAATTCGGTTTTTTAAATATTTTTTTGAAATATTCGGGTAAACTGAAATTTGCATTTTTCGAAAGCCATCTCACGTCTTCAAGCGCATGGTAGTCTCGAATTTTTGATTCGGTAAGGCAAATTAAGGCCTTAGGCCAGGGTATAAAATCATGTGCGAATTTAACAATTTTTTTTCGTATGAAAAAGTAATTCACTCATAAAATTAATTACACATCTGTTTAGTATGAATATCAAGCTGTTAGAAAATATATTTTTCTTTTTCAATGTACAAAATGGCCGAGCACTAATATTTTCTTTTGTTATCTTTTTTTAGGCGCTCCGCGGCGTGACATTTAACATCCACAATTTTTAACCTAGAAAAAAAAATTATCCCCAATCTACATTAGAATACCTAGAGAAGTACGTACGAAATTAAAAAAATATTGTTTTATTCAAAAGTTGTGGGTATTTGAACTTAAGAAATGAATTTTCAGTGAAAAATTTCGTTATGACTGCTCATAAACTGCGCATAAAATGAAAAGTTTTCGATTAATCAGAAATTCCGTACGTACTTCTCTGCGAAGTGCAATCAGGAACGTAATTTTTCAATTTGAAGTAAATCGAGTGAAAATTGTTGAAATTATTTGTCACGCCAATTGGAAAAAGCTGTTTCGAGAAGTTTCGAGTAGTCGGCCATTTTGTACATCGAAAAAGAAAAATGTATATTTTCTAACAGCTTGATATTTATACTAAATAGATGTGTAATTAATTTTATGAGTGAATCACATTTTCATACGAAAAAGATTGTTAAATTCGCACATAATTTTATACCCGTTGCTGTGGCCGAAGGCCTTAATATCGAGATTGCGTGACATTTGTACCGTAAACATATAATAAAAACAAACGTATAGCGTCTGTCACGTTTCGTTGCTGTTTGCCAGCATTTTTCTGCCACCGCCTCTTTATCATCTTCGCGCGTTGATAATTCACGTGTAGCGGACACTTTCCAGAACTTTATCAACGTATAGTTGGCTTGCAAATGCTGTGGGGATATCGCCAAGGAATAAACAAAGCCTGGGGCGGTTGGACACCTTATGTATTTTTGAGTAAAGCACGTACAGTAGAGGTCGTACTCAACAACAGTCGCCACGTCGATAAAAGTTCAGATTACAATTTTCTTCATCCGTGGCTGGGCACAGGACTTCTCACTTCTTCCGGTAAGCGCCGAAAGTAAAAAAAAAACGTACGAGTTAGAAACTGGCACGTTGCTTCCTCAATTTATTTCGCCCGTGTAGTTTTCCCGATGAGCAAGCTGTTTTTTTTCAACGGTGGCTTCCTCGGAGAGAAAGTTTCGTGAGCGAGAAGAAATCGTAATGAAACAATGTGTGAATTTTGGATTGTTTAACGGGCTACATCTACCTAGGTGCGTCAAAAAATTGCGTTTCGAAAAACATTTTTATTGGATAGTGTAGGGTGTCTCAAAATGACCTGACATTTTAATTTATTAATAGAACGTATTATTTCCTTGAAAAGTACGAATATTTTTTTTAAGGTAATTCTATCGCTAGGATTAGGATTAACAAATTAAATATGTATATAACGATAATAGTATTATATCGTTATTATATAACGATATAATACTAGTGAACGATTAGTGACTGATCATACTTGAGACTTGTACAATTTGTATTTTTAACATATGCAAAAAAAATAATGTGTAATAACTAAAATTTTCCATGTGTAAACTGTTTAATGAATGTTCACATTTAATTAGAAAAATGAAAAAATAGTTATTCCAAGGATTCGCGCAGAATTTCTAGGTTTGATATTTGGCAACATTGGTTCTATCTCCGTCGCTTTTTACTCAACCAGGCGAGTTTAACCTCCATGCTTTTCAACGTCGATCTGTCAACACAATGTCAGGTGCGGGAAATATAAAGCATTGTATTCGGGCGACGACTGGTAAAAAGCGTGGAAAATGTGTGTCGGCGAAATATGTCGGTTAAAAATGAAATATGTGTGGAAATTCGAATGAGTGAGATGAGGTTAGGACTACAGTCAGCTGTTGCCTCGCTGTCACGTCTCTTTATCGTAGCAAGTGGTAATAAATCCAATACCGGAAGTTCAAATTAAACTTGATATTACATAAAAATTAGGTCAATAAGCGTATTTTTTCTGAGAGCATTGGATTACTACAAGTGTGAAGTATGAAAATCTGATTATTTTTCAGAATCTGATGGATTCCCACTATTATAGACACTTTTGTAGCGACCGGAAATTGGGTTTTTGTATATCGTATCGGAATTCCTTCACAAAAATACGCAATTCTAATATTTTTTTCTCTGTAATTAGGTCGATAACCGACCCTAAAATTTTACAGAGACGATTATTAATCTATTTAGTGAAGCTCAAAAAAAAAGAAAATCCTATGGATTGAAGCCTGGCGATAGCATTACCTTAATGTAAGGTACAAATGGAGGTTATGTGTGGAACACAATATCCCATAAATGGCCACCTTGTCCCTGTGTGCAAACGTTCACTCTTTTGACGAAATTTTCAATAATATCTTGGCATAATTGCGTACTCATTTCATTAATGGTGCGTCCAATTGCTTCCTGGAGCTTCGGAATGGTCTGTGGGTCATTGGCATACACATTTCCTTTCATAAAACCCCAAAGAAAGAAGTCCAATGGCGTCAAATCGCACGATCTTGGTGGACAAGTTCACATCGCCACGACGCGAGATAACACCACCATGAAACTTCGTCTGCAATAACTGCTTTGTTTCGCCCGCGGTGTGGCAGCTTACGCCATCTTGTTGGAAGAATGTGTCTTCCAAGTCTATGCCATGTATCGGTTATTGTGTTCCACACATAATCTCCACGTTTGTACCTTATATTAAAATTAAAATATTCGTACTTTTCAAACAAATAATACGTTCTATCAATTAATTAAAATGTCAGGTCGTTTCGAGACACCCTTTATCACCTTTTAGCTATATTCCCTGAAAATTTCATTGAATCATTCCTAACCGTTCGTTAACCTAACCATTCATTTGATTTTTGCTGGCTCCCCAGATTATACAGGTCATTTTTGTCCGCAGCTCTTATCTCACTTATTTGAAGAGAAAAAATTCTGAAAAAAATCTGAAATACTCTTAACTGATTCTACTTTAACTTCTGTTAGTTTTTATAGACGTTGCATTTTTTTAAATTTTGGAATAAATTGCTTCAATAGAGCATACCTTTGGAAAAAAGTAGTTTCGCCAAAAAAATTGCCACTTTTTTTCTATTTAACATTAAGCAAAAAACTTTGCGCGTATTTGTACCTTAAACTATACTCTTTTAGATGAAAAATGTCCGAAGTCTGGCCTTCTGAAATAGTATATTTATTTCGGCATCTGAAAGTAGGGTATTTTACGGGTAACAAAACTACTACAAATAACGCAAGAGTCGCCAAGCGTCACGAAAGAAATTTCATCATCTGTCGGCGACCATATTTGTGTTGTTTTTTTGTATCTTTAATTTTTTTTAAGGCTCCCAATCGATCTACCTTTGTTTTAAAAAATGCTTTTTTTCGCCAACCGTTTCCCAGAACAAAAATTCAGAATTTGGCAATTTTTTCGGGCCTCTAGGAAGATGTAGCCCCTCAAGTTTGTTTTTTTTCTGAATCCATATCGATGTATTTTCAGTCCCTGAATATTATGAAAATCAGCAAAAGTATGTAAAAAGACGTATAAATTTCAACGAAAATGTTCATTCTCACGCGTATAAACGATTTTTGACAATTTCCACGCAGGTAAGAAATGGCACAATCGCCGAAAAATTCTCACGCCAAGTTTTCACTTCAACATCCTCGAAGATTTTCTCGATGTATTCGCCGAGCAGACAGATATATTGGTCGATAGATTGGCGGCGGAGGCTGGTCGAGGCGCCTTCAATATTTTCCCTTACGTGACGCTATGCACTCTCGACATAATCTGCGGTAAGGATCACCATCGAATGTCCTCGTATGCTATTTACAATACGGAAGAATCTCCAGACACGTATGCCAATAATACGATTTTTGTCTGTGTGTTCAGAAACGGCGATGGGAAGACCGATTCACGCACAGAAGCACAGTGATAGCGAATATGTACAAGCAGTTTACGAGTAAGTCGATGTTTCGAAAAATAAAACATAAAATATCGTCGACTGTTCTTCCTCGAAACAAAGTCGCAAAATTCAGATACTTCGATATTGTTATCTCGTAATTCCTGCAATTCGGGAACAAATTTTGTACAAGTTTCATACGAGCAGTTTTTTAGTCACGACTTACGCGAACTCGAATGTTTAGCAATTAAGGGGAGGTACCTGAGTAAACGGCGAGAAAAACAGATAAACTTCGGGAATTTTTATCTCAAAAACTAATGTTTCAATTGGATCCGGGTTTTTTTTATTGGAAAATATGTACATTGAGGTATGTTTAGGAATTTTTAAAAATAAATTCGCTGACTGGAAGCGATTCAAACGCGATTATCTCGAAACATAGTTTTCAAAGTCGGTGCCAGATGTATCTCGAAAACGGCTTGTCCGATTTTGTCCAAATTTGGATACAATATTCTTCGATAGTTTTTCTCGTTCGCCACGTAGGGGTTTTTCATTTGATTGAACCATTGCTTTTTTATGCAATGTGTATGCAATCCAAAATCGTCGGAAATTGCGAACGAAAAACGAATGTTAAATTAAAACGGTCGCAATTCCGTGAAAAATGAAAATTTCAAAAAAATCCTACGTGGCGAACGAGAAAAACTATCGAAGAATATTGTATCCAAATTTGGACAAAATCGGACAAGCCGTTTTCGAGATACATCTGGCACCGACTTTGAAAACTATGTTTCGAGATAATCGCGTTTGAATCGCTTCCAGTCAACGAATTTATTTTAAAAAATACCTAAACATACCTCAATGTACATATTTTCCAATAAAAAAAACCCGCATCCAATCGAAACATTAGTTTTTGAGATAAAAATTCCCAAAGATTACCTGTTTTTCTCGCTGTTTAATCAGGTATCTCCCCTTAAGGGGTCTTCTCACTTTAGACGCTAAAAAAGCTATTTTTATGAATTTTTTTGATAGGTTTATATTATAGACATTGATATAAAAGTTGTTACACTCAAAAAATACACTTTCGAAATACATAGAAAAAAATGTATGTATTTATGTAACCCAAACAAACTTTAAACGCGTTTTTCTCGAAAGAACGTTTTTCGACGGCTTGTTGATAAAATATTCAAAACTACTGAACCGATCCTTAGGAAATTTTAACCATATATTCTTTACAACTATAGCTATAGCGCATATCAAGGTTTTTTAATTTTGATATTTACTATTTTTTTGGCCAAAAACCACGAAAAAACGTTTTTTTTTTGTTTTTTTTTTTCGAAAAAAGCCCGCCATTTTGTTATTTTTATATATAAAAAATCGTAGGATATGCACTATAGCCATTAACGTACTGAATCTAAAAGCATTTGATTTTTTTTGTTTCGGATGATCCATCTCCGAGATTTCATCAACAGCGCAGACCTACAATTTTTTAGGACATGTTTTTAACTACCATTTTCGTCTATAAATAGTGACAGAAATAAATTATTTTTTTTTTCATGTATTTCGCACGTGTATTTATTAAGTCCTTTTATATCAATATCTATCATATAAACCTATCAAAAAAATTCATAAAAAAGGACTTTTTTAGCGTCTAAAATGAGAAGACCCCTGAAGGAGTTAGGCTACGGTAACGATCCGAAAATCGGGTTTATTGAAAAAAAAATTAAGGGATAAGTTGACTGAAAAATCGTTTGGACATTTATTTGTGCGTACATTAAGGGGTAACACCACTCTAGCGGCCGAAAGAAAGCCTCACCTTGACGATTTTTTTTGGGAGTATAATAAAAGGAATGGGAATTCTTTTTGGAGAGATAATTCAGCATATATTCAAGTATGGACTTTTTTATTATTATTTTTGTACAAAATGACGGCGAGAGAGCCAATTTTCGAATTTTTTTTTAAACACTGTCAGTAGCCGACAAATTTCTTGTGAAATAGAAGATCAGGCACAAAAAACCAAATAAATTAAAATCCACATACTATTGACTATAGAAGTACGTAAGAATGTTGTATTTAATCAAATTTTGTAAAAATGGTGCAATTTTGACCAAAAAAAAATCTATTTTTTCCTAAAAAAAAAGCAATAAATTGGTTATAAAAAAAAAGTTTACATTCAACCGAAAAACCCTTAAGTACTTCTATAAAGGAGATGATTGTGAAGTTACTGTTAAAATTTCAAACTGATCCATGCAACTGTGTTGAAGTAATGTGTTCGCTAAGATTGAAAAAAGTGGTTTCGAGAAAACCGCGTTTTTATTACGTTAAAGCATTGTTTGAGCAATTAAAAAAAACGACTTTTTCAAAATCCTAGAGTGGTGTTGCCCCTTAATATTGATATGTACCAAATTTCATTTTCAAATATTAAAGATCAAAGAGCGCTGTTTATGCGCCCACAAAACGCCTTAAATGAATTTTCCAATTATTAGTCATATTTTATAAACAACCCGACACGATTGCCTCGCAAAGATAGTCACGAAGACACGTAGTTCGTGATCGCGATCTCCCTCTGTTAACTTATCTACAAATGAATCAGAGACGTCGTGGCACACGTGCTGAAAATATTTCGAAAATCAGAAACACAACATTTGTACTGTCGAAGAATATAATCTTTGTCATTACGGTGCCCGTATGCCACATACGAATAAAATCAATTTTCGATTCCGAGTAAGTATCGAAAATAATTCACAACGTTACCAACATACGTATATACGATTCATCAGTCCGCAGGATCGCGATTTTTTCTACAGACACATATTAAAAATGTTCGCAGTTGAATTAAAAAATATTAAAACAAAAAAGGATATGTCATTGCATTCAAGTATACTTCCCGACTCGTATAAAGCCAGAATTACGTACCATGTGATTTTATTTTTACCGCAAAGTAATTTCATTAAAAGGGCACATCTACCTAGAGGCCCGAAAAAATTGCCAAATTCCGATTTTTTTCTGGCAAACGGTTGGTTAAAAAGAAGCTCCTTTTTTTAAACACAAAGGTACATATGAGACGATCCATGTCACTTCAGCCAGTTAAAAAAAATCCACAAATCGTTTTGAAAAATCGAGTTACTTTATTGAAAAACATTCACCGAGTGTCGAAAATAAAAAAAAATCTGACGTTTTTTCTCGTTCATTACCATTTTTTAACATTTTTCCATTCAAATGGCTGTATCTTGGCAGGATTTGACGTATTTACGTTCGTAAAAAACGAAAATGTGCGTCTTTTTATGGCCTTCCAGAAAATATGACATATATATGTCATATGTATTTCAAAAACCTGGTAAACATACAGCGAGTGCTCCACACTCTTCAATCGAATATTAATTAAAAAAAAAAGCTGCTACTTCACGGTGTTTAGGAATCCCATAATATAAAAAATACCAAAAATCCGTTTTTCGTATTCACAATTCGGAGAAATTAAAAAGAATTAAATAACGAGTGTCTTTCATTGAGAAAAAAAATATTTTTGCATATATTGCCCTGAAACAGACGTTTGACTTGCTCAATAAAATCTAACTTAATTTTTTTCTGGAAGGCTATAAAAAGACGCACATTTTTGTTTTTTACGAATGTAAATACGGCAAGTTCTACCAAAGATACAGCCATTTGAATGGAAAAATGTTAAAAAATGGTAATCAACGAGAAAAAAACGTCAGAATTTTTTTTTTAATTTCGACACTCTGTGAATATTTTCAATAAAGTAACTCGATTTTTCAAAATTATTTGTGGATTTTTTTTTACTGCCTGACGTGACATGGATCGCCTCATATATTGAGAGCCCTTAAAAAAAATCACCAAAAAATACAGAAAAACAAAAAAATCGTAGCCGCCGGAAGATTCTGAAACTTTTTTCGCGACGTTTTGCGGTGGACACTCTCCACCTTAAACGGTTCATGTGAAGTCTAAAACCCAAAGGGATCATCCACGTTAACAATAAATACGAGTCGTTGACGATCGTCGATTTTGAAAAGGATCTTTTTTAACGTCATGGCGATTAATTGAATCTCGAGCACACAAATCTATGAAAAAAGTCATCATTTTTATGAACTATTAAAAAAATGAAGATCGATTTACAAAAAGTTAGATCGTCAACGACCTTTAAATGTTTCTCATCGTATCTCCTATAAATTTGGAAACAATCCATCGAGTAGTTCTCGAGACATCGTGTCCACCGACTTTGAAAACGGTGTTTCGAGAAAAACGCGTTTAATGTTAAGTCAATTTTAGGAATATTTTTCAACGAAATTTTCACGGATTATAGCTCAAAAGTGATACTATCGAATAAAAACAATTTTGGAAAATGCAATTTTTCGACCCAGCTAGGTAAACGTAGTTCGTTAAAAACACACAATTAAAGAAAAAAAGCAGCGACGTATAACTATCCCTCAACCGATTTTCATTTTCCAAACGATTATCGCAAAATCATCCTTCTCAAATCGTAAATCTTCCACAGAATCGGCAACATAATTCACAGGAGACAAGCTAATTTCTTCTATCGTTCGGACTTTCTGTTTCGCCTGACGTCCCTCTACGAAAAACACCAAAAATGCGTCAAAGTTTTGCACAACTTTTCTTATAAGGTAAGAGCGCGAGCTGGATTTCGACAGTCCAAGAATGCCAGTCCCGCGAGTCAGGCGTTATAACGAAAATTGCATGTTTGTTTTCGTCGTTGCGTAAGGTCATTGCTGAGAGACGAATGGAAATAGAAAGGGATCGAGCAAACTTGAACCACGACGGACGTAAGTATGCCATATGCTGTAATGGCGAACCAGAAACCAAATTACTTTGTTCAAATCACATTACGCCTTCACGTTCAACCGCAATGCAAATACACGAGAATTCTACAATTTCAGTTTTATAAATTTATGCCTGACGTGACAATTGTGCGCTCTGTTGATTATATTTGAATTAATTCAACGTGCTATTTTCCAGCTGTTGCTCCAGTTTATTTCCTATTCCTTGGTTTAGTTTTTATTTCACTTCCGTTTAATTTACTTTGTATCATGACTGAATTAGGTGAATTAATTGAATTTGTTAATTATAATTCGTTGTATCGTATTACTTTAATATTCGTATTAAATTAATATTACCATTTATTTGCGTGAATTTGAAATTCATCAAACGATTCGTTTTCGGAACAATCGCGTTTGCGCGAACGAGTAGAAGAAAAATCGTCGCAAGCAAAGCGTGAATAAAATCGAAGATTTTTTCTATTAGAATTGACCGACGAGAGAATAGGAAAGAAAAGTCGTTTAGCGTTTTTGGATCTTCTTATCGAAGCGTCGAGAGATGGTGTCTCACTGTCGAACGACGATATACGGGAGGAAGTTGACACGTTTATGTTCGAGGTAATTAAATTCACTTGCAACGACTAAATAACCGTTAGACGTTCCAAAATAACTTCTCAAATCATTTCGACGAAATAACAATAATAATGCACAGGGTCACGACACAACGTCGTCGGCAGTCTCTTGGACGCTATATCTACTCGGATGTCATCCGGAGTATCAGGTACCTGACAATAAAAATCGTATCACTCTCCTGTGCGGAGACTAAGCGGCCTTTCATCGGTTTTGTTTTCCCCGCAGGAAATCATTTTCAATGAGCTGGACGAAATTTTCGAGGACGATCGCGATCGCCGCCTCACTATGAGAGATTTGAAGAACATGAAATACCTCGAGAAGTGCATCAAAGAAGCACTTCGCCTGTACCCCAGTGTGCCGTTTATCGCGCGAAGGATCTCCGAGGAATTAACGATAGGTCATTAACTTACTAAACAAAAAATTGCTGATTTTCGTGATTTTTTTTAGGGAATATTTCTTCACCATTTTTGCGTTGGCGGGATTAACCTGAAAAAAAAATCAACGAAGATTTTTCTTTCATTAACACTCATACGCAGAATATGAACCAAGAAAAAGTGAGAAATGTCGAAAGTCAATGAAATGGTACGCCTTGAAACAAAAAGATTTAATTTTCCGAACAAAAAATGGCTACATTCTGCGATAAAAATATTAGGACGTGGAATACGGTTTCGCAGTTTTCCAACAGATGGCGTTAGCAGAACTACGTGCGTGTAGTTTACGATGGTCACGCATCTATAAAGAAGTACCATAGGGTAAAGTGACCTGACATTTGAATTTATTAATAAAACGTATTATATTTTTGAAAAGTGGGAATATTTTTCTTAATGCAAGGTACAAACATGGAGGTTATGGGTGGAAGACAATATCCGATAAATGGCCGCCTCGTCCCTGTTTGCAAACGTTCACTCGTTTCACGAAAGTTTCAATAACATTTTGGCATAATTGCGGACTAATTTCATTAATGGCGCGTCCAATTGCTTCTTTGAGCTCCGGAATGGTTTGTGGATCATTGAAAGAAAACCCTGAAGATAGAAGTCCGATGGCGTCAAATCGCACGATCTTGGTGGCCAATTCACATCGCCGCGGCGCGAGATAACACGACCGTGAAACTTCGTCTGCAATAACCGCACTGTTTCGCCAGCAGTGTGGCAGGTTGCGCCATCTTCTTGAAAGAATGTGACTTCCAAGTCCATGCCGCTTATGCCATTTAACGGACATTGCGTTCCACACGTAATAACCTCCATTGGTTTGCACCAATATACGGATATTAACATAAAAATATTCGTACTCTTCGAATGAATAATACATTTTATTGATAAGTTAAACTGTCAGCTCACTTTGAGACAGCCTTTGCAAGCAAGCTTGAAATTCAGTGTACGTCATTTTGCCGAAGTGTAAAGAACCTTTTTTCCTTAGCGTTCAGCATGTCAAATTTCGTGCCAAAAAAGAGTACTTGCGGAGAATTTTACTGCACTACATTATTTTAAAAAAATCCGCAGCTGTAGCACACAGAATTCTTGTTGACTTACGGCGACCATGCAGAGATTGGTTTAGACGCTTCAAAATAATGATTTTGATGTATTGAATTGGAGGCATTACTTCGGGAAGACTCATGTCGGACGCTAGCTGCACTTGCAGAATCATTAAGAGTCGATCACACGACAGTTTCGTAATGTCCCGAGTAAAAATGAATATATATAAACATATATAATTGTATATTAATTGATCATATACAATTGTATACAAAAATTGGCCCGATAGAATTTTATATATTTGTATATAAACGTATACAATTGTACATACTGATGAATCCATATACTATCGTACATAACTGTATATTAGTATAAACAATTGTATACGTTTATATATAAATATATCAAAATCTATCGGGCCAATGTTTGTACACAATTGTATATGATCAATTAATATACAATTATATATCTTTATATATATTCATTTTTACTCGGGGTTTGAAAGCATTGGGCATGATTTTTATCATTAAAACATTAATTGTCATGAAAAAAACAGCGAGAACTCATTCAACATCCTCATACTTTTTTTTCAATTTTCAAAAACATTGACGATCATGTTTTAGACAATAAGGCTAGAAAAATGGATACTATATTGCTTTAAAATCGGTCGATTAGTTTTTTAGCTATACGTCACGTCAGTTTTGAAAATGCAGTTCAGAAGACCGTGCCATACCTCCGCCATTTTCGAAGTCCAATAAAAAAAAATACCACGTAACAGCCGAAAGTGGTAATAACTAACCCTAACTCTAAAAAATGGTAAAAAAATGGTTCCAAAAAAAAATCATGAAAATCAGCAAATTTTTTCCTCGCCTAAGGTGTCTCCCCCCTTAATACAAAAAACGTAAAAAAAGATCTTTCGAACCTCGATTTGGTAATTACGCGTAAAAAAAATGGTCGACCAAAAATATTATTGATCGAGAATTTTGACATTTCGACTTGAGTCATACCATATGGTATATGGCTACCGGAATATTGAAATTTCACTTTCGGTATGAATCATTGATTGTTGTCTCATTTTATCGCAGCTCGCAATAACACCGAGCGCGTCTTTAATAATAAATTGTCAGCAGGTAGGCACAAAGTGCCCGAAGGTACAACGGCCATCATAACCGTGCCCGTATTGCATCGGGACCCCGAAGTTTTTCCGAACCCCGATAAGTTCGATCCCGAACGTTTCGCACCGGAAAACTCGGCGGGCCGACATCCCTACGCTTATATACCCTTCAGCGCTGGACCGCGAAATTGCATCGGTGAATATTGCCCGTCTTTCATAGTCCATTCGTTTGGAGAAATAAAAATAAATAAAAAAAAACACCGAAAACAATGTCGACAATCGTGTGAATTGCAGGTCAAAAGTTTGCTATGATGGAGGAGAAAGCCATGATATCCGGAGTCCTTCGAAAGTACAAAATAGAAGCTGGCGAGCGTCGCGAGGACGTGGCGATTGCCGCAGAGCTCGTTATAAGAGCAACGAACGGCCTGAAACTGAAACTCACTCTGCGCAACTGATGTTTTTCGTACGCATGCGTGTGTTTTCTTTTCTTTTTTTTTCTTAGCCACCCAAGAATACGTATCATCGTGTGTGAACTTGTGTTTATCGAAAAATGGTCGTGTTGTGAGACTCGACGACTAACGTCTGCGGTGACGATATTGGCTTGCACGCACCGCAAGAATTCGTCTCAATCGTATGTTTTATCGTTCCTTTCACTACTGCTCTCGGCTAGCCAGTATCCGGCACTCGCAATTAACGCACGAACCTTTTTCCAAACTACAATTATTTTCGTAGCTACACGTTGATGGAGTTCATTCACGGCCAATTCAAATTCGTAATTAGTATCAATGGAGTTAAGGGGTTACGTATAGTTAAAGTTTTCGTAAAGTCTGGGATTTTTTCCCATTTGGGGAAAAATTATTATTTTGCTTATTCCTTCGATCAATTACAAGATAATCCATTATATTAAGGAAATATTTTTGGTTTTTTTTTAATTTTATTCAGCTATAACAGCTTTCAAAATAATTATTTTTACAAATAAAAAATGTTAAAATACAGTTGAAATTTACAATAATATGTGTACAAATGTTTACGTCAATAGATTTAAAGGTCTTCTCAAGAAATATTCTTGAAAAAATCGATCTTTTTGGGCCTCCTGACTGTACATAACCCTTTAAGGGATAACACCACTCTAGCGGCAGAAAATAAAGCCTAACTTTTGAGAGGGTTTATTCAACTCGTTTTAAAGCATAGAAAAAATGTATTATCATTTTCATCCAAAATGGCGGCGACAGAGCCTGCTTGGAAAACGTGTTTTTTACGAATAGCTTCACGGGGGGACGGTTTTCTCGTAAAGTACAAGACCTGGAACAAAAACAAGAAAAAATTCTAATCTATACGTTATTAGCTATGGGACTGCGTAGGGATTTTTTAAACCAAATTTTGAAAAAATGGCGCACTTTGATAGAAATAAATTGATTTTTTGCCCAAAAATTAAGCAGTAAATTGTTTATAAAAAAAAGGTTTACATTGAATCAAAAAACGGTTACGTACTACCATACAGAATGTTATTGTGAAGCTACTGTCGAAATTTCAAATCGATCCATGCACGGGTGTTCGAGTAATCCGTCATCCCAGCTTGAAAAAGTGGTTTCGAGAAAAACGCGTTTAAAGTTGTACTTTAAACGCCTGAAAGAAGTCCGAGCCGCTGCGGCAAAATCGATAATTGAACCTTAAAAAAACATCGCTACAGGACCAATTGCATATTGTTTTTATGACCCCAAAGTATTTTTTGGCAAAAAAAACGATTTTTCTAAAATCCCAAAGTGGTGTTATCCCTTAAGAAGGTTGGAGCGTTAGACACAATCCAAGATAAAAAAAATACATGTTATTGTCTCGACTATACTGAGTCTACGATTCTTTTGAATTTTTTTCACCACAAAACACCAGAGATAAAAAAACAGCTTAATGTGTGTAATTTTACGTTATTGTTTTTGTGTGTAATTTTACTTAAGGAGGCTGGAGCGTCAGCCACAATACGAGATTTAAAAAAATACATGTTATTGTCTAGACTATACTGAAACTTCACGATTTTTTTGAAATTTTTTCACCACAAAACACCAGCGAAAAAGAATAGTTTAATGTATGTAATTTTACGTGCGGTTAGATGGGCACGGCGTTCACGCTACGGGTGATGTAATTTTTGTTGGCTATTTGGCACCGAGATAAACCATTTCTAACAACGGATTAACGTAAACTAAACCTTTGTAAACATTTAGAAGAAAAAAGCCCATCTTGCCCATCGAAAACCATATATATTCGATACTGAACCATCAAGGTTTGATGAAAGACGACGAATCTCGGCTGGCGAATGAAGAGCACTGCTGCCAACCTCAATGTCCGCGAAGTTGCCGTATTTCGGCAACATTTGATATTAATCGATGCTAATTAATAATTTCGCGATGTAAATATGCATACTGTCGTCATATGGAAGAAGGCAGCATCTACGAAAAATCGAAAATGCGTTTTACTATACAGAAAGATGGGAAATTTTGTACCGATTCCAACGGCACCAAAAATGCATTTTCGATTTTCTTTGTAGATGCTGCCTTCTTCCATATGACGGCAGAATAGGCGTACATAATTATAAATGAGTAAAAAATTCATTCTGAGTTGTGTAAAACATTCATTCATCAACAGACACAGTTTTGTTATTATGATCATCGATGATCCTCTTTCAAGTTGGTAGTAACACAAAAGTTTGTCTTTTTCACGTAATAAAAATTCAAAAACACATAATTTTGCCCTTTGATTATATATTTTATGAAAAAACAGCATCTGCAGAATAAATCTATACCGGGTATGCATTTTCTTGAGGTTTGTAGAAAAAAAAAATTTAATAAATCGTCATTTGACTCAACTGGACCGCCCTAACCTCTTTAATTTCGGAAACTCCGTCACTGCTGTACAGTGAGGCATTACCGCCTGGGCTAACCAAGGCTATACAGCCTACAACGGCACCACTCCGGGGGCGGCACATTGTCCGATGGTTTTCGTAGTCTGTTGTGCTGACTGACGCACATCCGTACTGGGTTTTTATTTTTATTTTTCAATCTGGCCAAAAGTGAACGATGGACCATTCCGAGATCGGATGAAAATCACGTGACCTGGAGACCGTCTATCTCGAAGATTTAAAAGAGTCGATTGAAGTTCAATGCCAACATATTGGTGCACACCCAACATTGGTAATTCAACCAATTTCAGCAAGTGCTGTTGCGCACAATGCTGTACGAGAGAAACTTAGGGCCGGTACATCCAAACGACAGCAACAACGTAACGGCTCGAAAAATAGGTGTTTTTCGCGATTTCTTTTCCCGTGGATAAAATACGCTAATCAGTCTGATTTTTTGTAAATGTCTTGATATGGAGGTTTTTTAAAAATCATAATTGACAAAACGGCGGCGGTTCGAAAAAAATGTCTCGAATTTGGTCTATTTTTTCGACAGTTTTTCGATAAAAAATGTGAAGATGGAAAAAAAGCTTCCATAGCAAGATAAAGAATGTTGTGTCAACATTTGAGACGGATAGCTTGAAAACGCTTCCTTTGAGAGTGTACACCGTTTTGAAAAACGACATTTCGAGAAAAACACGACCGTCCGCGCCAGGTCTCACGCAGCTGGTCTAATCCCTTTGTCTGAGAAAGGCTGTAGCAACTGGAATAATTCGAATTGCGCCCCAAACATTGAACAGCATACTTACAACTGTCTATACTATCGGGAAATGCACGAAAAAATCGATTTTTTTTTTATTTTACACTGTGATGATCCCTTGAGATAGTTCTGTAGGTACACGTATGAGGCAAAAGTTTCGGTCGAAGCGTATAGTAACATCCAATGCCTATACGATGCTGTTTGTAATTTTTTGACAGAGCTTGTCCACTCTATATGCCCCACACATTCGCACCTCATGCATAGATAGGTCTCATACTCGTATAGAGAGCGGCGCTGTAATCGTGGCAACAGCGCGATTTTCATGCAGTCGTAGCGTTGAGCTTCTTACGATCCGTCTTTCGCGAAATATTTTATATAAATAAAAAAAAGCGTGAAAATGTCAACCTAAATGCGATACAAAGAAAAGTTCACAAGAAAAAGCCGCTTGCTGAAAGACTGAAAGCTGTGACAGCCATGTGTCAAGCAAATGCGGCTAAACGCGATGAGAATAACCATAACCTCAACGATCAGCAACAAAAATTGGATGTCGAAGGACGTCGGATCGTGGATTTATAACATCTCGCCGACAGTTTAAATTGTATTCGCTGTAACAAAGACATATACATGCATAAATACACGCATAAATTGGACAAATTAAATTTGTTTGCAGAATAAATTTATTTCACATCCGTCTCAGAATTGCTAGAACTCGGGAAAAAAAGGCTTCGAGTTCCCAGGCCACGCGCCGATCAGCTGGCTGCAGTGTACACTGTTGCCATTCCGTTACAGATGGTTGGGCCCGAGTTCGGTGTGGAATAAAATTACCACTTTTCACAAGTCGATATCTCCGATACTAAACGGTCAAAGTTTGTCATTTTTTCCAAAATCAATCCCACAATAGTACTGCGTACACGTGTGTTTTTATTTTGAAATCCTAGGATCCGTTTAGAACCTATATCGAGAAATGCGAGCAAACTCCTATCAGTTTACGTGATAGGTATAGGGATCGCGTACGAAAATACCCATATTCAATTGCAATTATCTCGTGAACTAAACGGTGAATCGATTTGAATTTTTAGGCATCAGTCCATCAAAGTCATATTTACACCATACTTAGATTTCAGCCAATTCGTAAGATTTGACCAAAACTACAGAACTACTACAGAGCGTTCATTTTCGGTATTACGCAGAGTTCAAAACTAACTGAGATCGACCGTATCGCAAGAGCGCCTCAATGCCCTTGCTTCCTTGTGTATCGAAGCGGAAGTAACAAGGAATATCAAGTTCGACAATCTTGCAACAGAATTCGCGTGGTCGAAATATCGTAGAGGTTATTTCGGTTAAATGATGGTAGAAATAAACCATTTTTACCCGATTGTTTTATTATTATCTGTTGTGTGCTCCCGTATTTCTATTTCGCTGCGATTATGACTCTTGGCTAACGAGTAACGGCGGCGGGAAGAAGGGGCGGCGAAAAAAGTTTTGTCTGGGGGCGCCACAGACCGTAATTCGGCCCTGCTGCTGGGTATCATTTTTTGCCAAGTACGCAAAATGAGAGTTGATTGTACGGGGACCACATAAATCGCACACTGAATGAATTTCAAATACGATTTCTTTTCAATAATCTACGAAAATTATTAATTCGTACGAAAACGACAGAAATGTTGTATCAATCGATTTTTCAGGGCAGTTTGTATGAAAAAGTTTTTCAACCTCGATTGGTCGTCGTGAACTGAATTTCAAATACATCCGGCAGTAGCCCGAGGTAAAAACATATTGCCTTTGTAGAAACGAATTATTTCTCCGGCTCTTGCGCATAGTCGGCTCTGAATAATTATCCAAATATGATTTGAGCACGTTTACGCATTGTACTTTGGGATGAAAACGTACGCGGGAAACATTTGCACAAATAACACATATGTAAATTATCTTCGGGAATATCGACGTTTGTTTTTCTTTTTCGTGCTCTGCGGTCGTCGTCACGTAACAATAAATAAAGCTTTTCCCTTTATCGTTACTGTGGGAGATTCGAAACATCGGCCGCATCTCTAGTGCGCCGTACGGCCGCAAGAGAGCATCAGCACCGCAAGGCGCTCTTACGCTAGACGATATCACTTTTCAAACTGAATTATCCCATACTCCTCGCTCAATAGACGCCCGAAAAAAATTGCCAAATTTTGAAAAAAAATCTGGGAAACGGTTCGCGAAAAAGAAACGCATTTTTTTAACATAATGGTACATATAGTAACAGCTTTTTAAAAAGTCACCAAAAAATACAGAAAAACAACAAAAACATGGCCGCTGGCAGATGATGAATTTTTTTTCGCGACGCTGGGAGGTGGACACTCTCCAGCTTAAACGGTCCATCCGAAATCTAAAAACCAAACGGATTATTCAAGTTAACAATAAATACGAGTCGTTAACGATCGTTGATTTCTAAAATAATTTTTTTTAACAACGTAGCGACGAATTGAAACTCGAGCATGCAAAATTTATTAAAAAAAGTCGTAATTTTTACGTAACCATTAAAAATGAAGATCGATTTTCAAAAAGCGAGGTCGTCAACGACCTTTAAATGATTCTCGTCGTATTTCCTGTAAATTTGAAAACAATCCATCATGTGGTTCTCGAGACATCACGTCCACCGACTTTGAAAGCAGTGTTTCGAGAAAAACGCATTTAAAGCCTTAGGCCACAGTAACGGGTATAAAATCATGTGCGAATTAAATTTTTTTTTTCGTATGAAAAAGTGGTTTACTCATAAAATTAATTACACATATATTTAGTATGAATATCAAGCTGTTAGAAAATATGTAGGTTTTTTATGTACAAAATGGTCGACTACTAATATTTTCTTTTGTTATCTTTTTTTTAAGCGCTCCGCGGCGTGACATTTAGCATCCACATTTTTTTACGTAGAGCAAAAATAAAAAATTCTCGTCAATCTACATTAGAATACCCAGAAACGTACGTACGGAATTTAAAAGATATTGTTTTATTCAAAAGTCGTAGGTATTTGAACTTAAGAAATGAATTTTCAGTGAAAAATTTCGTTATAACTGCTCATGAACTGCTCATAAAATGAAAAGTTCTCGATTAATCAGAAATACCGTACGTACTTCTCTGCGAAATGCAATTAGGAACATAACTTTTAAATTTGAAGTAAATCAAGTGAAAATTGTTGAAGTTATTTGTCACGCCAATTGGAAAAAAGCTGTTTCGAGAAGTTTCGAGTAGTCGGCCATTTTGTACATCGAAAAAAAATATATATTTTTCAACAGCTTGATATACATAGTAAATAGATGTGTCATTAATTTTATGAGTGAATCACTTTTTCATACGAAAAAAAATTGTTAATTTCGCACATGATTTTATACCCGTTACTGTGGCCTAAAGCCTCAAGAAAAGTATAAATCCGGTACTGAGTCGCGCGAAAGTAAATCCAACGCGTGCATTCCAAAAGTATGAATTTTCCACATTTTTCGTAAAAATCTCAATTCACCAAAACGCAACAAAAATACTCTGTGCGTCTCGGCAAAAACCAGAGAAAACCCAACGCCGTATGTTGCGATCGAGGTGAAGTGTAAGCCGTCCGTGAATACTTGACGCGAGAAAGTTCGAGTCACGTGACGCCGTCCGAGAGTTCCGATTGGCCGTTGGCGTACGGCCGACTACGAGTGTAAATCGCGTACGCTGCATTCGTTATGATCGTCATGATGCACACAGAGCCCCAAGTGCGACCGCTCAGAGTGAGACTGAGCGAATGACAGTCAGTGCCTGATCACTCACGCTTTGAGAACGCGGTCCTTCTTTTACTGTGAACTTCGTCATCGTTCTACGTCACGGTTGGCGTGCTAACGCCTTGAAAAAAAAAACAAGAAAATAAAGAATATTTCAAGTTCAACGAGTACAAAACTGCGCGCCTAGACACAAGGAGAGCGAGTCGAAAAGCCCATCCGCGTGGCTTCACGAGAAACGTGAAAAATGAGGGAGGTATTGTTCGCGCTTTGCGCTATTCTCGCTGGTGAGTAAAATTCTCATTATTATTATCGTCACGAGCATCCGTAATTTGACGCGTGTAATGTTCGACAATTTTCTTTGTGTCGCGGGGCGCCCCTTCGACTCGGGGATATTCGTCGTCTCGTACAACGACGTACAATTCTTCGATAGACGCCACATTTTCGTTCGCAATCCAAACTCACGCGTACATATGCATACACGTACATATACGTGCAACGAACTGCGTCGAAATTCAATAAAGACGTGACGCATCGAATTTCTTCCCAATTTTATATCCGGTCTCAAATTATACGTCTCAGATTTGTCTTTTTTTTCGTTCCCTTTGTTCCCGAGGTGATTCGTGACGATCATGACGCGGATGACGGTCAATTACCAGTTTTTTTTCTTTCGTGTTCGAAGAATTCATTTTCAGGTTTGAGTGTGACATTCCTGGATCTGGTAGTCACGTTGTTACCGTTATTTGTTTTCCCCCGTTGTATCCAACGCTGCGCGAGACTCGACCGGCCAATTTCTCGGCAATCGACGGTTCGTTTGCCCGGTAGACGTCCCCTTAAGGCCAAACAAGTTCAGCCATTGAATATCCCGTTTTCACGTTTTCCTAGAAACAATTCCACTCGGCTGCGAATTCTAGATTTACTCTTTTTTCGATACAGTTTTCAGCCTGCCTCAATCACGATTGGTTCGCCGTTTCGCGTTGAATACATTCTCCTAAACGTGCGGTTTTGTTGCTCCGAGCTTCCATATCGTCGGATACTGTATACATATCCTATTGGGGAATTTGTAACCTTCTGCCTTGCAAATGGGACAGAAGAAAAGACGCTTGTCGAAAACACAGTTGCTTGCTCCCGTTCCCAGCTCTCGGTCACGTCTGTTATCATTTACGGTCGCAAATGACGCTCTTGTACTACTGTAGAGACGTTCGGAAGGAAAGAAGATTGTCCAGCTTGACTACTCGCAGAGCGACGATGCCTAAGCAAGATGTACGACTATGGGCTGTCTCGATGAACCTTGCTCTCCGTGTGGATATGAAGAAAAAAAACAGAAAACAGAAACTAATCTTATCACTCTTCGTGGCTCCCTCTCGCTTCGCGAGTAATGTATTTCGAGAGATTTCTGATGAGTAATCATCTGCCTGCAAGTTGAGAATTGCTGTTGATGCGTCCTCCGACTAAGTGAATTCAATGCTAGGAGATACATTGGTTGAGGACTGGCAAGCTCAACTTAGGCTCCACTTTTCCGAAAGATTGTCCACCCCTTCGCGCTTTTTGAACACCTTTTTTACACGAAATGCACAGAGTCGCGGAGAATTGCTGCGAAAGCGTTTTTGGATCGACAAATCCAAGATGCTTCAGACTTTAAAATTGAATATTTCAACGACGTCGGAGCTTCCGTGGAATGCAACGAAAATTAATTATTTTCAATTACTGACTATTTTTTTTGCCTATTTAGGCTGCTAAAATTCCTCAAACGTTTTTCCGTATTCTTATTAGAAAATTTACAACCTAAATAGGCCAAAAAAGCCTTGGGATAATGATAAAACGAATTGATTTTTATATCACAGCTATGTGAAAGTTTTTCACGTGACGTTAAAGTTTGTTTGGGTTTGCGTAGTTCGGGAGCAAAGATCTTTTTTCCATTCTTCATTTCTGTATTTTTGTTATCATCCAAAGCCTAATTTTTAAGGCCTTAGGCCACAGTAACGGGTATAAAATCATGTACATACTTAACAATTTATAAAACATAAAATTAATTACACATCTATTTAGTATGAATATCAAGCTGTTAGAAAATATATATATATTTTTTTCGATGTACAAAATGGCCGACTACTAATATTTTCTTTTGTTATCATTTTTTTTAGGCGCTCCGCGGCGTGACATTTAGCATCCACAATTTTTTACCTAGAACAAAAAACAAAAATTCTCGTCGATCTACATTAGATCCCTAGAGAAGTCGGTACGGAATTTAAAAAATATTGTTTTATTCAAAAGTTGTAGGTATGAACTTAAGAAATGAATTTTCAGTGAAAAATTTCGTTATAACTGCTCATAAACTGCTCATAAAATGAAAAGTTTTCGATTAATCAGAAATTCCGTACGTACTTCTCTGCGAAATGCAATTAGGAACATAACTTTTAGATTTGAAGTAAATCGAGTGAAAATTGTTGAAGTTGTTTGTCACGCCAATTGGAAAAAAGCTGCTTTGAGAAGTTTCGAGTAGTCGGCCATTTTGTACATCGAAAAAAAAAAAATATTTTTTCTTACAGCTTGATATTCATACTAAATAGATGTATAATTAATTTTATGAGTGAATCACTTTTTCATACGAAAAACAATTGTTAAATTCGCACATGATTTTATACCCGTTACTGTGGCCTAAGGCCTCAAACAAATTGAGGGCGTGAATCTCTAATAAGGATACGTAAGAAGTGTTTGTCATGGTTTGAATCGAGCAAAGAAAAATTTGAGCACCCAAAAAGAATAAATCTTCTTTGCCTTCCATGTTGCAAACTTCAGCATAATTTTTTCGCACAACGAGCTTTCTTAGCACAATCCAGAGCCGGAGAACTTACAAACCTTGACAACCTATTACGTTTATTCCCTTTAAACTTTAATCTCATTTACTTAAACACGTTAGTGCTTAAATAAGTAAGAAGCTTGCATAGTTGCATGCAATTAAAATTAATTTTAAAACATCTTTTCACAGATTAAAGCCACAAAGATCGTTTGAATATTTTTAGAATGCTCATTTAGCTATCTGCAACGTAAATCTGCAAAAAAAAAAATCGTGTGTAATAATAAGTACAAAGGAATAAAAATGGGGAAGAGAATTTTCGTTGCATCCCAATGATGAAAACTTCAACATCGTTTGAATCAATTAAAGCTAACTTTACCCGACATTGGTACTGATGAAAATACATGATAGTTGCGCAAAGATCTGATCTTCTGCGTCTGAACATCGGAGTGTTGGCAACTGCAACAAAGATGGGATTGAAGCTTGTGTCGTTGAATTGTGATGAAAGTTTCCTTTCTTTCAATCGCTGAAATTTCTTTCGGTGCATCTTAGCCAGGAAAGTCTGTCGACCACTCTTCAAGATGCTGATTTAGAAATCTAGAATGTAAACCCGCAACAAGGTTTCGTATAATAATACAAATAAGTGAATAAAAATATAGCGAGGAATTTTCCTTGCATTCCAGTGACGCAAACTCCAACCGCAGGCAATGAAGATGAAAGCGAATGCTGAGAATTTTATCCGTATTTGCACGTTTCATTTTCAGTTACCTCAGCCAGATATGTGATTGATTCGGAACATCATGCTCCTCACTTGCTGGGATCGAAGGAGTGCACGTGGGGACCGTCCTTTTGGTGCCAGAACATAACGTAAGATTCGTTGTACTTCTTCAATTGAAAGTTACTTATTAGAGCAAATTTCCAGGGATTCTTTTACTCGGCGGAGACGTTTAGTTTATTAAAAAATCGCTTTATTTCTCTGTCAAAAAAGTTCACCATGAAAATTGAAAAATCAAAACACTCATGAAGAACAGAAAATAAATTTTTAAACGTTTATTTTATTTTTTTACATTTTTTTTAACGGTTGAAAATCTCTTCGAAAAAAAGGAGTCCTCGCGGTGGCCACGATTGGGGCCGTAAATATTATCTTAAACAAAATCTGTAAAAAGATTATATATCAGTATGAAAGCCGCTATCTTGCTGAGGAGGTTTTTTTAAAATCAAAATTGACAAAATGGCGGCGGTTTGAAAAAAAATATCGAATTTAGCCTACTTTTTCGACAGTTTCTCATAAAAAAAATAAGATTAAAAAAAGCTTTCATAGCAAGATAAAGAACGGCGTGAAGAATTTTGTGTCAAAACTTTGGATGGATAGTTTGAAAACTCTTCCTTTGAGAGTGTACACCGTTTTGAAAAACGACATTTCGAGAAAAACGTGTTTAAAGTTTCGGAATTGAGGTGTGGAATTTTTATAAAAATTGTCTACTTACGATCAATCAGCAATGCCAGGTCCATGTTTATAACCGTTTATACTATCGGTTAAGGCGGGATATACATTTACAACGATCGAAAAATCGATTAATTTTTTTTTAAATTAAACGATCGAATTATATATATAGAATATTTTCCCAGAGTTTCAAAGCGAAATTCGAAAAAACTTCAAACGTTACAGCCCGTCAACGCTGTGCCTCACCGCTCGGATTCGGAGCGGGCGTGAACTTCAAACGCGTTTTTCTCAAAACTACATTATCGAAATTGGCGTGCAGAATTACTCAAAAATTATTAAACCGATTGAGTTGAAACTTGGTAGAAATATTGATAACATTGGTACCTTCTACTTGACGAAAATTGTTTTTGAAAAATTGGAAAAAAACTACTTTCTCAATCCACATTTTACAGAAATGTTGCGTGAAATGTTGATTTTTTTTTGTAAATGCGTGCCATTTTCTCAAATTTCCATTTTCTTCATTTTAATTACCGTCACATAGAAACCATACATGTTCTGACTGAAAAAATGTTTGAACTTTTTTGCAAATCAAAGTCTACGGGAAGCTAGACTGCACGCCGATTCGCAACCCCTTTTAATTTTTAAATTAATTAAAAAAAATCGTTTCGTATACTTTAATATACCATTAAAGTATACCTAACGTTTGATAATTGTAGAATAATTATTTCTTAGTTTAAACAATCCCTCAATATTGCTTATTTTCGTCCTGTCTAAACGTATATCCCGCCTTAATGCAAGAAAAAAAATCGATTTTTTGAAAATTTCACACTGCTGTTCCCTCAATTCCCGTTTCGAGTGCTCAGCTGTCACTGCGGAGTGTAATCGTGAAAACTTCTTGCAATTGGACAGAAATGCAGCGAAATGCCGAAGTACGAAGCACTGCATCAAGAAAGTTTGGGAGAGCATGAAAGTGGAAAACGACACGGACAGCGTATGTGGGATTTGCAAGGACATGGTACGCCAGGCCCGTGACCAATTGGAGAGTAATCAGACGCAGGAAGACCTGAAGGCCGTTTTCGAGGGAAGTTGCGCACTGATGCAAGTCAAGCCGATCGTTCGGGAATGCGACAAGCTCGTGGACGAGTTCGTTCCCGAGCTCGTCGAGACTCTTGCCTCGCAGATGGAGCCGTCGGTCGTATGCTCGGTTGCTGGTCTCTGCAATTCGGCTCGGATAGATCGCTTGATCGAGGAACACCGTGAACTTCAGCGCGAGGTAAATACTTCTACGTATCGTAAAAAGTTCACGTTATGGAAGTAGGGGCAAGATGATAACGCTAAAGTCATCTTCAAATATAACAATACCAATGAATCAGTCAACTTTAATTACTCCTTCAAAATAATCAACATTTATTAATCTTTTAATTCTGCAAACAAAAAATTAATCTCTGATTGTTAGCATAGAATATATATTTGTAATTAAACCTTCATTTTTCGCATCTTACCCCATATGCGGGGCAAGATGAAACAGCATTAGAAGCATGTAAAAATGGTTTCATTCTCAATACCAGCAATTTGCTAAACCAATCGTCTAAGTTCTGTAGTATCTAGTCCGAATAATCTTGCTTCCATGTCTTTTAAGGCCTTAGGCGTTAGGCGAAATGCAATTAGGAACATAATTTTTAAATTTGAAGTAAATCGAGTGAAAATTGTTGAGGTTTTTTTTTACGCCAATTGGAAAAAAGCTGTTTCGAGAAGTTTCGAGTAGTCGGCCATTTTGTACATCGAAAAAACAAATAAATATTTTCTAACAGCTTGATATTCATACTAAATAGATGTGTAATTAATTTTATGAGTGAATCACTTTTTCATACGAAAAAAATGGTTAAACTCGCACATGATTTTATTCCCGTTACTGTAGCCTAAGGCCCTAAACCATTTGTTAGTTCTTCTTCTTTTGAAAGAAAGACCTGTTGAAGAGGAACCAAAATCCCTACTCTAGCTTCAACGGGGTCATCCCATCTGACAGCTATTTTTTTTCTTCATTTTTATGGGATTTTTTTTTATGAACCACCAATACACACTATCTTTGAATTTTTACCTCCGTTTATTATCACTTTTACAGTCCCTTAGAATTTTCTCAAACGAAAATAACGAGTTGAATCGACTTCACATCGGAAGACACTTATGTGTAAAAAAAAATGTTGATTTCCGGCTGCCATGATTCCAGAGATTTCGCTAATCTGAAAAAAAAATGGAACGGCATTTCAATTTGTAGACCTGACTCTATTGCCGGAACTAGAGCATTGTTGGGCAAAATTTAATATTTAGGGTAACTAAAGATTGACAATTTATAAATTGTCAATCACGACTATGACAATTAACAATTAATCGTAGGTGTGAAAACTCACGATTAACAATTAATAAATTGTTAATCACGACTATAATAATTAACAAATAATTAACCGTAATTGTGAAAACTCACGATTAACAATTAATTAATTATTAATTGCTATAGTCGCAATTAACAATTAACCGTTTGTTAATCGTGATGTTCCCCAATTAGAAACTAAACAATTTCCAATCTTTTTAATGTATTTGATTAAAAACTAACAATTAAAACTGATTACTGTATAGGGCGCGAAGTTTCAATTGTTTCTTAGAACAATTAAAAAAGTTAATTGCAATTGTTGTAATTGCGAGATGCAATTAACATAGATTAATCCAAATAAATTAATTGCAACATGCAATTAAGAGTGTAATTGCAATTAAATTAAATGCAATTACTTTTTTGGTCAATTAATGAACTAATCGAAAATTTAATTTACTTGATCGTTGATTGAGTTTATCCTTTCACACTCATTCACCCCGCGACCCCTTCAAACTCTAACGCGAACACTGTGCTCGCACCCACTGTTTAGTAGCTACGCTTATGATTCATCGTACCCCGCACCTTCGTCTTGCCCCTAGTTCCCCTATTAACTTTTTTCCACCCATCCGACTGAATCCGTTGCATGGGATGATTCCACGATTGATTCAACACATCGCCGCCATTATCTTTTGTTTTCTCGGCTCTCTCAGAATTCCGGAAGACCAGCTCCATCGTTGAAGCACGATGAGCTTGAGCCCGACGAATGTTCGAAGTGCTACACGATCGCTTCCCACATGGAAGGTAAATTGAATTCAGCGTCGCGGGATCGGGTACTCGATTCAATGCTGAACATGTGCGGCCACATGAGCACCTTCTCCGACGCCTGCGGATCGATCGTGATCGAATATTTCGAAACCATTTATTCTCACCTCCAAGAGAACTTTCGAGCCAAGAACATCTGTCATCTGTCGGGCCAGTGCAGCGGAAAATTCCACAAACACGAAAACTCCACCAAGGTACGAATGACTGCGAAAAAATAACCAAGGACGGATGTATAAAATCTATTAGGATGTTGAATAATTTCTCGATCTTTCAACAGGTGGCGTTGCCAGAACTGCGTGCGTGTAGTTTGAGGGGTAACGCCACTGTGAACGTATAAAATTGAGGGTAATTATGCGGTATGAGGACTTTTCCGAAAAAACGACGGGAAATTTTTCTTTTTCACCGTCAACTTATTTATTCCATTATATTGAGTGATATTCCGTCGGGGGAGGCTGACATTTTCCATTAATTCCATAAGTTGTACTGCATAATTACCAAATTGAGCAATTCTTCGAGATTTTTTTGGGTGGAAGGAGAAATAAGAGGATAATAATATTCAAGGATGTTATTAGTCATATCTTCAAGGGAAAAAAAATCATATAAAATGGTGACGCTGGAGCCATTCTCGCGAGGCATGTTGAATTTGAGACGCTCTGCGGCACGCAGCATAACTGACGCAAACTTGAATGTGGAATTTTTTTTATTCCCAATTTACATGAGTATAGTTAGAGAAATGCGTAAGGGATTTTGAAAATATTAATTTTTACGTAATTGGCAAGCATTTAAAGTAAAAACTCAATTTTCGAGAGAAAGAAAGGACAATCATTCGTTAATAACTAACGTTATAATTAACACACGGAAAATCCCGTACGTATTTCTCTTCGGAATTTTATTTTAGAGATTTGGGTAATTCCTTAGATAAGTGACTTTTCCGAAAAATGAGTTCGTTTGTTTGGATTGAACCCAAAATTTGAGCATATCTTGGTAATTGGTTGGAAAAGTGACTTTTCTGAAAAATGAGTTTGTTTGGGTTGAACCCAAACGAACAAACCCAAACTCATTTTTCGGAAAAGTCACTTATCTAAAGAATTACCAAGATGTAAAATTTTGGGTTCAACCCAAACTTTTCCTTTTATTCTAGATGGTTCAAAGCATTTCTTAAGGGACCAGTGTGAACGCTGAAAATTTGGGTGATTTTCGGGAACTTTTTCGAAGAAAAGTACTCAATTAAATCTTTCGGGAAATTGAGAATATATTTGGCTATATTTGACCTACATTACATAATTTTTTCATAGAAAAATATTGAGATCCAAGCGACTTATGCGCTGCATTCGGAGGCGCCAAAAAAAAGTTCCTCCACTGCTGACATGATTCCGGCCGATTGAGTAGCTGAAACTGAAAAAGGAAAAAATGTCGTTAAACTGGAAGGTATTTCCTGTACAATGACGTAGGATTTTCGAAAAATATCAAAATCTAACAAAATGGCGTAGTTATGAAAAAAGTCTGTTTTCTTGCCTATAAAATGGTCGTTTTTTTCAATGCCAAATCGTCATTTTTCATCCAATAAAAAATATCCTACGTCATTGTAGAGTAAATATATTCAAGAGTACTCAGTTCAAATTTCAAGTCAATCGGATAATTGCTCTTTGTGTTACAATGTCAGCAAATTTGAAAAATCTCATTTCGAGAAAAACGCGTTTAAAGGTTTAACTATCGATTTTCGCAAGATAAAATGATATTGATATAAATGATAACGATATTCTTGAAAGTATAAACTGTCTAAAAAGGCGCAAAAAACAAATTTTTTGAAAGTGTCACACTGGTATATCCCCGTAAGCCAAAAAAGAAAAATCCATTTTTTGAAAATTTCTTAAGATGGTAACGCATCTATAAAGAAATACTGTAAGCAAGCTTGAAATTCAGTGTAAATAACTTTTTGTTCATAGTGTTAAGGGGAGGGTAGGGGTTTCGGCGTGAAAAAAAAACACTTGCGATTTTTGTTCATCTATATGGATAGAGTAAATTTATTGAAACCTTTCGTACATTGTTAAGTGTCATTTCAAGAACATTCCGTGAAATGTGTACGCGAAAATATCCAAAAACAAGCCGGTGACAAAGCTTTTCCAAGAACGCCTTTGGAAAAACACGATTTGCGGTGTTCACTGTATCTCAGCTAGAAATTGTCTGAAATCAAGTACCATTAAAATTTAGTCAAAGCATCATCAAATCCTCCCCCCAACGGTCTTTGATAATTTTTTTTTCATTTCTAAATTTTTGGTGGTCATGTAAAGTGAAAAGTGCTATTTTGCACGAAAAATTCCGCCATTTTGGTGGGGGAAAACCCTCTCAATGTAAAAAAAAATCTCAAGCTAACCGTTGGGGGGAGGTATTTTATATGTAGAAAGTGTGTACCAAGTTTGAAATAAATCGGTCATGTAGTTTTCAAATGGCAGTGAATGCGGACTTTGAAAAAGTGGTTTCGAGAAAAACGCGTTTGAAGTCTAGAGAAATCGGAGCTACAGTGCTAGAGGAGCGGGACTAAATAGTCAATAACTTCGAGAGTTTTGCTCTGATTGACTTGAAATTTTGGGATTATATTCTTGAAATGTTTAACCATAAAAAGAGACCAAAAAAATCGATTTTTCAAAAGTGCAAACCCCTACCCTCCCTATAAACATGTCAAATTTCCTGCCAAAAAAGTATTTGCAGGGAATTTTATTGTACTAGTTTATTCAAAAAAGATTCTGCAGCTGAAGCACACAGAATTCTTGTTGAGACTTACGGCGGCGATGCTCGGTCGGAAACAACATGCACAGATTGGTTTAGACGCTTCAAAAATAATGATTCTGATGTGTTGAATTGGAGGCATTACTGCATGAAGACTCATATCAGACGCTAGCTGAACTTGCAGAATCATTAGGAGTTGATCACACAACAGTTTCGAAACGTTTGAAAGCATTAGGGATGGTTTTTCAAACGAAAAGCATTAATTTTCACGAAAAGAACAAGGAGAACTTATTCGATATCCCAATAGGATAGAAAAGTATCGATTTATCATGGATTTGTAATACCGCAGGATCTTGATGTCGAAATACGTCCATTGTCGAGCGTCGGAATGGTCGAGGTCGGCGACGAATTACCTTGCAAACTGTGCGAACAGCTGGTCGGACATCTCCGCGACTTATTGGTTGCCAATACGACGGAAAACGAATTCGAGCATGTCCTCGAGGGCATGTGCAAGCAAACGAAATCATTCGCTCCTCAAGTACGTAGTGAATGGAAAAACCGAGTGATGGCTCGGCTATCGCATTCTCATGAAGTTTGCATCGGTCGAATTCAACGAGAAAGTTTTTTTTTCTTCCTATTTCCCAACTTTCTTAGGCAAATTTGAGTTTCGAATATCACGCCATCATTTTTTAGGATTCTTATTCCACGATCTACAATCTAAATATGCAAAATGTGATTTTTCGTTGCATTCCAACGATGCACAATTCAACCCCATGCATTCTTGCAGCTCAGGACGGTAGAAACTCCCCATTTCGTCGAGCCCCCCCCCCCCCCCCACGCGATTTTTCAACGTGAAGTTCACATTTATACAAAAATTTCTCAATTAAGGGGTCAGGCTACTGTCACGACGCGAAAATCAAGTTTATTAAAAAAATATTTTGAGACAATAAGTAAGATGATTAAAAAATCGTTATGACATTTATTAGTTTGTACAAAATTTCATTAAAAAATATTAATAGTTCAGAAATTATAAACAATCTCGTAAAGGACCTTTGAATGTGTGGGGCTCAAAGGTGTACTCGATTTTGGCCACCCGGTTGATCCAAAACCAAAAAAGTTTTTTCTTAAAGTATATAATATTGGCTAAAAGTCGACAGAGCCTTCTTTTTAACGTGTTTCAATAATCAAAAAATGTATTTAATTTTTTTCGATTTTTCGAGAAAAAATGATATCACTTATAATAAACGATGGAAAAAAATATTAAAAAGAAAAAGGCCGGTCGAGACTGAACTATTATTACACTGAACAAGAGTACCAAATTTCAAGCCAACCCGTTCAATAGATGTCGAGAAATCGTGCACACTGTTTTGAAAAACAATTCGAAAAAAACGCGTTCAAAGTTTTACTAGCAGTTCTATCATAATAAATTTACCTTTAATAAAAAAACTCCTAACAAAAAATGCTGTTTTGAGATAAGTATGCCATAAAACTGAGAACCGGTTGAAAGGGTTGGTAAATTTCACAATAAATAAAATAATTACCGTCTAATTTAGATAAATAGTGACGTCACAGTGGCCACACGAATGTGAACGAAAATTAAAATGCGTTTTCCTCAAAACAGCAATTTTTGTGTTATGATAGTTTTTTTAGTGGTTGAGCAATATCTTGGACCTTCTTTTTCATTTTGGGTTGCCTCAAGCGACGAACGGGTGTTCGTCATTTTCACAATAGCCTAACCCCTTAACGGTAAAAATATTAATAATCCTAAAGGATTATTAGTATTTTTATTTCTTGCTGGCCATATTCAATCAGTTGTGACGACTGCAAGTAAATCTCGAATAGCCCTAAATCCATCGTCGGTTCAATCGGAGTATTTGGAATTTTATTTTGAAAAACAAGAAATGATAAGCTGCATTGAGATCATTTTTGTCCTCATTATCAAGACGATAATTAATTAACGACTTTTCGTCAATCAATTCAACGTAGCAACAAGATTTAACGTCTTAGCTACGAGTAATTTGCTCATATTTATTCACAATTATTATTCGTGTACACGAGCGAAAAATTTTGATCGCAGTGTAAATCCATCGTTGACGAGTACTATCCGGAAATTTACGAATACCTGGTGAACGGATTGAACAGCAACGGCGTATGCGTAATGGCAGGCATATGTCCCAGCCCCGGCAAAAAAGTTTACGTGAGTAGAAAGTATCAATTATCGACGGTTCGTCACGATAAAATGGGCAATGGAAATCAAACTGTAATGACGTTTGTTCAGAACGGACCTATCTGGCCTCTGCTCCCCGAAAAGCCGCTGAAGATAGGAATGGAAATAATGAAGCAGCGAAAGAACGTTGGTGAGCACGGGGCCGGAATAAGACACGAGACGAAGCTAACCGAGGCTGACGAGATGCAGTTGCCGATCGAGAGAATCATGGGACCGTCCGTCATCATGGGAGCACCGCAGATGGACCTCAAAGGCCAAAAAACATGCGCATTCTGCGAGTATTTGCTGCATTACTTGCAACAGGTCATCACGAATCCAACCACAGAAGTACGTGACGTTTTCATGGCTCTTGCGCATATGGAAAACAGGAAATTGTCAGGAAAATTTGTAAAATTCTCTGCAATTTTTCCAAAATTTACTTTTTGCAAGAATTACGAAAAATGAACGAACGAAAAATTACCTGAAAAAAAAACTGGAAAGTATAAAAATAAATATTTTTGCATATTTCTAATATTTATATTATTCTTCATTATATACAAAAAAAAGTTATGTCAGCGCCAAGTATTGGAAATTTCAAAAACTAAAAACTAATTTACTCCAAAGCTCTATCCATTCGTATTCGATTTGTCGATACACAACCACGCAATTAATATTGTAGATGAGTGTTTATATTTATTTTTATTTATTAACACCAATATAAAAATTTCTGATTATAGTAAAGAACGTTTTCTGTAAAGTAAAAAAAGATATTTTTTTTACTTTACAGTGTTTAAATTATTTTTCGAATTTCGGTTTTTTATTTTAAATTTTATTTTAATATTTTACATTTCCCTATATTCGATCTTAAAAAATCTTGATTCAAAGATCATAATTTTTCAAGATCAAATATATGGAAATGTAAAATTTTAAAATAAAATATTAAAATGAAATTGGAAAAACGCGAAATTAGAAAAATAATTTAAACACTGTAAAATAAAAAAAAATATATATATTAAAAGCAAATACAGAACCTGTTCTTCATTATACTGAACCTGTCCCTGGAATATTCGCAAAACCTGTGTGGAAAACATGGGAGAGTCGTGGAATTTCATGGTTTTGTTGCAACTTAAATTGACCGCGCGAACGAAATTACCGAGATCCACAATTGAATATGACAATTGTGTTGTTTCTTTTTTATCAGGAGGAGGTGAAAGACGTTTTGGACAAAGTGTGTAAAAAATTGCCAGAGAGCGTGAGAGGCACGTGTGACGATTTCCTCAGCAGTTATGGCGATGCGCTAGTCGCTCTCATTGCGCAGGAAATTGATCCATCCGTCGTGAGTACACTTCCTTGAAATTTCGTCATATTTTCACTGCGACGGAGGATTGATCAAGAAAAGTGGTTCATTCCCTGAAAAATACGAAGGTCGAGTTCTAATTTGATTGGTCCATTCCTCTTTATTACTATTTTAACTTACCTTTTAATTAGTCGAATTTTAAGGGATCATCACAGTGTAAATGGTCAAAAATAAGCCGATTTTTACGATTTTTTTTCGAATGTTGAAATACTCTAATCAGGCTTATTTTGAAATGTCAAATCAAAGCACTCATGAAGAACAGAAAATCCATTCTTAAACGTTTATTTTTACTTCTTTCACATTTTTTTAACGGTTGAAAATGTCTTCGAAAAAAAGGAGTTGTCACGGTGTACACGGTTGTGGCCGTGAATATTATCTGAAATGAAATTTGTAAAAAGATTATTAAGGTAGTCCTATCGCCAGGTTTCAATCCATAGGATTTTCATATTTTTTTTTTGAGCTTCACTAAATATATTAATAGTCGTCTCTGTAAAATTTCAGGGTCGTTTATCGACCTAATTACGGAGAAAAAAAATATTGAAATTGCGCATTTTTGTTAACGAATTCCAAGACGACATACAAAACTCAATTTCCGGTCGCTACAAAAATGTATATAACAGTGGGAAACCGTCAGATTCTTAAAAATAATCAGATTTATATACTTAACACTTGTAGTAATCCAGTGCTCTCAGAAAAAATTACGCTTATTGACCTAATTTTGATGTAATATCAAGTTTAATTTTAACTTCCGGTATTGGATTTATTACGACTTGCTACGATAAAAAGACGTGACAACAAGGCAACAGCTGACTGTAGTCCTAACCTCATCTCACTCATTCGAATTTCCACACATATTTCATTTTTAACCGACATATTTCGCCGACACAAATTTTCCACGCTTTTTACCAGTCGTGGCCCGAATACAATGCTTTATATTTCCCGCACCTGACATTGTTTTGACAGATCAACGTTGAAAAGCATGGAGGTTAAACTCGCCTGGTTGAGTAAAAAAAGACGGGAATAGAACCAATATTGCCAAATATCGAACCTAGAAATACTGCGCGAATCATTGGAATAACTATTTTTTCATTTTTCTAATTAAATGTGAACATTCATTAAACAGTTTACACATGGAAAATTTAGTTATTACAATTTTTTTTGCAAATGTTAAAATATAAATTGTGCAAGTCTCAAGTATGATCAGTGGTATGACTAGTGTGAACAGTAGGATTACCTTAATCTGTATGAAAGGTGCTATCTCTCTATGGAGGTTTTTTTCAAACAAAATTGACAAAATGGCGTCGTTTTGAAAAGAAGTATCGAATAAACTATTTTTTCGACAGTTTTTCGTTAAAAAAATAAGAAGATAAAAACAAAAGCTTCCATAGCAAGATAAAGAATGGCGGCAAGAATGTTGTGCCAGAATTTGAGACGGATAGTTTGAAAACTCTTCTTTTGCGAGTGTACACCATTTTGAAAAACGACATTCCGAGAAAAACGCGTTTAAAGTTTCGAGTGTGGAGTTTTCATATAAATTGTCTACTTACGTTCAATCAGCGATGCCAGGTCCATGTTTATAACTGTCTATACTATCGGATAATACGAAAAAATCGATTGTTTGAAAATTTTACACTGTGATGACGCCTCAAGGGCTAGAATAGATATCGTCTCGAATCAAAGGCGAGACATCGTCAAACGTGGGATGTTTTGCAGATATGCCCGATGATGTACGCATGTCCGTCTGACGAGTTTTTGAAAGCCTGGGAACAAATTCCCAAGGACATGACGATCAAGAGCGAAGTCGAGGACAAGCCGAGCTGCCCTCTTTGTCTGTTCGCTATCAATCAATTGGACAACATCATTAAGGATAACAAAACTGAGGTAATCAAAAATGAGTTGGACGTCTTTTACGTGTTGCTGCCTCATGAGCGCTACGAAATTATTTTCTTTCATTTGTGAACGGTTCGCCTTCTCGTTCGCAACTAAAGTTGACAGCAGGGTTAGAAAACGCTGCGTGAATGAAGGCATAAGGGGATGAGAAGGATTTTCAAGCGCGACAGGATTAAATTCATTTTTGTTCCACTTGTTTCAGGCCAGCATCGAGAATGCGTTGGAAAAGTTGTGCACGCATTTGCCAAAGGATCTCAAAGTCGAATGCAATGCTCTGGTAGAAGGCTACAGCAAGGAGCTCGTTGAAATGTTGATAGCCGACCTAACACCGCAGGAGGTTTGCGTATACATAAAGCTCTGCAATCCCGACGACAATCCCGGACCGAAAAATCTCACTCCGATTGGCAAAGATCGAGAAATACGTAAATACATAGATTTTTATTATTATTATACCTTGTTCAGGCACGTAGAGCGTTTGGGCGGCGAATTTCCGAAATTTCACGTAAGGGGCTATACCAGTGTGAATGCTGAAAATTTTGGTGATTTTTGGAAATCTTTTTAAAGAAAAGTACTCAATTAAATGTGTCGGAAAATTAAGAATATTTTTGGCTGTATTTGACCTATATTAAATAATTTTTTCATAGAAAAATATTGAGATCCAAGCGACTTATGCGCTGCCTTCGGAGGCGGTAAAAAAAAGTTCCTCCACTGCTGACATGATTCCGGCCGATTGAGTAGCTGAAACCGAAAAGGACAAAAATGTCGTTAAACTGAAAGGTATTTCCTGTACAATGACGTTGGATTTTCGAAAAATATCAAAATCTAACAAAATGGCGTAGTTATGAAAAAAGTCTGTTTTCTTGCCTATAAAGTGGTCGTTTTTTCAATGCCAAATCGTCAATTTTCATCCAATCAAAAATATCCTACGTCATTGTAGAGTAAATATATTCAATAGTACTCAGTTCAAATTTCAAGACAATCGGATAATTGCTCTTTGATTTACAATGTCAGCAAATTTGAAAAATGTCACTTCAAATTCTTGAAAGTATAAAAATCTGGAAAGTATAAAAATCTCATCTCATATTCTTGAAAGTATAAACTGTCGAAAAAGGCAACAAAAAATCCATTTTTTGAAAGTGTCACTCTGGTATAGTCCCTTAACGGGCAAAATCCCTTTGGACGTCCGAAAAAGCGTCATTTTTCATGCATTTTTTTTAAGGTTACAAAATAATCGCATCATTTTGAAATTTTGACACTATCTTATTACAACTGTCAAGTGTTGAAATGTTTTCTTTTGTTCCTTTTTAAACAAAACAAAATGGCGGCGTTACAAGGTATTGCTTTAGGTATCTTGAAAAACTGCTCATGTTATAGCTCAAAAAGTTATTAATCGATCTGGCTGAAATTTTGGGAAGTTTCTCATTATAACAGTTTCTATTTGACGGTAATTAAAATGAAGAAAATGCAAATTTAAAAGAATGGCACACATTTACAAAATAAAATCAACATTTCACGCAACATTTCTCTAAAATGTGGATTAAGGGGCCAGTGCACATTGGAGCCACGAAAAAAGGCTATTTTCGCGATTTTTTTAAGGATTTAATAAACGATATGAATATAAAAGTTGTTGAGCTTGATAAATAACGTCTTGAAATACATTCAAAAAAATTTTTTATTCATTTTTATTCATTTTTAAGTACAAAAACTATAGTTTAACGTAACGCCTCAAAAATAGGTGGGCTACGTAGCTCCATCACAACTCGGCAACGGCTTGTCTGAAACAAAAAAATCAAAGTCCATTACATTCAGTATGACACCAGCTACAAAATGACCCTCGGATATAGAGTTTTATCAAAAAATGGCAGATGAAAAACGAAAAAAGTAAAAAAACGCGTTTTTTCGCAGTTCTTCGCAAAAAAAAGAGTAGAAATCAAAATTTTAAAACCATCGAGAGTCATCTTGTTGCGAATCGTGTTTACAATATGTGGTTTAAATTTCAAGAGAATCGGTTTATTTAGAGATACGATGGAGCTAGATTTTGAAAACGTCGTTTCGAGAAAAACGCGTTTGAAGTTTATACTATGAAAAACTCTTACTTAAACTCAATCGGCAATTCCTGCACCGTACAAAATCCCTTCTGATTGCTCATCATCGTCGATTTCTTCAAGTCTTGCTTGCTTTCGATTTTTCGAAATTTTCAAAGTCGACTGGCCCCCTAATAACGTAGTTTTTCTTCTAATTTTTCAAAAACAATACTCGTCAAGTAGAAGGTAACAATATTATCAACATTTCTACCAAGTTTCGACTCAATCAACTTGATAGTTTTTGAGTAATCCTGCACGCCAATTTTGACAACGCAGTTTTGAGAAAAACGCGTTCGAAGTTTACGCCCGCTCCGAATGCGAGCGGTGAGGCACAGCATTGCCTCTAACGTTAGAAGTTTTTGGAATTTCGCTTTGAAACTCCGGGAAAATATTCTACATGTCTAGTTCTATCGTTTAGAGGAAAGAAATCGATTTTTTGATCATTGTAAATGTATATCCCGTCCTAATGGGCACGCTCATCGATACTTTCACGCCCCGCAGTGTCGAACGAGATTCCGAGTTACGCGAGCGCGACTAAGCCCGTAGGAGACGACACGGAGTGCACCGTTTGCGAATTTATCATGAAGTACATCGACAAAGCAATAAGGAAGGAATCGACGAAGAACGAAATCGAAAAAATCGTCCACGATGTATGCAATCATCTCCCGAACAAGATGTCAAAGAAGTGCAACGATTTCATCGACGAGTATGCCGATTTCGTGATCGAAATGCTCTCGCAGGAAGTTAGCCCCCAGGAAGTTTGCACCATTCTTGGCCTCTGCAAGGAAACCATGCAACGTTTGCACGGTATTGGCTTCTTTTTTTCTTCATTTTTATCGTGGAATCGAAGGTATTGTGAGCAGCGGGGCCTGATGATGGAGGACAAGCGCGTAGGGTAAACCGACCGGTGAATGGACAAATAACGACGCTGTAGGACTCGAATGGACTGTAAAATGGAAATATTATCGAAACGAATTTTTCAATGGCCGTAGCTACCAAAAGATATTATTCTGATAGTGGAAAAAACTATTCGAAGCAATTGCAACAAATAATATTGAAGGAATTTATAGATAAGTAGCGAAATTACTAAATTGCCAGTTAATGAACGAAATGACCAGTAAATGCACGCTCAACCGCCAGTAAATGGACGTGTAGTGTAGACGAACGCTGTCAAGCAACTCGATTTATTTTTATCAAGGGGAGGTACCTGAGTAAACGGCGAGAAAACCAGGTAAACTTCGGGAATTTTTATCTCAAAAACTAATGTTTCGATTGGATCCGGGGTTTTTTTATGGGAAAATATGTACATTGAGGTATGTTTAGGAATTTTTTAAAATAAATTCGTTGACTGGAAGCGATTCAAACGCGATTATCTCGAAACATAGTTTTCAAAGTCGATGCCAGATGTATCTCGAAAACGGCTTGTCCGATTTTGTCCAAATTTGGATACAATATTCTTCGATAGTTTTTCTCGTTAGCCACGTAGGATTTTTTTGAAATTTTCATTTTTGACGGAATTGCGACCGTTTTAATTTAACATTCGTTTTTCGTTCGCAATTTCCGACGGTTTTGGATTGCATACACATTGCATAAAAAAGCAATGGTTCAATCAAATGAAAAACCCCAACGTGGCGAACGAGAAAAACCCTCGAAGAATATTGTATCCAAATTTGGACAAAATCGGACAAGCCGTTTTCGAGATACATCTGGCACCGACTTTGAAAACTATGTTTCGAGATAATCGCGTTTAAATCGCTTCCAGTCAACGAATTTATTTTTAAAAATTCCTAAACATACCTCAATGTACATATTTTCCAATAAAAAAAAAACCCGGATCCAATCGAAACATTAGTTTTTGAGATAAAAATTCCCGAAGTTTACCTGTTTTTCTCGTCGTTTCCTCATGTAGCTCCCCTTAAGGTAAACCTATAGCTTCACACTAGTCATATTACTGATCATACATGAGACTTGTATAATTTACATTTTTAACATATGCAAAAAAAAATAATTTGTAATAACCAATATTTTCCATGTGTAAACTGTTCAATGAATGTTCACATTTAATTGGAAAAATGAAAAAATAGTTATTCCAACGATTCGCGCAGTATTTCTAGGTTTGATATTTGGCAACATTGGTTCTATCTCTGTCTCTTTTTACTCAACCAGGCGAGTTTAACCTCCATGCTTTTCAACGTCGATCTGTCGAAACAATGTCAGGTGCGGGAAATATAAAGCATCGTATTCGGGCCACGACTGGTAAAGAGCGTGGAAAATTTGTGTCGGCGAAATATGTCGGTTAAAAATGAAATATGTGTGGAAATTCGAACGAGTGAGATGAGGTTAGGACTACAGTCAGCTGTTGCCTTGCTGTCACGTCTCTTTATCGTAGCAAGTGGTAATAAATCCAATACCGGAAGTTCAAATTAAACTTGATATTACATAAAAATTAGGTCAACAAGCGTAATTTTTTCTTAAAGCATTGGATAACTACAAGTGTTAAGTATGTAAATCTGATTATTTTTAAGAACTGACGGATTCCCACTATTATATACACTTTTGTAGCGACCGGAAATTGGGTTTTTGTACGTCGTCTCGGAATTCCTTCACAGACATACGCAATTTCAATATATTTTTTCGCTGTAATTAGGTCGATAACCGACCCTGAAATTTTACAAAGACGATTATTAATATATTTACTAAAGCTCAAAAATCACGAAAGTCCTATGGATTGAAGCCTGGCGATAGGATTACCCTCAATGCTAGTTTCGAAGATCATTGTGTCGCACAATAATTATAATATTCTCTCAAATATGAGTATTATATTCGTTATCATGATTTTGTAGAAAATACACAAATCCTTTTTGCATCTTAACTCTCAAAAAAAACTACCAACGTTGGTTTCGACAGCGAAATAGAAAATTAAATTTTGCCATGAGGAAAAAAAAACACGAACGAATTGATTTTATGAGAACATTTAATGAAGTGTACGTTGTCGCATCTTAACAATAGTTTATTTGGCATTTTTCAGCAGATAAGCTAATTTTTTTTCTCTGCTTTGAGAATTATCAGAATAGAGCCCACACGTCAATTCACTGGAAAGAGGTTAGAATACAGCCCCCGTGAATAAACCTGTCTAATTCTGACCTATTATTACGAATTTATTTACAAATTTGGCAAAAAATCAGATTGATTCTTTCTCAAGTAATGTAAGTAATACTTACCCTCAAAAAATAGAAAAACTATTGTTCTCGTGTTTTGAACACCTACTGTGCACAGCCGTATCGTAACTAAGTTGCGCGGTGTGCAAGTGGCACAAAGTAGAAAAATTCCGTGTGACGTCAAAATTCGATATTAAACTGAGAAATCGGTTTTAACAACAGCCATTATTTGTTTTTTCCAGTGAAAAATTCTAGTCATTCGGGTTTTTATCGACCATTGATATTCTTTGATAATTTTGAATGTAAATGAGCTTTTGTTCATTCGCAGGTCGGTTTACCCTACTTGTAAATTGTTTTCTCAGTCAATCACTGTGTCGAAGCTGGTCCGGTCTCAATATTTCTTCTTGTGAAGCAGATTTCGTGCAAGAATAAGATTTTCCTACTGAAATTCTCTTTCAATTATCCAACGCGAACTAGCCCAACGAAAAGCAATCGCAGTGCCGATTTTTTGTTATTTCCAGACTCCGTAGCCGAGTGTGCTCTCTGTCAGGGAGTCATCGCGACGATCGACGGCCTCTTGTCGGAGCCCAAAGTGGAGCAGGAGCTCGAGCAGGTCGTTTCTCGAGCCTGCCAGTACATAGCGCCCGCCAAGCACGGCAAGGTGAAAATTTGCCCTTTTTTGTCGCTCCGAAATCACAGATGAAAATTTCATTTCGAAAGTGATGCGACGCGATCTGTACTTTGTGTCGGCAGTGCGTCATGATGATGGAGGTTTACGAGCAAAGTATCATCAACATTTTGCGCGAACACGGCGACCGAACGAAGACTTGTACTCGGCTAGCTTTGTGCTCGCCCGGCGATTATTTTGCCATGATGTCACGACACAGAAGCATGGTCAATTCGCGGGATAGCCTCATGTCCACTGAGAAAAAGCATCACGACAAGACAATCTCCCGCTACTGATGCCTTGGCGAAGCAAGGATTCTCCACATTCGAATGTAATTATTTTCATGACTTTTATGGATAGTACAGTCGTGCTGTATATTGGAATCGGAAAAATTGGAAGAAGGCTAGTTTTTGGACAGGTGATTTTGTCGATGTCGCGAGTGCTAAATCCAAGTTTGCCTAAAAATCGGGGTGTAGCGTTTTTTTAAAGGAATGGGAGAGGAATGGGAAAGGGAGATGGGGGTGGATTAAGGAGCCACGAAAAGAAGGTATTTTTGCGACTTTTTTCGACGATTTTATAAAAGATATGCATGTAAAAGTTGTTGAGCTTGATAAATAAAGTCTTGAAATACATTTTCAAAAAATGTTTAATTCATTTTTATTCATTTTTAAGTACAAAAACTATAGTTTAACGTAACGCCTCAAAAATAGGTGGGCTAGGTAGCTCGATCACAACTCGTCAACGGCTTGTCTAAAACAAAAAAAATCAAAGTCCATTAGATTCAGTATGACACCAGCTACAAAATGACCCTCGGATATAAAGTTTTATCGAAAAATAAAAAAATGGCAGATGAAAAACGAAAAAAGTTTTTGAAAACGCGTTTTTCCGCAGTTTTTCGCAAAAAAAAGAGTAAAAATCAAAATTTTAAAACCATCGAGGGTCATCTTCTTGCGAATCATGTTTACAATATGTGGTTCAAATTTCAAGAGAATCGGTTTATTAGTTTTAGAGATACGATGGAGCTAGACTTTGAAAACGTCGTTTCGAGAAAAACGCGTTTGAAGTTTATAGTATGAAAAACTCTTACCTAAACTCAATCGGCAATTTCTGCACCGTACACAATCCCTTCTGATTGCTCATCATCGTCGATTTCTTCAAGTCTTGCTTGCTTTCGATTTTTGAAATGTTCAAAGTGGACTGGCTCCTTAATGCCAAGGTACAACCCCTACGAGGTCGGCGCCGGGAGACAAAATGTTCAGAAAAATCCGGGCTTTATTTTTGTCCACAGCGCCGAAGTCGTGGAAGTTCTCTTTGGGGATGAAAAAGTGGAGTGAAATTTTGCAAAATCGGTTTTAATTCCATAACTTTTTAGGAAAAATTCATACAATCATTGTTCAAATGGCAATGTTGTAGCCCTTGTAAAGACGCGTCGATCGAGTATTTGATCATCCCTCTCCGATAATATCTTCACGCCCGAAAAATTGTTGAAATATGAAAAAAAATTGTTCATTGAATAACTCAAAAACAATCGATTTTTCGGGGATGGTTTTAATTTACTAAATGTAGAGAATAATTTTCTCTACATTTTCGTTTCTATAGACCACCCTTGAATTTTGCTTTTTCCAACACCTCTCAGGGGTTGAAAATTCAAAATTAAATTCTGGGAAAAATATTGGCCGAAAATAAAGAGATACGAGTTTGGCGCTGTGGACAAAAATGTAGCTGATGGTTCAGGCTAAAAATTGTTCCACGGCGGCGAATTCGTGCGGTCGATTCTTTTCCCAGAATTTCATTTTTTATTTTCAACTCGCGAAAGGGCTTCGAAAAAGCAAAATTCAAGGGTGGTTCATCGAAACGAAAATATAGAGAAAATTATTCTCTATATTTCGTACATTTAAACCATACCCGGGAAATAGATTGTTTTTGAGTTATTCAATAAACAATTTTTTTTCGGTATTTCAACAATCTTTTAGGGGGTGTAGCCATTATTGGAGAGTAATGATCGAGCACTCAATTGATGCGTCTTTTCAAGGGCTACAACGTTACCATTTGAACAAAATTGTACGAAATTATGCTAAGAAGTTATTGAATTAAAACTGATTTTTCAAAATTTCACCCCACTTTTTCCCCCCCAAAACGAACTATCACGACTTCGGCGCTGCGGACAAAACTAAAGCCCGGATTTTTCTGAACATTTTGTCTCACGGCGCCGACCTCGTAGGGGTTGTAGTTTGGCATCAATCCGCCCCCAACCCCCTTCATCCCCTAAAAAAGAACCCTGCACTCCGATTTTTGGGCAAATATGGATTTAGCCCCCTCGGCACCTACATAATCACCTGTCAAAAAATTGACCTTCTAATTTTTTCCGATCACGGGGTTTTTCAGCGACTGCACGACTGTACTAGGGAGAGACGACGGGAAAAAAGCAGCAATCATTCATGGCGACGTCGAACACTTTACTTTTCGTTACCGTGGTTGTGGACAAAACTGCGATAAACAATGCGTTATCACGATTCACACGCTTTTTCGTATTTCTTTTTTTTCACAGATTCGAGATAAATGCAAAAAGAACGCATGAAGAGCAAATTCCGCATCGTTCCTTCACGAATCGAGTGACTCGTAGCGAAATAATTGCCGGAAAAATTAATGTTTCGCAAGGAGAATAAGTAACTAGATTTTTCGAAACTCCGATCATTATAATATTCACTAGCATGACAAAGTCAATAATAATAAACACGATGTAGCCATATTACCCAGTTACATTATGATTCATCGTGATAGCGCTGTGAGCTAATCTTTGTATCTTCCGTAGCAATGATTTGCCGCGAAATTGTACAAGATGTTGCGCCGTTTGAGTGAAATCTACCAAATGGCTACGAGAATAAAAATGGTACGCGTACGATCCGTTCGAACACGCGCGGGCTCAGAACGCCCGCGACTATTTTCGACTTATCCGTCGTTCTACGCTCGTACCGTAAAGCATTGTTTCTCGAACCAATTTGCGGCGAGATCTTTTTTTTTTGGTTGTCTAAAATTGTACGTTACCTGTGAAAAAAGGAAAAATAAAGTTGCGACACCGCGACAAATGGTAGAGTTTTTCCGTTCCACGCAATGAGACGATACGCGTGCATCGATCTATGTTGGAGATAATCCATTTTTTTTAATTAAGGGGAGATACACCTAGGAGCCGGAAAAAGGTCATTATTGTGATTTTTTTCAAGGAAAACTATTTGAAATTTCCGATTGGAATTTTAATTATCTAAAAGTATATACATTCAAAAATATGTTTAATTTTCTTTGTTTAAAAATATCAAAAATATACAAGGATATTGTATGATCCTTGGAGGGTCGTAAACAAATCTGCGTATACGGTACCCACCGGCATTTCTTCAAAAATCATCTGAAAAAAACCAAAAAGATTATTAAATTAGATACTATAATCTAGTACTTGTCATAGCCGATTTTGAAAATATCGATTTATGACAAAATGGCGGACGTTTGAACATAAATAGTGATTTTTGGGCAAAACATTAGTTATTATTTTGCCTATAAAACAAAAACTAAGTAACGGAAAAAAAATTCTATGACAAGTACTAGATAATGGTGTATGGAGTAACCACAAAAACCTCGAGGCAATCGGTTCATTGGTTTTCGAGAAATTTTGGGTACCGATTTGAGAAACGTGGTTTTGAGAAAAACGCGTTTGAAAATTTGGGAATGAATAAATCATGTAATTTGACAACTTACATGGAATCATCGATACCAGGCCCATAGTGTAGGTCTTCTACGGTCGACGCCATTACGACTACGGTGAGCAAAATTTGAAGGAATTTTTTTTTTTTAATTTATACCTCTTGAAAGTACATGTATTGAAAAATACGTTGGCAACATTTTTATTCACAAGTCCGAAAATTGACGGAGTTATAGTGACTTTAGTGAGAACAGGTAGCGCGACCGGTTAGTGCCCTCAATCGCCACAGGTGTGGCATCATTTGCAATAGATAAAGTACAGGCTCTTATTATTTTGTGAACTATCATGAAGATGAAGAACCGTCGTATCGCCCGCGACTAGATACTTCAATGTAAGTATCAATATTCTAGAAAAAAAAACACAACTTTATATCAAGAAACACGGAACGAAAACTTTGAACGCGTTTTTCTCGAAACTAGTTTTTTTGACCTTGTCCGAGCGAATACTTAAAAACTCATCAACCGATTTTCAATTTTTTTAAAAACATTTTTGTAATCGCAGTGACTAAGGTTGTACGTATCCGCGTTTTTAACATTTGATCATTACTATTTTTAAAGACTGCTTGAATACAGAAAAAGGGCCTTTGAAATAGAAAAAATGTCCAAACTTTTGGCATTTTGTTAAAAAAACCCAAATAAAAAAACGGCTACGCATAACTATAGCTACATTTGTATAGATATCGATAAATTGTTGACTTTTAATTTACAGGAAACCTTTCATAAAGATATCGATGGGACAATGAAGAGAATTTTTTTCGTCGTTAAATCAAGGCATATATCTCGGTTAATTATCAAGATTTTGTCATAAAAATTGGTATAAAACTAGATGAATATATACTCCATAAAATGAGTATAAACCCGATGCTTTCATCATTAGTTATGTGCATGAAAAAAATCGCAATTATTGACGACAAACCACCCGTTACGTAACGGAATAGGGGGGGGGTTCTGGCCAAGCATTGCGGACCCGCTACGTGGCGGGGGTTAAAAATTGGGAAATTTTGCGTAACGTAACTTCTGTACGCCCCCTAAGTGTGTTTGGTTACTGTGAAGACGCGAAAATCAGCGTTATTAAAAAATTGAAGGAATAAGACGATTGAAAAATCATTTGGACATTTATTTGTATGTACATTAAGAAACAAAAATACTTTTTTCTTCTTAAAATATTGGCTAAGACTAGACTAAGCTTTTTTTGTTATTGTGTTCCAATTATAAAAAAATTGAATATTTCAACCGGTTTTTCGAGGAAAAATGACATTATTTTTGATAACTAATGAAAAAAATGTTAAGAAGAAATACGTCGGTCAGGACTAAACTACTATCACACCGAATAAGTGTACACCATTTTCAAGTCAATCCGTTTATTAGATGTCGAGCAGTTCTATCGTAATCATATGTTGACCTTCAATCTACTATTTCTGCACCATATGTTGGACCTTCCTCTTCAATTTGAATTGTCTCAAGTGACGAACGAGTGTTTGTCATTTTCGCAGCAGCCTAACCCCTTAAGATGAGCATTTTTCAGGATAGTAAAACTGCGATATAATATCAGAATTCAAGGAATTTCAAGAAAGGGGTAGTTTATCCCCTTGAGTTTTCTATAAAAAATAAAAAAATACGTAAACTGAAATGTCATCCCTCCGTCAAAATGTTACTCGTTTCATTCAATTTAATGCACCCCTTTTCAATGTGGGGTGAGCGGAAGAAAAATAAAGGGATGATTCATCCCTTAATTTTTGTTTTTTTTTCTCCAATGTACTTATTTACTCATAGTGGATTTCTGATCCTTTTGCATGAGAAGAATTTTCGTTTTTGTTTCACAGAAATCGGTTTACCGCTTGCGGGTGAAACTGCAAAATCAATCCTTAAGGGGTGAAATACATGTAGACGATAAAAAATAGCAAATTTTGGTTTGTTTTTTTGTAAAAGAAGAACACGTTTTCGTTTATGAAATTGTAGGTACAATTAATCACGTAACAAAACTGTAAATAAAGTTCATTGAAAAATATTTTCAAAATGGCGACGTTATGGTGTGGTCTTCCAAGAAGGTTTTGGCAGCAGTTTTTCGTTTGTGGGAAATCCAACGACTTTGATATTAATCAGAAAAATATGAGCCAAGAATTTTTTTTTTTACATTCAAGTGCTGAATTTATACCTAAGAAACATTAAAAAATTTGAAAATTGAAAATATAGGACCCCAGAAGAGAAAAATTGAAATTCTACACAAAATTTTCGTTTTTTGAAATAAAAAAGTACTTCTTAAAAGTGATTTTCATAAACGAGTAGGCATAAGTTCAAGGTAATACTGTTATTGAGACGTGTGTACAATTTTAGCACGATCGGTCGACTCGTTTTGTATTTGTTTCCCACAAGTTTAAAAAATGTGTTTAAAGTTCGCGGTGAGGTAAGTCACGCTCACAAGCAATTTCTTCCGAATTTTTCCTACGCATTTCGGCTTAAAAATTTACCGCTGTATCCTTAAGGCCTTAGGCCACAGTAACGGGCATAAAATCGTGTGCGAATTTAACAATTTTTTTTCGTATGAAAAAGTGATTCACTCATAAAATTAATTACACATCTATTTAGTATGAATATCAAGCTGTTAGAAAATATATATATATTTTTCGATGTACAAAATGGCCGACTACTCGAAACTTCTCGACACGGCTTTTTTCCAATTGGCGTGACAAATAACTTTAACAATTTTCACTCGATTTACTTCAAATTTAAACGTTATGTTCCTAATTGCATTTCGTAGAGAAGTACGTACGGAATTTCTGATTAATCGAAAACTTTTCATTTTATGAGCAGTTATAACGAAATTTTTCACTGAAAATTCATTTCTTAAGTTCAAATACCTACAACTTTTGAATAAAACAATATTTTTTAATTCCGTACGTACTTCTCTAGGTATTCTAATGTAGATTGACGAGAATTTTTGTTTTTTGTTCTAGGTAAAAAATTGTGGATGCTAAATGTCACGCCGCGGAGCGCCTAAAAAAGATAACAAAAGAAAATATTAGTAGTCGGCCATTTTGTACATCGAAAAAAAATATATATATATTTTCTAATAGCTTGATGTTCATACTAAATAGATGTGTAATTAATTTTATGAGTGAATCTTTTTCATACGAAAAAAAATTGTTAAATTCGCACATGATTTTATACCCGTTACTGTGGCCTAAGGCCTTAAGATCACCAATATCAAGGCGGAAAAAAAATTATGCCGCTACTTTTATTTCCCTTCAACATTCTTCACTCTAACAATAAGGGGTGGTTTCACCCCTCCAGACAATTTTTTGCGCCGAAAAAAATAACACATCCAATAGTTTTAAAGGGAAGCTGATGTGCCGGTCTAGTAGTCAGCGTGCTTGTCCTGAACCAGAACATCGGGAGGTCGCGGGTTCGAATCCCAGTCTCGTAGCCTCGGAGAAAAATAAATACGGGCGTGACGAAGCTCCAGTTCTACACGAATGTCACGCACACGGACCGGTACGTGTTGTGTCGTGTGTGTACAACTTTAGCCTATGATTTATTTCTCGACGAAACGCGACTAGCTCCGAAACTAGGGAGCGAACCTGGGACCGGCTGTATTGGCATTCAGTGGGTAAAAAAGTATCCGCACCCGTCGATTTTTCGGGTTATCTTACGAAAAAAATAAAATGCTTCATTAGGTTTCTGTGTTCGATAGCTTATCCTAAATATACATGGTGTCTGTTTACAAAAAGCTTGGGAAAACTCGAACAATCGAATAAAGCCAAGTTAACAACCGTTTTGTGTGACACGTACAAATCCTTTTTTTACCCACTGTAGGTTTTTCGCAGTCGCTCTATACCGGTGGCAGAATTATGGCGAATGCGATACAGAGGGGGAAGTCGGCTGCGGCCGCAAGGTGGCGATGAGGAAGCGGAATATGGTGGGGAATGCGATAAGGAGGAATACTTCCTACTATGGAATCTACGATCATTTGGGGGGGGGGGGGGGGGGCTGAAGGCGAGGAAAAACTGCTGCTTTTCATGATTTTTTTTACAGGAAAGATTCTCCACCATTTTTAAAACTTAGGGTATGTTTTATTACGACTTTTGATCGTTACATGGTATTTTAAAAAATGACTAATCTTTAAAGATGGTAGAGGTATGGTACGGACTTTTAAAGGGGATGTTTAAAATCGATGAAACGGTACGCTTTGAAATAAAAGGATTGAATTTTCCGAAAAAAGTAGCTAAATTTTGCAACAAAAAAATACTTTTTTTCTTCAATTTTTCAAAACCGCTTAGGGTCATGGTTTAGACAATACGGTTCGAACAATTTACACCAAATTTCGTCAGAATCGATCGATTAGTTTGTTAGCTATGCGTCACGCCATTTTTGAAAATGCAGGTTAGAAATTCTCGTGCCATACCGCCGCCATTTTTAAAGATTAAGGGGTTGGCCACAGTAACGGGTATAAAGTCATGTGCGAATTTAACAATTTTTTTCGTATGAAAAAGTGATTCACTCATGAAATTACACATCTATTTAGTATGAATGTCAAGTTGTTAGAAAATATATATATATTTTTTTTTCAATGTACAAAATGGCCGACTACTAACATTTTCTTTTGTTATCTTTTTTAAGCGCTCCGCGGAGTGACATTGAGCATCCACAATTTTTTACCTAGAACAAAAAAACAAAAATTCTCGTCAATCTACATCAGAAAACCCAGAAAAGTACGTACGGAATTTAAAAAATATTGTTTTATTCAAAAGTTGTAGGTATTTGAACTTAAGAAATGAATTTTCAGTGAAAAATTTCATTATAACTGCTCATAAACTGCTCATAATATGTAAAGTTTTCGATTAATAAGAAATTCCGTACGTACTTCTCTGCGAAATGCAATTAGGAACATAACTTTTAAATTTGAAGTAAATCGAGTGAAAATTGTTGAAATTATTTGTCACGCCAATTGGAAAAAAAGCTGTTTCGAGAAGTTTCGAGTAGTCTGCCATTTTGTACATTGAAAAAAAAACAATTTTAACAGTTTGATATTCATACCAGATGTGTAATTAATTTTATGAGTAAATCACTTTTTCATACAAAAAAAATTGTTAAATTCGCACATGATTTTATACCCTTTACTGCGGCCTAACTCCTTAAGGGCATGTACAAGGTCAACATAACCTCACAAATTTCCCAACCCATTTTTCTCATAGATGGTCACACTTTTTAGGAAAAAACGAAGCATTAGGCTCTGGAGAATTCCCTGACGCAGAGCTTGATGATTTCCTTTTGCCCTAAATATTATTAATCTCTGATAAATCTCCGTTCGAAAATTTCAGCTATCTCTCTCGCACTCATATGTCACGCGGTAGATCTTCTACTTCGCCTTGATAAAAAAATACCATGCAACAGTAAAACGTAGTAATAAACTATACCCTAAGTCTAAAAAATAGTGAAGAAATCTTTTTTTTTTATCATGAAAATCAGCAAATGTCTTCCTCGCCTAAAGGTATCTCGCGAACGCTCCACCATATACGTGGAGTTTCAATAAATTCGAAGGGCACCAAAGTGGCGTTCTTTCATAGATCAATCGCTCTATCGCTTTCTCTCTCTGCTTTATCGACAGCCACGTGGCTCCTTAGTTCCAGTCAGCCAGATGACGCTGCACATGGACTATTCCAAGTCTCCTAGCAATCTTTCATCTTCGTTTCAATTGTTTTCCCTTCCCGAGGCAATCTCGCGAAATCGCTCGAACAAATATGTTGTCCGATCGCGAGCGTCCGGATTCACGCGCAAAGTGCGAGTGAGATCGCGTGCTCTACACCGAGTGGCACGAGTGTCGACGTGCCGACGGGAGGGGGCAATAGGATCGAGGCCCGCGGGAGGTGCGACGTTTCGCGTTGAGGCGTATCGTCTGCTACGGAGCCAGAGTTGACGTCGGGCTCTAGGCGGTGTGTGGCCTGGAAATTCATCTCTCTGGCGGCTCTCCTCGCGGAGACGCGCGCCCAATCCCACTCAAATCTCTCATCTCATGAACGAAATATCAAAACACCCACAACTGGAAAAAAAAACAAAAACTTTCTTCGTTTCGCGTACGCGCATTCGCGTTCACGAGTCCGCCCGAACAATTTCGAAAAACTGAGTGAAAATATTCACGAGAAAGAAAAAAATCATTACAATCACGCGCGCCGTCGAGATTGCTCGGTGTGTGTCCGTGTGCGCGCGTTTTCATAGACGTCAATGCGAGCGCGATCAGATCCGAAAAATTAACGCTCGCGTTCACGGCGAACTGTCAACAATCGGAGGGAGGCGAGGCGCGCTCCGGTCGAACGTCGAAATTTTTCTTCACACTCCGAGCACGAGAGACAAATTCGAACCGAGAATTTTGTCTCGTTGCTTTTTTCCCTCACAATTCCAAGTTATAATCGAAATACCACAATGTGTATGCACCAGTGATAGAAACATCGCTCACATCGAAACACCCGAAAAAACGAGGTTTTCCGTTTTTTTTCTTTCATTTTTGGCCCTTCGTTATCGTTTGTTTATTTGCCTTGTTGATTTTTCGTTGTACATTTTTCGATTACTTTCGCTCCTGACGTGAAAAGGTAGTATCCGACGTGAATCATGGCTAATAACAAAGCGGCTGGTAACACCGTTCAGACCAAGGCCGTAGAAGTTTCCCAGCAGCTCCAGGATGGAGAAAAGTTCGTCAAGTGGGACGAGGTCAGTATCCGAATAGACAGCCTCGTTTACTTCCAACGATCTTATCGGCTCACCTTTGTAAAAATCCGATTTTATCCATCCGTCTCGGCCTTCGCCGACTCCCTTAGCGTATCGTGCGCATCTTCCGAGTTGCGCTTTCAGATTTTCATTCTCCTTCAACATCCGCTCTTTTAGGCTGCAGCGCATGCCAAAGGTCAGAGATGTAGTCGAAGCTGCTTCCTGAAACCTCATGTTTATGGATCGCAGCCGACTTTTTTTTTGGGCCTTCGAAGAACTTGGGTGCGACGAGAATGCGCCGGAGCTAGGCTTTCTTAGTATTTTTAGACAATTGTTGACGCGAAGCGAGCAAACGTTTATTGTTGATGCAGACCAATCGGCGTGTGGCTTTGGGAAATATACGCTGCCGGCGGTCGCGCAGTTTGTTCAAACATTGAGCGGGAGAATTATTGCTGCGATCGCAGGGAAAAATGCGAAAGAATGCATTTCGATGCAGCCGAGATATTTATGAAATATTTATTATTGAAAGACATTAAAGGGTCTCAATTAGGAAAAAAGGTGACTCGAGAAATGTTGACGTATCCATGGTTGGGAAGCAACGATTAAAAAAAATATTATCCGTATTTATGGTGTTGAAGTTTGCATTGTTGGAACGCAACGAAAATTCTGTTTTACATTTTATGTTCCATATTTTTATTATTACAGGCGATCTTTTTTTATAGATTTATCATCAAGATCGCTAAATAAATATCTTAAATAAGTGTTGAAGAACTTTTATATGCGAAAGCAGCCAAAAGAAGTGAAATTCGTTGCAGTCCAACAATGCAAACATCAGCATCGTCCGTATTTTTAACATTATACAGAGGGTTTTTTTTTAACGAATTGAAGCTGTAAATCTCTGATAAGAGTACGTAAAAATGTTAGTGTTTTTTAATGTGTAAATTGGCTGAAGAAAAGGTTTGAGCAATCAAAAAGAATAGATTTTTGTTGCATTCCAACGATGTTGACTTGAACATCATCAGAAAAATTTATTCGTTTTTGGATGTAAATATAGACAGAAAATATATTGTATTGTATTATATTTATTTCCTCATTGTACACTGCTTACAAACCTTGTCTGTAAGGTCTGCTTACAAATTTTATGTTTACATTTAAACCTTACACCTAATTTTGCTTACACATAAAGAATAAAACTAAATAGATCAAATATTGTTTTAATCGATCCCTTATAGTTTGGCATAGAAAATATAATACTAAGTAATTTAATACTAAGAAAATATAATACTAATAACGTTGAAGTTTGCACCGTTGGAAATCAAAGAAAGTTTATTGTTTTTTTTTAAATACTCTATCTTTTTTGGCCTATTTAGGTTGTGGAAATGGCTCAAACGTTTCCACATATTCTTATTAGCAATTTACGACCTCAAGTATCAAACAAAGACTTTGAATAATGATAAAATTTAAAAAAAAATGAAGAGAAAAAACATCGTTGCATTCCGAGGATGCAAACTCCAACATCATAAATAACAGCACAGAATACACTTTTGTGTACTTGGCTTTGGAGCGTATGCTGAGAATGACAGGGAAATCATATTGAGAAATTTTTCCTGTGACTTGATACTGAGCTTACAATAATTAGTTGTTAATGTCTAATAACGCAATTTTTTAAACCAATACATACACCGGGCGACCTGGTGTACTGAATGGTGTTGAAGTTTGCATAGTTGGAATGCAAGGAAGGTTTCATTTTATATTACTTTATTATCATGGTGTTGAAGTTTGCATCGTTGGAACGCAACGAAAGTACTTCTTCACATTTTATTTTTTATATTTTTATTAATACAGAAGATCTTTTTGATAGATTTATATTGTAGATCTCTAAACAAATGTCTCAAAAAGTGGCAAAAAGATTTTTGTAGGCCTGATTCACCAAAAGAAATTAAAGGAATTCAGAAATATTGATTTTCGTTGCGTTGCAACGATGCAAACTTCAACCTCATTTATTATCATACAAAATGATTTATTGCAGATTTGTATTGTAAATCGTGGAATAAGTATCTTAAAAAATGATTGAGAGTTTTTCGTAGGCAAACTCTGCCAAAAGAAATTAAATTCGAAAATATTCATTTCCTTTGGATCCCAACGATGCAAACTTTAATATCGTGTGAAACGATCCAGTGAACGAATAAGTTAAAATGACAAACTGAAACTTGATGACTCTGTGTTCAACTGATAAAATGTGTGGATTTTCCCACGTATTTTTTAAGGAGGTTGGAGCATGAGCCGCAATCCAAGGTTAAATAAAAAAAAAGAGATATATATATTATTGTCTAGACTATACCGAGTGTGTACAAATACTTTGACATTTTTTCACCACCTAAAAAATAGGGTAAATATTCGGAAGTGGGGCTGCTGTTAGAATCAGGTTAATTTCTGGATGTTTGTTTGGGTTTGTATAACCCAAACAAAAATTAGCCTCATTCTAGCAGGAACCCCGCTTCCGAATATTTACCAAATATAGTTTAATGTATGTAATTTTACGTGCGCTTAGATGAAATTACCATTAATTAATGGTAATAAATAATCCGGTGAGATAAATATAAATAGGCAGAATTATAAATCACCCACAATTTCATTCTGAGTCGTAGAAAATATTCCCAGACGCACTTTTTTTCATAAGAATCATCTATAATGCTATAATGATAGTATAATGGTAGTAACACAAAAGTTTTTCTTATTTACGTAATAAAAATATAAAAATGCATATTTTTGGCCTTTAATTAAAAATTTTATGAAAAATTTGCATCTACAAAGCAAATCTATACCCCATATGCACTTTTTTCGAGGTCCATTGAAAAAAAAATGTATAAACCATTGCATGACTCAACTGGATCTCTCCAACCTCCTTAATTCAAAGAAATACAAAGCCAGATTTATCATTCATAAAAATATTATCAACGAATTATTTGGTCTTATGATATTGAAGTTGGCATAGTTTGAACCCAAGGAAAGTTTCGGAGTCCAAATCTTTTTTGGCAAAATTCCAACACAAACATCGCTCAAACGTGTTTTTCATAATTTTTATCAGAAATGTACAGCCCAAAAGTCCACACTCAAAGAATAAACGAAGACAACGAAATACAAAAATTTAAACAAATATTCGTTGCAATCCAACGATAGAAATTTCAACATCGTCAAATAATTGTACTTAATCCAACAATGTGTCATTCAATTTCTGCTGATACTTTCATTGTGCTTTTTCTATGATATTGAAGTTTGCATCGTTGGAATGGAGCGGTAATCAATATTTTCTTCAATTGCTCCCACTTTTTCGCTGATCTAGATTACGAAAATCACTCGAACGTTTTTTCGGATTCTTATCCTCGATCTTCGACCTTAGTCTACAAAGTTGAACAGTAACAAAAATAAAGAAATTTTAAAAATTGAAAATCGTTGCATTACAACGTTGCAAACATTAACGCCATCTCTTTCTTTATGAGGTAACCATCGAATGCTTTTGAAAAAATCTCCATTCAATAGAAAATACGAGCAATGTTCAGCACTTCACAAATTAATTTTTCAAACAAACTCCTGGAAAGAATTATGGAAATCGAATATTTGATGATTTTGCACACAAATTACAAAAGATTTTCGTAAGAGATCGCCCCAATTTCGGGCAAAGCTCGCGAGAGTGAAATTTTGCAATAATCGTTGCCAAATAAATAAGGGGACTGAAAAATGAATAAAATTATGACGAATTTACGCTCTTCTTTTGCAGGATTCCGGTGTAGCGACCCCCGTGACGCTGAGGGTTGATAAATACGGTTTTTATCTACACTGGATAGATCAGAATAACGAAGTCGACATGCTGGACATAGCCATCATAAGGGACACGAGGACTGGGAAATATGCCAAAATACCAAAGGTATGCAGAACCGAGCATGGTGAAATCGTACTGCATGCCTGTTACGCATATGGAAAAACCGGCAAAACTCCGGGAATTTCTTTCCTCCTGGAATAATCACGGAGGAATCAGGCAATGTTGAAAATGCTCCGGAATTATTCCAGAATTTACTTTTTCCAAGAATTCCGAAAAATGAAACCAACTGGAAATAAAGACTGAAAAGTATAAAAATTAATATTTTTTTTTCCTTCAAATATTTATATGGTAATTCTTTAGATAAGTGATTTCGCCGAGAAATGAGCATAACATTATTGTTTTGCTATTTTCTCATTTATTGGGTTATAAATGATGATATTCAGTCGGGGGGAGGCTGAAATTCACCCTCCCCCCAAAAAAGTTATGGGGTTTTGGAGTTCGCGGAAACACGTGATAAAATAGGGCATTGTTGAACACTTCGACGTCTATATTGGGTTTGTTTGGAAACTATTTTTCGGAAAAGTCACTTATCTAAAGAATTACCAAACTCGTCCATGTCAGACTCACAATAATCGCAATCAATGTCATCATCGTTATCACTGTGGTTATCTGTTAGTAATTTTTCATCCAGCCAACCATGGACACGTCCGTTTCTGTTCGAAAAGGCAGTTTTAAACCAATTTTGAGGTGTTTAAGGGGCTATACCAGTGTGAACGCTGAAAGTTTGGGTGATTTTTGGGAATTTTTTGGAAGAAAAATACTCAATTAAACGATTCGGAAAATTAAGAATAAATTTAGCTATATTTGACCTATATTACATAATTTTTTCATAGAAAAATATTGAGATCCAAGCAACTTATGCGCTGCCTTCGGAGGCGCCAAAAAAATAAGTTCCTCCACCGCTGACATGATTCCGGCCGATTGAGTAGCTGAAACCGAAAAAGGAAAAAATGTCGTTAAACTGGAAAGTATTTCCTGTACAACGACGTAGGATTTTCGAAAAATATCAAAATCTAACAAAATGGCGTAGTTATGAAAAAACACGTCTGTTTTCTTGCCTATAAAATGGTCGTTTTTTAAAATGCCAAATCGTCAATTTTTACCCAATAAAAAATATCCTACGTCATTGTAGAGTAAATATATTCAAGAGTACTCAGTTCAAATTTCAAGTCAATCGGATAATTGCTCTTTGAGTTATAATGTCAGCAAATTTGAAAAATCTCATTTCGAGAAAAACGCTTTTAAGGATGTATGGCAACTAAGTTATTTACTACTGTTCGAGTTGAAACTCACTGATATTGTAAAGGAAAATATCGAGAACTTTTTGAGATTAAAAAAACAAAATTTGCCCACGTGAATGCTGAGATAAACGAATTCAAAGTTGGGTCATTTAACACGGGGAACATAGGACTGTACGTCCAAAATTCCCTTTACCTTGGCAAAAAAGGTATTTCCGGAGTACTCTTTTGTAAAAAAAACTTTTGTGCGGTATCGCTGTAATATGCATGATACGGTAAAAATAAAAAATCGACATGTGCCCATATATTTTGCGAGATATTGCGAGTTAAATGGGACCGTTTTCGTATTTCTTTAGCTCGTATGTCGTAACCACGACAACGTCAGGGAAAACATACATCAAATCAGCAACTAAATTTGCAGTTAAAAATTGAAAATTCTTCTTTCTGTACCGCATGTTTTACTTTGAGCTGTGGTAAATCTCCTTTTTAGCTTCAATGAATATTACAATTATTTTATTTAGTTTTTAAATGCGATTTTTGCAAATTGCATAATCAGTTCTGTAACGACTCTGCAGTAGCTGACATACATCCTTAAACATTTAACTATCGAATTTTGCAAGATAAAATGGTATTGATATAAATGATATAAATGATAGTGATATTCTTGAAAGTATAAACTGTCGAAAAAGGCAAAAAAATATTGATTTTTGAAAGTCTCACACTGGTATAGCCCCTTAAGGCCGGATATACATTTAGACAGGGAAAACATTAGCAATATTGAGGGATTTTCAAAACTAAGAAATAATTATTCTACAATTATCAAACTTTAGGTATACTTTAATAGTATATTTAAGTATATGAAACATTTTTTCAGTTAGAACATGTATAGTTTCTATGTGACGGTAATTAAAATGAAGAAAAAGCAAATTTGAGAAAATGGCACGCATTTACAAAAAAACAACATTTCACGCATCATTTCTGTAAAATGTGGATTAAAAAATGAGTTTTTTGATCCAATTTTTGAAAAACATTTTTCGTCACGTAGAAGGTACCGATATTATCAATATTTCCACCAAGTTTCAATTCAATCGGTTTAATAGTTTTTGAGTAATCCTGCACGCCAATTTCGATAATGCAATTTTGAGAAAAACGCGTTTGAAGTTCGCGCCTGCTCCAAATCCGAGTGGTGAGGCACATCGTTGACAGGCTGTAACGTTTGAAGTTTTTCGAATTTCGCTTTGAAAGTTTGGGAAAATATTCTACATATATAATTCTAACGTTTAAAAAAAAATCGATTTTTTGATCGTCGTAAATGTATATCCTGCCACAAAGCCGGATTCGATGCAAAATATTTTGGGAGCTAATAAAAGTGTGCTTGAAGAACACGAAAAAAAAAAAAAGTTGCCGTAACATGGACAAGTCCGGTTTTGTTCACCAGCTCCTCATTTGCTTTTAAGAGCTTACATACACCTGGGACGGCTAAAAGTAAGGATATGTTTAAGAATTTGTTTCGTGTATGAAACTGAATTTTATTGAACAACCATGATATACATTTTAAAGTATGACATTTTATCTACATTGTGTGAAAATTTGGTTAAAAAATTTCAAACGGTGAAAAAGTTACAGTCGTTTTCCTGGGACGTGTTTTTGTCGACAGCGTTTGCGGTACCAGACGTGCCTCTGCCATTTTTTATCTAAAAAAAAATATATTTTTTTCTCAAAGTAGATAGATAAAATGAGTACTTACCGAGCCGGAATTTAAAAACTTAATTTTTTGGGGTCATGCCAGTCACCGGAATAAAACAGGCGATTTTTCGCCTCAAAATTGTTCAGTACTTATGAAGAAAAAAAAAACGATGCCAGGTATCGAAAAAACGACTCGATAAGTACTAGATTATTGTGTGAAGCATAACTGTGCGAACTTTGGTCCCGATCGGTCCAGTAGTTGCGGAGATTTTTGTGGTACCGATTTTGAGAATCTGCGAATTTCCTTATGAAATTTTCAGGGTAGACACTCAAAGGTTAGTACTTTCGAATGAGCACCTTTTCGAAAAGTCGATCTGTTTAAACTACCCAGATGTATGTAAGTCCTTAATGTATTTTTTTTTACTTTACAGTGTATAAATTATTTTTCGAATGTCAGTTTTTTAAATTTTTATTTTGATATTTAACATTTTCATATATTTGATCATATTTTTAACATTTTCGCATAAATATTTATTTTTTTACATATGCATACACATTTATGACACGCTGGCTATGATATTTATATACATATATATATATAACATTTTCATATATTTAATCACATATTTTCATATAGGGGGTCTTCTCACTTTAGACGCTAAAAAAGACTACTTTCATGCATTTTTTTTAGGTTTATATTATAGATATTGATATAAAAGTTGTTACCCTCAATAAATACACATTCGAAATACATTTTTTTTAAATGTATGTATTTATGTAACCCAAACGAACTTTAAACGCGTTTTTCTCGAAACAACGTTTTTCGACGGCTTGTTGATAAAATCATTGAAACTACTGAACCGATCTTTATGAAATTTTAACCACATATTCTTTACAACTATTGCTACAGGGCATATCAAGGATTTAAAAAATTTGATATTTACCATTATTTTATACTAAAAATGGTGAAAAAACGTTTTTTTTTTCGGAAAATGTCCGCTATTTTGTTATTTTTGCATATATTAAAAATCGTATCATATGCGCTATAGCCATTAACATACTGAATCTAAGACCGTTTGATTTTTTTTTGTTTCGGATGATCCATCTCCGAGATTTCATCAACAGCGCAGACCTATAATTTTTTTAGGACATATTTTAACTACCATTTTCGTCTATAAATAGCGACTCAAATAAAGAATTTATTTGAAAATGTATTTATTAATGGGTTAGGCCACAGTAACGGGTATAAAATTATGTGCGAATTCAACAATTTTTTTCGTATGAAAAATTGATTCACTCATAAAATTAATTACACATCTATTTAGTATGAATATGAAGCTGTTAGAAAATATATTTTTTTTTTCGATGAACAAAATGGCCGACTACTCGAAACTTCTCGAAGCAGCTTTTTTCTAATTGGCGTGACAAATAACTTCAACAATTTTCACTCGATTTACATCAAATTTAAAAGTTATGTTCCTAATTGCATTTCGCAGAGAAGTACGTACGGAATTTCTGATTAATCGAAAACTTTTCATTTTATGAGCAGTTTATGAGCAGTTATAACGAAATTTTTCACTGAAAATTCATTTCTTAAGATCAAATACCTACAACTTTTGAATAAAACAATATTTTTTAAATTCCGTACCTACTTCTCTAGGTATTCTAATGTAGGTTGACGAGAATTTTTGTTTTTTGTTCTAGGTAAAAAATTGTGGATTCTAAATGTCACGCCGCGGAGCGCCTAAAAAAAGATAACAAAAGAAAATATTAGTAGTCGGCCATTTTGTATATCGAAAAAAAATATATATTTTCTAACAGCTTGATATTCATACTAATTAATTTTACGAGTGAATCACTTTTTCATACGAAAAAAAATTCTTGAATTCGCACATGATTTTATACCCGTTACTGTGGCCTAACCCCTTAAGTGTAACAACTTTTATATCAATATCTATAATATAAACCTTAACAAAAATTCATGAAATTAGCCTTTTTAGCGTCTAAAGTGACAAGACCCCTTAAAAAATCATGTTCTTCATTTGACCCCAATCTCCTTGGAACATTTGCAAAATCCGTGTGGAAAATTTAGAAAAGTCAGGGAATTTCTGAATCAATAATACGTAACAACCGTGAACCTTCTTCAGAGATTACTTCTTTTCAATGCTTCTCCTCCAAAAAGAACGAAAGAAAAGGGATCGGATGATCCCAGACTTCTCTCTATTCCTCTGGCTCTCAGCTCTGTAATCTTTACAGTGACACGCCGAAGAAATTGCAACAATTTTTTCCCCGATGCATCGTCTATCGTTGGCTTCTATTCAAGATCGGACAGTTCCCTATAATTCGCCTTTGCGTTTGATATACTCGTGACGCGCGTCTTCGGCCATTTAATAATTATTGACAAAATTATTAATAGACCATATTCACCTACTTCGCTTATAGATAGGCTTGGCTCTTTCTTTATTAATATTATCTTCTTTTTTTTATAAATACGATATACGTTGGGTATATAGTGAACTTCCCCCTCGGATCGGCTCGCGCACACGATGTGTAATAATCGCATGTACACGGAAGAAAAACGAATGCCCTTTTTTTTCGTTTCCTCGTACCGTTAATGTTTCCCGATAAATCGATGCAAAACAAGTTTTCTAAGGTACATCCGACACGCTCTCATTGTGGACTTTGCGAAGTTTCAATATCTCAGAGTTTCTCGTATTCATTCAGAGTCCTTGCGGTCTCGTATTTTTAGAGACAATGCTACGTGTTACGGAATCTCGACGTTTACGACTACGCGTCCCGGCGCACAATGAAACTTTGGATTATGTGGAGCAGGCCGTTTGCTGTATATATATTTCGAGAAAAAAAATTGAAACTACAATGTTAAATATCGCGTTATGCGGCTCATATTATTTTATTTTATTATATCACATATTATTTACTATTTTTATCATTCGCAATTCGCAAATGAAAGGTCGTTTTCTCGCTTGAAAAGTAGATGAAAATGGTGTGTTCGCGTTGGAGATAGGAGCGCGATCTTTTACGATAAGCGTACGCGTTTGTACGTGAAGTTCAAAGATGCACTACGTATATATTACCAGCCATCCCAGTACTTCAGTGTCGAACGAAAATATGAAAAAATCGTTATGTATTTACTTTCACGTGATTTCACTTAACGGGGTCGTCTAGTGTGAAGGCCGTTTTTTAATGCTGTTTTGGGGAATTTTTTTTTGACAAACAATTGAAATAAAATAATTTATAAATTTTATATAATTTTTATTAACATTTAAACAAACTTTGTGAACACATATAAAAAGAGGTGCTCCACTGCTGCCATGATTCCGGTCGTTCTGCTTATCTGAAATCAAAAAACCAAACGCAATTTTAATCGCGAGACTCGAGGCTCTACATGGAACTAAAATAAAGTTGGAGTCCCTAAAAATAATTTTTTTTACGATTTAGAAAAAAAATTCAATTTTTCGTATTTTTTTGGGGTCTATATAGCTGATAAAAAGGAAACTAACGAAGCAATCTTGATTATTTTAGTTCAACTTTTAGTTATTTATGTACTAGAGATGCTGTATAAATTTGAGCAGAATCAATCTTATAGTTTTTGAGATATCATGGCAGCAGTTTGAAAAAATCGCAAAATTGCAATTGCGAAAAAGTTCAAACATTTTTTCAGTTGGAACATGTAAAGTTTCTATGTGACGATAATTAAAATGAAGATAATGCAAATTTAAGAAAATGGCACGCATTTACAAAAAAAATCAACATTTCTGTAAAATGTGGATTAAAAAAATCGTTTCTTTTTTCAATTTTTCGAGCACAATTCTCGTCAAGTAGAAGGTACCAATATTATCAATGTTTCTACCAAGTTTCAACTCAATCGGCTTGATAGTTTTTAAGTAATCCTGCACGCCAATTTCGATAATGCAGTTTTGAGAAAAACGCGTTTGAAGTTCACGCCCGCTCCGAATCCGAGCGGTGAGGCACAGCGTTGACGGGCTGTAACGTTTGAAGTTTTTCGAATTGCGCTTTGAAACTTTGGGAAAACATTCTACATACATAGTTCTATCGTTTAAAGAAAAGTTTAAAGAAAAAAAAAAGAAATCGATTTTTTGATCGTTGTAAATGTATATTTCGCCGACGCCACGTGTCACACTGTTGACAACATTCGCCGCAACTCGTTTAGAAGACCGTGCCATAGCTCCGCTATTTTCGAAGATTAATAAATCAAAAAATACCACGTAACAGCCAAAAGTGCCAATAAAACATACCCTAAGTCTCAAAAATGGTGGAGATATCTATCCTTTTAAAAAAATCACGACCATTAGCACATTTTTTCGTCCCCTAAAGATATCTCCTCCCTTAAGAGTTCAGCTAATGAGCAATATACATGAGAGATAAGACAACGAGGACCTCGATTGTGAAAGTTGTATAGCAATTCAATCTCTGATGTATTATTAGTGTAAAAAACAAAAGGCTTTAAGGGGCTAGGCTACTGTGACGACCCGAAAATCAGCGTTATTCGAAAAAAATAATTTTGAAGGAATAACTAAGATGATTGAAAAATCGTTCGGACATTTATTTGTATGTACATTAACAACCTTGTGTTCTAGGTTTCATTCAAAAATATTAATAATTAAAGAAGTTACAAATAATCTCGTGAAGGACCTTTGAACGTGAGGGGCTCAACGGTGTCCTGAATTTGGGCCACCCAGTTTGACACAAAAAAAGAGTTAAAAAAAATTAAAATACACAATATTAGGTAGCACTTGATCAAGCTTTTTTTGTTATCGCGTTTCAATCATAAAAAAAAACGTTTGAATTTATTTTTCGATTTTTCTATGAAAAATGACATTATTGGTGATAACTAATGGAAAAAATGTTAGAAAGAAAAACGTAGGTCAAGACTAAAGTACTGTTACACTGAATAAGTGTACCGAATTTCAAGTCAATGCGGTCATTAGCTGTCGACAAATCGTGTACACCGTTTTAAAAAACAGTGTCGAGATAATCGCGTTTAAGGTAGTCCTATCGCTTCACACTCGTCATACCACTGTTTATACTTGAGACTTGTACAATTTATATTTTTAACATATGCAAAAAACATAATTTATAATAACGAACATTTTCCATGCCTAAACTGTTTCATGAATGTTCACATTTAATTAGAAAAATGAAAAAAATAGTTATGTCAACGATTCGCGCAGTATTTCTAGGTTTGATATTTGGCAACATTGATTCTATCTCCGTCTCTTTTTACTCAACCGGGCGAGTTTAACCTCCATGCTTTTCAACGTCGATCTGTCAAAACAATGTCACGCGCGGGAAATAGAAAGCATTATATTCGGGCCACGTTGGTAAAAAGCGTGGACAATTTGTGTCGGCGAAATATGTCGGTTAAAAATGAAATATGTGTGAAAATTCGAATAAGTGAGATGAGGTTAGGACTACAGTCAGTTGTTGCCTTGCTGTCACGTCTCTTTATCGTAGCAAGTGGTAATTAATCCAATACCGGAAGTTCAAGTTAAACTTGATATTACATAAAAATTAGATCAATAAGCGTAATTTTTTCTGAGAGCATTGGGTTATTACAAGTGTTAAGTATGTAAATCTGATTATTTTTAAGAATCTGACGGATTTCCACTGTTATGTACACTTTTGTAGCGACCGGAAATTGGGTTTTTGTATGTCGTCTCGGAATTCCTTCACAAAAACACGCAATGTTAATATTTTTTTCTCTGCAATTAGGTCGAAAACCAACCCTGAAATGTTACAGAGACGATTATTAATATATTTAGTGAAGCTCAAAAAAAATTATGAATATTTTATGGATTGAAGCCTGGCAATAGGACTACCTTAAAGATCTGTGATTCCTGCACCATACGTTGGACCTTCCTCTTCAATTTGAGCTGCCTCAAACGGCGAACGATATTTTGAATTTTTCACAGTAGCCTAACCTCTTAAAGTCCCTGGCGAATAATGGAAGTAAATATCCAGAAATATTTTATAAGCAGCAATGTAAAATTATGTGAAAGGTGAAAATTACGTTATTCACAATCCAAAAGCACAACCAAAAAATAATAAAAAATATCATAATATTACTGTACTTAAAGGCACGTACTTTGCGTCGATTAAATATTTCAATTTCAATGAAATGTTTCGCCTCAGTCCTCGTTTGTTCTTCATCCTCCAAAATGAAAATTCGATGGTGATTAAGAGTTCGTACAGATACAACACGATGTTAAAGTTCTAACATAACTATACTTCTTTTTCTTTCTTCTCTCTTCGCATCTTGAACTTCGAGATCCTGGGAAGGCGAGAGAAAAAAAGTTCGCAGTTTGCAACAGAAAGAATATAAAAAAATATTCAACAAAAAAACGAAATATGGCGTTACGATGGAGTGAAAATGTTTTTCTTTTTTTTCAGGATCCGAAACTGAAGTCACTGGTGACATTGGGCTCTCAAGACAGTCTCGAAGACAAGACCGTTTCGATATGTTACGGCTCGGACTTTGTAAACGTAACGTTTATAAATTTCTGCGCGACACGAGCCGAAATAGCCCGACACTGGACCGATCAGTTGTTTCAGCTTGCTTACAATTTGACGCAGCTGAACACGAGTACGATGTTGTTTTTGCAAAAAGCTCACACAAAACTGACGCTAACGGCCGACAAGTCGGGTAAAGTGCCAGTGAAGAAGTAAGTGCGACGACTGATGATGTTGAAGTTTGCATCGTTCGAGTGCAACGAAAATTAATTCTTCTTAAGGGGAGATATACACCTAGGAGCCGGAAAAAGGTCATTTTTGTGAATTTTTTCAAGGAAAATTATTTGAAATTTCGGATTGGGGTTTTAATTATCTAAAAGTATATACATTTAAAAATATGTTTAATTTTGTTTATTTGAAAATATCAAAAATATACAAGGATATTGTATGATCCGTGGAGCGTCGTAAAAAAATCTGCGTGTACGGTACCCATCGGCGTTTCTTCAAAAATCATCTGAAAAAATAAACCAAAAAGATTATTAAATTAGATACTATAATCTAGCACTTGTCATAGCCGATTTTGAAAATCTCGATTTATGACAAAATGGCGGACGTTTGAACATAAATAGTGATTTTTGGGCCAAAAATTAGTTATTATTTTGCCTATAAAACAAAAACTAAGTAACGGAAAAAAAATCCTATGACACGTACTAGATAATGGTGTATAGAATAACCACAAAAAACCTCAAGACAATCGGTTAATTGGTTTTCGATAAATTTTGGGTACCGATTTGAAAAACGTGGTTTTGAGAAAAACGCGTTTGAAAATTTGGGAATGAATAAATTATGAAATTTGTCATGGAATGACATGGAATCATCGATACCAGGCCCATAGTGTAGGTCTTCTACGGTCGACGGAATGTTCGTAGCTTCTAAATCCTCGACCTCGACCATCTAGGTGTATATCTCTCCTTAAGCTATTCCTTTCGCGGAGGGCCGTACTTTATGTAATGGCGCTTAATAATGACAAGTTACAATAAATTATTATATAGTGGCGCTTAATGATAATAAGTCACAATAAATTACTTTACTCGACGATAAACTGGATAAATTTGGCTTGAAATTTTTTCAGGGATATACTTTCGAAAAGCCCATACCCCCGATTAATTTGGAATTTCGGGTACCCATGTATTTTGACTCGCTTATCACGAATATGATAGTGAAAATACCTGCAAATTTGGTTTTCAAGGTCGAAACTCACAAAAAATTATTAAAACAAAAAGTTTTTTTATTTTATTTTAATAAATCTTGATCTTAGACAAAAATGTTTCCTGCAATAGTTGTAGCCTATAAAAAGATTGAACTTTTATGTTCCCGATAGATTTTGTCTAAAACCATTTTGTTTCGAAAAAAATGGAATAATGCAATAAGTACATTTTGCTAAACTCCATTTGTTTCGATATTATTCAATTACGCACTTTACCACGGGAAGGTTGGAGCTTAGTCTTTAAACCCAAACAAACCCAAACAAAAACAAGCAAAAAACAAAATACAAAAAAACCAAGAAATAAAATAAAATACAAAAACAATAAACATGCACTTTAAAGACTAAACTCCAACCTTCCCGCGGTAAAGTTCGTAAGTAGATAATATCGAAACTAATGGAGTTTAGCAAAATGTACTTATTGGAGAATTATCCCATTCATCTCGAAACAGAATGGTTCCAGACAAAAACTCTATACAACATAAAATATCAATCTTTGTATAGGCTACAACTTTTGTAGATACCATTTTTCTCTAACATCAACATTTCTTAAAATAAAATAGAAAACCTTTTAAAAAATTAGTTTTTGCGAATTTTGACTTTGAAAATTAAATTTGCGGGTATTTTCACTATCATATTGGTGATTCAAATACATGGGTACGCGAAATCCCGAATAAATCGGCGTTATGGGATTTTCGGAACTACACCCTTCAATCAGTATACCAGGATGTATTTTTACTCGATTACAGACGAAAGTCAGTTGATTGTCAAATATTCGGGTTCGTGAAAGGACTACCTTGATCGTTTCATTATTTTTGCCGATGTGCTGCCAAAGTCACTAAAACAGTTTTACGAAATCTCATTAGATATCCACGACTTCAATTCGCAAAGAAAAGGCTTTGGATAATGATAAAAATAAAGGAACGAAATACGAACAAAAAAGTTCGTTGCGTTCCAACGATGCAAACTTCAGCGTCATGACTGAGAGAAAGGAATAGATTTAAAAAACGACGTTTATCGAGGAAATAGCTTTGAATGCATTGAGCTTTTTTCTTCTTCCAGCATTATAAAGATGTTCACTCAGAACAAGGAGGATCGTAAGCGGGTCGAGAAAGCTCTCGACATTGCCTCACTACCATCGGGAAAGGTAACGTCGTCGTTCGGCCGAAACAACACTTTTTCTTCCTCCTCCTTTTTTTAAAATTCTTCCACGATTTTTCTATTTTCTCCATTGGGTATTACGATGGCATTCGGCCAAAATGCCCATTAAGTCGTTCAGCATCCGTTCTGACGATAATTGCTCGGCCACGGTCACGGGATGCATGGAAAAATTGTGTTTCGCACCCACACACGCGCACCCACGCGTGCTCAGTGTGCGCGTGGAAATTTACGAGCGTTTCGCACATTTCACTTAGAGATAATGGCCAAAAATTAAATAAAAACAAAAGGTTATTTTATAACAGAGCTATTGGAAATCACGAAGAGGCAATAACGTTGTGTAACTCTCGAGTCACGAATTACGAGTAACCTTCGGGAAACATGGCATCATTTCGCGGAGCCTGGACAATAAATGCAACTCGTAAATTATATCCTGTTGCGGTGCTACTGTCACGTATCCTGAGAAGCTAACCTTTTTTGTTGTGGCGGAACGGCTAGGTTTTAGCATAGTTAAAAATACATCACGATTTCGGGTGGTGCATGTGCGTTTAGGATTCGGTAGCATTTATCCTCAGGGGCCGGGCTTAAGGGGCTATACCAGTGTGAACGCTGAAAATTATGGTGATTTTCGGGAATTTTTTGGAAGAAATTTACTCGATTAAATGTTTCGAAAAATTAAGAATATATTTGGCTATATTTGACCTAGATTACATAATTTTTTCATAGAAAAATATTGAGATCCAAGCGACTTGTGCGCTGCCTTCGGAGGCGCAAAAAAAAGTTCCTCCACTGCTGACATGATTCCGGCCGATTGAGTAGCTGAAACCGAAAAAGGAAAAAATGTCGTTAAACTGGAAGGTATTTCCTGTACAATGACGTAGGATTTTCAAAAAATTTCAAAATCAAACAAAATGGCGTAGTTATGAAAAAAAAAACGTCTGTTTTCTTGCCTATAAAATGGTCGTTTTTTTCAATGCCAAATCGTCAATTTTCATCCAATCAAAAATATCCTACGTCATTGGGGAGTAAATATATTCAAGAGTACTCAGTTCAAATTTCAAGTCAATCGGATAATTGCTCTTTGAGTTACAATGTCAGCAAATTTGAAAAATCTCATTTCGAGGAAAACGCGTTTTAAGATTTAACTATCGATTTTCGCAAGATAAAATGATATTTACCATAAAAACTGCTAATCAGCTATACCTGGCCTATACAATGGACCCTCCTCTTCCTCGAATAATGCCTGCTGAGAGGCTTAAACGCTCGAAAGTCCGAAAGAATGCTACCCCGAAAGATCAAAACTCCGAAAGAATTTTACACGAAAGACCAAAACTCCGAAAATCTGAATACCGTCAAAATAATTCGGCTGTGGAGATTTAAAAGTTTCAAAATTTTCAATAAATCGACGAATTATTTCAATTTTTTTTTATTTATTAAGAAGTCATTTTACGTCAATTTTGAAATTTGTGTAGACAATGTTATACGTTCTACATAATTTACAGTCAACTGTGCAGACTTTCGCTGGCATGATCTTGACGTAACTTGTAATTTCGGAACATTAAAATTAGGAATTTTAAACCGTCGGAGCATTCAAAGTTCGGAATTTCAACCTGGCCCCTTTGCTCATCGTCATCCCTTCGTCCGTCTAGGATAGCGGAGTGCAGCCCTTTTATTATTCAGCCCCTTGGATCAGAATTCTAAAGTTATTCGTGAAATACGAACTTAGAGAGGGTACTTGAGAGCAAAATGGTTGTGGTCACGGTAGCATAATGGGTTTGATAAAAAAATGGTTTGTAATTTGGTAACGTCTTCCGAGTTATTTGTATTATTTGTAAATTGTTTCTATTATTTAAACTATAAGTTATTCATATATAACGGGTAAAAAATAGCTCATTTTCGCAATGTTTTTTTCGATGGTTCAAACACGTTAGTCTGATTTTTTTTATGTCAAATCAAAGCACTCATGAAGAACAGAAAATAAATTTTTAAACATTTATTTTGATTTTTTTTACCTTTTTTTAACAGTTGAAAATGTCTTCGTAAAAAAGGAGTCCTCACGGTGTACACGGTTGTGGCCGTGAATATTGTCTGAAACAAAATTTGTAAAAAGATTATTAATCAGTATAGAAGCCGCTATCTTGCGATGGAGGTTTTTTTAAAATAAAAATGGACAAAATGGCAGCGGTTTGTAAAAAAGTATCGAATTTAGCTTTTTTCGACAGTTTTTCATTTCTTTAAATATGAAGATTAAAATAAAAGCTTCCATAGCAACATAAAGAATGGCGTGAATAATGTTGTGTCAAAATTTGAGACGGATAGCTTAAAAACTCTTCCTTTGAGAGTGTACACCGTTTTGAAAAACGACATTTCGAGAAAAACGCGTCCGTCCGCGCCAGGTCTCACGCAGCTGGTCGAATCCCTTTTTCTGAGAAAGGCTGTAGCAACCGAAATAATTCGAATTTCACCCCAAAAATTGAACAGCATGTTTATAACGGTCTATACTATCGGATAATGCAAAAAACATCGATTTTTTGAAAATTTTACACTGTGAAAATTAATTTAATTTTAAAACCTTAAAAAATTAATTTTGAAGGAATAAGCAAGATGATTGAAAAATCATTTGGATACTTATTGGTATGTACATTAACAAAGTGTTTTACCAAATTTCATTTTAAAATATCCATAATTAAAGAAATTATAAACAATCTCGTGATGGACCTTCGAACGTGAGAGGCTCAACGGTGTATAATTGGTCTTGATTTTGGCCACCCGGTTGACAGAAAACAAAAAAAAAAAATTCTCCAAATACATAATATTGGCCAAGCCTTGTCTGAGCTTTTTTTTATCGTGTTTCAATTATCAAAAAAGTTATTGAATTTTTTTCTTCGAATTTTCGAGGAAAAATGACATTATTATTGTTAGAACTATTGAAAAAAATGTTAATAAGAAAAACGTCGGTCAAGGCTAAACTACACCATAGTGTAGTCCAACATATGGTGCATTTAGCACCATATGTTGGACCTTCCTCTTCAATTTGAGTTGCCGCAAGCGATGAACGAGTGTTCGTAATTTTTACAGTAGCCTAACTCCTTAATAAACGACAGATTGAATCATGGGTTTCCATTCGACATCACAATTATAGGCATCTTCTGACGAGCTGCAAGAGTCTGCTTTAACGTGCAATTCAACACGCACTTGACCACTTTTTTCGAAAATTATTATTTCCCTATCGCTCAAACATGTTTATTCTTGGGATGAGTGAAATTTTATTACGTCTTGAAAAAAAAACGTCATAAATTTCACATATCTTCTGATTGACATCACGAGTTCGTTATTGAGACTGGTAATATTTTTCTCAATTATTTTTGTACCTGAAGTTGCGTACTTTTCATTCATATTTTTCCCTCCTCCGAACGTTATATTTTTAGGGTTTTTTTTAAAGGTAGTTCTGTAGTTTTGGTCAAATCTTAGGAATTGGCTAAAATCTAAGTATGGTGTAGATATGAACTTCCTGGACTGATGCCCAAAAATTCAATTCGATTCACCGTTTAGTTCATGAGATAATTGCAATTGAATATGGGTATTTTTGTACCCTATACCTAACACGTAAACTGATAGGAGTTTGCTCGCATTTCTCGATATAGGTTCTAAACGGATCTTAGGATTTCAAAATAAAAACACACGTGTACGCAGTACTATTGTGGGATTGATTTTGGAAAAAATGACAAACTTTGACCGTTTAGTATCCGAGATATCGACTTGTGAAAAGTGGTAATTTTATTCCACACCGAACTCGGGGCCAACCATCTGTAACGGAATGGCAACAGTGTACGCTGCAGCCAGCTGATCGGCGCGTGGTCTGGGAACTCGAAGCGTCTTTTTTTTCCCGAGTTCTAGTAATTCTGAGACAGATGTGAAATAAATTTATTCTGCAAACAAATTTAATTTGTTCAATTTATGCATGTATTTGTCTTTGTTACAGCGAATACAATTTAAACTGTCGGCGGGATGTTGTAAATCCACGATCCGACGTCCTTCGACAGCGAATTTTTGTTGCTGATCGTTGAGGTTATGGTTATTCTCATCGCGTTTAGCCGCATTTGCTTGACACATGGCTGTCACAGCTTTCGGTCTTTTAGCAAGCGCCTTTTTTCTTGTGAACTTTCCTTTGTATCGCATTTGGGTTGACATTTTCGCGCTTTTTTTATTTATATAAAATATTTCGCGAAAGACGGATCGTAGGAAGTTCAACGCTATGACTGCAGGAGAATCGCGCTGTTGTCACGATTGCAGCGCCGCTCTCTATACGAGTATGAGACCTATATATGCATGAGGTGCGAATGTGTGGGGCATATAGAGGGTACAAGCTCTGTCAAAAATTTACAACCAACAGCATCGTATAGGCATTGGATACGCTTCGATGAAAACTTTTGGCTCATACGTGTACCTACAGAACTACCTTAACAAAATCACAGCAGTCATGTACAATTTCCAGACACCGTTTTGTACTAAACAATTGACGGGCCACCTGATACATGGGGCTCGAAAAACATTGTACAGTTCACGCTCGTATTTTTCCTATCCGCGAATGAGGAACAAGAGAAAAAGGATACGAGCCTCGACTGGTGCCGTCGCTTCATTGAATTCTTGGCACTGCGAGAGGTGCAGGTGCCCTGTGAAGGTTACCAGTATTTTTCACATTTCACTGTTCCCCCCTCCCTCACGGTTGGCAGGGCGCCAACGATACCAAAGGAAGCCGTAAATCTACCGAACGTCACCTAAAGTCACCTAATACTCGACAAGAAAAAAATCGAAACGTTTAGTGAATTTTACCCAACGGAAACATCGAACGTCTGATTGAGAGCTCAAGTGGATTTTTCAGGGTCGTTATTCGCTTTTTTTTCTTTCACCTCCGCCTGTCCATCCGTCTCTGTCTTTTCCTCGCGTTTTTTGCCTCAAGAAAATGGTATTTATTTGTTTGTTTTTCTTTTCTGCCTTTTCCCACAGAACGACGCTGTGTCATTGCAAAAATTTCAATTCGAGGATTTCTTCAACTTCTACAAATCATTGACTCAACGCACCGAGGTTGAAAAAGTATTCGAGGAAATCGTTGGTAATACGAAACGCCGATTAATGTCCGTTACGCAGCTTGTGGGCTTTCTCAATCAGACACAGAGAGATCCTCGTCTAAATGAGATATTGTATCCGTACGCTAACACGGCACGTGCAAAAGACATAATTAACCAGTACGAACCTAACAAGTATAACGCAAGCCGTGGACAGCTCAGTTCCGATGGTTTTCTCAGGTATTTGATGAGCGAGGACAATCCCATTATGGCTGTTACGAAATTCGAATTGTCGGACGATATGGATCAACCGCTCGCCCATTATTTCATCAATTCTAGTCACAACACGTATCTGACAGGTGAATACAAAATTATTCATACCTATCGGTGATTTTGTGTGTCAACGTTCGTACTTTTGGAAAATTACAACTCGCGTGAAGATTCGAGTGTAGCGAGCTTTTTTTTTCGTCTACACTGGACTCGCGTCATTGGGCCAAATTTTTATACGGGAAGGGCGCACAGTGCGGGATATATTTTTATCAAATAAAGTGAAAATCGGTAAAACATTCTTTACTTTAAGGCGTTACCCCCTCTTGTAGCGCAAAAAAGGCCCTTTTCATGAATTAGAATAGAAAACTACAAAACTTTTTTAATCAATCAATATACCATCTTAAAGAACACATCTTGAAGAACTTTCAGTAATTTTTTTATTGAAAAATATTACATTGTTTAGTGGCAAATGGCCGTCAATGAAATAATGTTTTTATATACACGGTTTGCGGTGACCAACATTGCGGCGAAGTGGATCATCTGAAAAAAAAATGCGGATGGATTTAGTCAAATATAAGTATAAACTAGTCTTTAATCGAAGGATTTTAAAAAATATTCATTTTTCACAAAATGGCGGACAGTCAAAGTTAATGGTTCGATTTTAACAAAAAAAAAAACGGCCGTTTTTTGGCTATAAAACGGCCATTTTTTTCGAAAAAAAAAATCGAACGATTAAAGAGTACATTTTTATGTATTAAACAAGCCTGCAAAATTTGAAGAAGATCGGTTCATTAGTGTTCGAGTAATCTTGGTCACCGACTTCAGAAATGCCATTTTGAGAAAAACGCGTTTAAAGTTTCAATTTCAGTTTACACGAAGAAAATATTTTTTTTTTGTAAACTTACATAGAGTCATCTATTCTGGGCCCATACAGAAGTATGGGCCCGGATACTTATACTTAAAAAAAATACAATAAAAAAAAATCGATTTTTTCAAAATCGCAAGTGGGGATAACCCGTTAAGGGGTGAGATGCAGTCAGAGGCGTGAAAAAACGAGCATTTTTTATAGCAATTAAGTTTGTTTTACAAAAGTGGTTACACGAACCTTTTATGTTATATTTCGACTTGACTTGTACAAATTTTCAAAGAAAAATGTTGATTATTTATAAAAATATCGCTATCTTTGTCGGATCCCCGTCGGCATGTAGTGCTTTGCGGTGACCATCATAAAATTTTACTGGATCTGGAATAAAAAAAAACCAAAAAAATCATTAGTTTAATAATAAATTTAGTCCTTAATCGAAGCTTTTTTCTTAAAAAAATAACAAAATGGCGGCTTCCGACAGATAACTTTAGATTTTCGGCCAAAAAATCGCTCGTTTATTGTTTAAAAAAATAGAAATTTTCGACAAAAATGAAAATCCTTCGATTAAGGACTAATTTTAAATGCTATCAATAAGCACACCAAATTTCGTCAAATTCCATCGAGTGGTTTTTTAATTATAGTGGTCACCGACTTGAAAAACATAGTTTTGAGAAAAACGCGTTTAAAGTTTTTCGATGTGGATACGGTATTATATGTTCGTAAAATTTTGAGCTCGATGGATGAAGCTAAACTTTTTTTATGTATTTCGATCCGCTCAATTCGAATATCACAATTTTTGCCGAAAAGTCGAGCATTCTATTGTTTATAGCCAATTGATAAAACAATTTTTCAAAAAATTAAAGTTTTTCGGGATGAATTATTTTTTAAAAATATTTGGGGCAATTTTAAAACGAAAGTATTCTTTATAAAATTTTGCTAAAGTTCATAGTTTTTGAGTAATACATTTTTGAAAATTTCTGAAAGCGTTTTCCAATTTTACACTTGATTTATGTATAGAAATACTAATTAAAAAATTACATCGAATCATCAATTCCTGGCGGATTCTGCCGATGTGGAAGCTTCCAAAACATCAATTTGTTGTTGTCTTCGAAGCATTCTGCCTTCCCGGGTATTATCGTTTGCGCGGTTGTCAGCCGCTACCTGCCATGGGGACCCGACGCCCCTTCACTAATTGTGGGATATCCCGGAAACTATTCATCGGATTGACTTGAAATTTTCCGCGAATATTTTCAAAACATCATACTTCAAGGAAATGTAAAAAAGAAAATCGATTTTTTGAACATTCTGACTGCATCTCACCCCTTAAGGCAGCTGTTGTCTGGAGCGCTTTTTTAGATTTTTAGGATGGAATATCTAAAAAAGATCATTCAAAAAGAAATACACGTGTCTATTGATTCTTCAAGAGTATGTACAAATGAAAAAAATATATTTATTATCTCGTATTTTTATACGCTTGTTTACAACGGTGCGCGGGAAATGCCCTTAATTAGCGACCAGTGTTGTGAGGATTGTATGAATCTGAAAAAAACAATCGTATTTTTAATCTGTATGAGTACTGTAATGTTTTGTACCAGATTCAGCGGAAGGTTTGTTTTTACAAGATGGAGGCATGCTTAAGGTAATCCTATCGCCAGGCTTCAACCCATAGGATTTTCATTTTTTTTTGAGCTTCACTAAATATATTAATAATCGTCTCTGCAAAATTTCAAGGTCGGTTATCGACCTAATTACAGAGAAAAAATATTAAAATTGCATAATTCTAGTGAAGGAATACCGAGACGACATGGAGAAACCCAATTTCCGGTCGCTACAAAAGTATACATAATAGTAGGAATTGGTCAGATTCTTAAAAATAATCAAATTTACATACTTAACTCTTGTAGTAATTCAATGCTCTTAGAAAAAATTACGCTTATTGACCTAATTTTTATGTAATATCAAGTTTAATTTGAACTTCCGGTATTGGATTTATTACCACTTGCTACGATAAAGAGACGTGACAACAAGGCAACAGCTGACTGTAGTCCTAACCTCATCTGTCTCATTCGAATTTCCACACATATTTCATTTTTAACCAACATATTCCGCCGACACAAATTTTCCACGCTTTTTACCAGTCGTGGCCCGAATACAATGCTTTATATTTTCTGCCCCTGACATTGTTTTCACAGATCGACGTTGAAAAGCATGAAGGTTAAACTCGCCTGGTCGAGTAAAAAGCGACGGAGATAGAACCAATGTTGCCAAATATCAAACCTAGAAATACTGCGCGAATCGTTGGAATAACTATTCTTTCATTTTTCTAATTAAATGTGAACATTCAACAGTTTACACATGGAAAATTTAGTTATTAAAATTTTTTTGTTGCATATATTAAAAATATGGATTGTACAAGTCTCAATTATGATCAGTGGTATGACTAGTGTGAAGCGATGGGATTACCTTAATTTTGATTATCAGTTTTTTCCCATTTTCCTGCGCATTCTACCAGTTATATATTAAAAAAATATTTCTCCCTTGAGGGATAATAAACATCCGAAAAAGCCTTTTCGCGCTGCAACTTTTCCAAAATTGAAAATATCCTGCTACACTGAGAAAAAAAAATCATTGATCCAATATCATTGGTGTTAACGAATGAAATTTCGTTGATTCAATTGTAAAATTGTTGGTGTAAATAATCGGATTTATTAGTCCACACAAAACGCTATTGACTTCAATAACATGATAAAGTTGAAAGTTTTTTTTTCATTCAAAAGATATATTGTTAGCCAAGAACAATATATTATTGAAACTATCTAAAAAATTATCGCGAACAAATTACATAGTTTTGAATGCAATTTCTGCAGCGAACGAAAAAACGTTTCAATTCATAACATGAATATTGTTCATTCGAGTACACAAGAAAAATTTAATTTCGCTCGTCCCACTCAAATAAAATTTCTATTCAGTAAATATGTTATTTTATTGTTTTTACCATAACCGATATTGATTTTAAGTACATTATTCGTTAAAATATTAATATATTTTGATTGAAAAATATTAAGCAAATGTCTGAATTGGTTAAACAATTATGCGAAAGTAAAATTTGTTTCTTGCACATTAGGTTGAAAGAATGCAACCAAATCATGGCCGAGCGCCACCGAAATTATAGGTGTGAGGAAACCCGTAGTTCCCGGAGTAACCGCTAGAGGCCGCACGCGCGCTCGTTTCTCGTAAGCGTAGCGCGAACCAAAAATCTACTTAAACGCTGGAAAAACTCTAAAGAGTATCGCTTATTGGCCTGTGGCTAAGATCGAAGTGTAGTATCGGTTCTAATCAGTTGAATATCTGATATTCTCTCCATGGATACTCCATTGGATATCTGACATTCTCTCCACTATTATCGTGGATGATCATTCTAATGCTCACTTTTTATTTAAGATTTAAAACAAATTGAAAAACTTACGTCTCATGACATATTCGTTTCGATGTAGTAAAGAAATAATTGATTCTATTGATTATATTTTTGTACGAAATAAAAAATGTTTGTAGCAACCGCTAAATGATTTCGTCCAATACATCTATGGATTGTATATAGAATGATTTAAATAGAATATAATTTTATTTGAAGGATAATGTAGATATTCACAGAACAGAAGAGCTTTTTCAAATAAAATTACATTTTCATTTAACCATTCACAATATTAAATCAATCACATTTTCCAATATTTTATACTATTGAAACAATCTCATATATCGGTGGCACTCCGCAGCAGCACGTTTATTTGGATCAACCAATATATTTTTTTTTTATTCAATTGGTTTTTCTTTTTCTCAGTGTAACTGTAATTATAGGTCTCTGAAACATAACGGGTACCAAAAAGTTTCGAGTCTAGTTCTGTACCACGTCAATAGTGATAGTCTCGAAACTTTTTGATACCAGTATGTCAAGATTGAATTTTGATAAAATCGTTGAAAGTATTTAGTTCGAAAGGACATTGAATTTGCAGAAAAACCATGTCACTCAATAACTTTGTCAAAATGTAAGATGCCTAGATAAACTTCTGTACACACAAAGTTAAGATGCAAGCTTTATATTTGGAATGAATTCGTAGTCATCCCTTCGGCGTCACTCCCAAAATAAAATCGAATTCATCAAAGGTTCGAAAGAAAAACTGTACAAGCATCTTGACCCGTAATTTCTTTGGTAACGAAGTGTCAATTAACAAAGCCTTTATTGACGGTATTTTGTTTTCTTTAATTTCTCTAGGTCACCAGTTAACCGGAAAAAGTTCGGTGGAGATTTACCGGCAGTGCTTGCTGGCAGGTTGTCGTTGCGTCGAGTTGGACTTTTGGAACGGAAAACTCGACGAGCCGGTTATCGTTCACGGGTAAAAACATCGCAAATATGAAAAATCTAGAAAAAAAAAATTGAAGAATCTTGTAGATCGCTTGATATACAGTGTTTGGAAATAAGCTAGTATTTTTTAGCGATGCGCTCGCGTAGTTAAACCCGTTATAATGGTAACATTGTTCGAAATGTGAACAAACAAAAAACACACACACGAATCTGTATGAGCAGATACACGTTTGTGCCTGAAATATACGCTCGAGATGTGATCGAGGCGATAGCAGAGAGTGCCTTTAAAACATCGGATTATCCAGTCGTGCTCAGTTTCGAGAATCACTGCAATCCGAGACAGCAGGCTAAGATCGCTCAGTATTGTAGGGAGTACTTTGGTGAAATGCTGCTTGATGCCCCCCTCGAATCGCATAAGGTATTCGCTTTAATTCATAGTGTTGTACCGTCGTTTAACTGCGTAAATTAGTTTAGACTTTTCGGTTTTTTGTTCTTCGGGTAGTCCTGCGAAGTGACGCGATTCTCGCTGGTTGAATTTTTTCACGTTGCTATTACAGCGTTCAATTTCGCCTCAAAGAAGGTTCGAGGAGTAGCCAAAGCTTTCTTAAGGGATTCGGCTGTTGTGACGACACGAAAATGAAGGTTATTTAAAAAAATTAATTTTGAAGGAATAAGTAAGATGATTGCAAAATCGGTTGAACATTTGTTTGAATGTACATTAACGAAGTTGGGTACCAAATTTCATTTAACAATATTGATAATTAAAGAAGTTGTAAATAATCTCGTGTATAAAAATGTATTTGTTTTTCTTTCGATTTTTCGAGGAAAAGTGATATCATTAATGTTAATGACTAATGAAAAAAAAATGTTTAGAAGAAAAACGTCGGTCAAGACTAAACTACTATTACACTGAATAAGTGTACCAAATTTCAAGTCAATCCGTTCATGAGATATCAAGAAATCGTGTACACCGTTTCGAGAAAAACACGTTTAAGGGGCTATGGGTGATTTTCGGGAACTTTTTGGAAGAAAAGTACTCAATTAAATGTTTTGGAAAATTAAGAATATATTTGGCTATATTTGACTTATATTACATAATTTCTTCATAGAAAAATATTGAGATCCAAGCGACTTATGCGCTGCCTTCAAAGGCGCCAAAAAAAGTTCCTCCACTGCTGACATGATTCCGGCCTATTGAGTAGTTGAAAACGGAAAAGGAAAAAATTTCGTTGAACTGGAAGGTATTTCCTGTACAAAGACGTAGGATTTCCGAAAATTATCAAAATCTAACAAAATTGCGTAGTTATGAAACAAAGTCTGTTTTCTTGCCTATAAAATGGTCGTTTTTTTCAATGCCATATCGTCAATTTTCATCCAACAAAAAATATCCTACGTCATTGTAGAGTAAATATATTCAAGAGTACTCAGTTTAAATTTCAAGTCAATCGGATAATTGCTCTTTGAGTTACAATGTCAGCAAATTTGAAAAATCTCATTTCGAGAAAAACGCGTTTAAATATTTAACTATCGATTTTTGCAAGATAAAATGATAGAGATACGGCCTTGAAATGTTTACAGGATATTCTGGAAAGTATAAACTGTCGAAAAAGGCAAAAAAAACAAATAAATCGATATATTTAAAGTGTCACACTGGTATAGCCCCTTAACGTTTAACTAGCAGTTCTATCGTTGTAGTAATGAGTTTACCTTCAATCTGTGATGCTTGCACCATATGTTGGACCTTCCTCTTCTACTTGAGTTTCCTCGAGCGACGAACGATTTTTTGAAATTTCACAGTAGCCTAACCCCGTAAACCTTTTCGATAGAGTACAGTAATCTGATAGTTGTGTGAAAGATGACGTTGAAGTTTTCATTTTTGGAATGCAACGATATTTTTTGCTTTTCATTTTTTGTTTTTTTATTTTTATCATTATCCATTGTTTTTTTTTGCAAATTGAGATCGTTCATTTCTAATAATACGTCGAAACGTTTGGGCGATTTTCACACCCCAAATGGGGAAAAAATTGAAAAATTAGAAAAAATTGATTTCCTTTGCATTCCAACGATGCAAACTTCAACGTCATTGTGAAAGTCTATGAGCGTGGTTTTTGATAACATAGTGGTTTGGGAGAGGCTTCTTTTGGAATACGTTGGAATTTCTGACAATGGATAACACGAAATTACCGTATTTCCTATTTGCGACCACTAGCAGGACTACCTTAGCTTAGATAAGTCAATTCGGAGTATCTAGACCCATGAATAATCGCACAACGTAGTCGAGAGGGTTCTGTCCACGTTCTTGTTTTTTTTTCGTACCGAAATGGGCCATCGCCAAAAGTGGTGGCAAGAAAAAGTACAAAAATCTGATGGAACAGACCCGACGTTAAGGGGAGGTACCTGAGTAAACGGCGAGAAAAACAGGTAAATTTCGGGAATTATTACTTCAAAAACTAATGTTTCGATTGGATCCGGGTTTTTTTATCGGAAAATATGTACATTGTAGTGTGTTTAGGAATTTTTTAAAATAAATTCATTGACTGGAAGTGATTCAAACGCGATTATCTCGAAACATAGTTTTCAAAGTTGGTGCCAGATGTATCTCGAAAACGGCTTGTCCGATTTTGTCCAAATTTGGATACAATATTCTTCGATAGTTTTTCTCGTTCGCCACGTAGGGGTTTTTCATTTGATTGAACCATTGCTTTTTTATGCAATGTGTATGCAATCCAAAATCGTCGGAAATTGCGAACGAAAAACGAATATTAAATTAAAACGGTCGCAATTCCGTCAAAAATGAAAATTTCAAAAAAATCCTACGTGGCGAACGAGAAAAACTATCGAAGAATATTGTATCCAAATTTGGACAAAATCGGACAAGCCGTTTTCGAGATACATTTGGCACCGACTTTGAAGACTATGTTTCGAGATAATCGCGTTTGAATCGCTTCCAGTCAACGAATTTATTTTTAAAAATTCCTAAACACATCTCAATGTACATATTTTCCAATAAAAAAAAACCTGGATCCAATCGAAACATTAGTTTGTGAGATAAAAATTCCCGAAGTTTACCTGTTTTTCTCGCCGTGTACTCAGGTACCTCCCCTTAAAAACTCTGTCACAACTATGTCTCTTGATCGTAAAGTTTTACAAAATTGAACAGTCTGGATCTCCGAGATCCAATGAACATTTTATCTGTCCAGTGACTCCTCAACTTGTTTGAGAATTTCAAAGTCCATCGACTTTTCGCCGATTGGCTACGAATGAGAACGAAATGTAGAAACGAGTCGATGAATTGTGGATTGTGAAATTGATTGGTCGGTCCTCGTAGCTCGAACCAGGCGAGGAGCTCCCACCGCCGTCGCTGCTGAAGCGCAAAATCATCATAAAAAACAAGAAGAAGCATCACCATCATCACCATCACAAGAAACATCAGAAGAAGCATCACGCGACGTTGCACGAGGCCGCGGAGGGTGCGCATAATGTCGAGGATGATGCAGCGGCAAATTCAACGGGCGATGGTGAAAACGGACCGCCGCCTGATATTATACCGCAGAACGAGGTGCCGGAAGGCGGCGGAACAGGTGATCAACAAATTGGAAACAGCAATGGCGGTCCTCACGCCCCGATGCTCCAGCACCGACAGGGCAGCAAAGACAGCGCCCAAGACGATGACGGTGCGTTATTTTCAAATCGAACGTGCGATTTTATTTCATAATACTGGGATCTTGAATAAGTTCTCGCGGTTTTTCGTGTAAATTAATGCTTCATTTAAAAAAATCATTCCTAATGATTTCATTCATTATCATTTTTTAAAAGGGGAGGTATCTGAGTAAACGGCGAGAAAAACAGGCAAACTTCGGGAATTTTTATTTCAAAAACTCATGTTTCGATTGGATCCGGATTTTTTTTATTGGAAAATATGTACATTGAGGTATGTTTAGGAATTTTTTAAAATAAATTGGTTGACTGGAAGCGATTCAAACACGATTATCTCGAAACATAGTTTTCAAAGTCGGTGCCAGATGTATCTCGAAAACGGCTTGTCCGATTTTGTCCAAATTTGGATACAATATTCTTCGATAGTTTTTCTCGTTCGCCACGTAGGATTTTTTTGAAATTTTCATTTTTGACGGAATTGCGACCGTTTTAATTTAACATTCGTTTTTCGTTCGCAATTTCCGACGATTTTGGATTGCGTACACATTGCATAAAAAAAGCAATGGTTCAATCAAATGAAAAACCCCTACGTGGCGAACGAGAAAAACTATCGAAGAATATTGTATCCAAATTTGGACAAAATCGGACAAGCCGTTTTCGAGATACATCTGGCACCGACTTTGAAAACTATGTTTCGAGATAATCGCGTTTGAATCGATTCCAGTCAACGAATTTATTTTAAAAAAATCCTAAACATACCTTAATGTACATATTTTCCAAAAAAAAAACCCGGATCCAATCGAAACATTAGTTTTTGAGATAAAAATTTCCGAAGTTTACCTGTTTTTCTCGCCGTTTACTTTAATTATACCATAACAATAATATAATTAAACTTTTGACTTACATATTGAACTTTGGTCTCGTCGAAGAAACCTCCTCTCGCCGAATTTAATTATATTATTATTATCGCATTCAGATCAATCGAGCTTTGACCGGAAATAGATGAAAAAAAAATTTCGATAAAAAATCCGAAAAAGTTCTCGTGAACTCACAAGAAGCGATGCAACTTTTTCGCTGTCCTGAGGTTTTATTGTAAATCTCATCGTTTTCGTGCTCCGAAGCAATTTTCAAATGCTCCATTTTTCACAAACAAACGAAATATTGTTGGAAAACAAATCTTACAAAATTAAAAAAACATTAAATTGAAGCTTAGCCTTTCCCCTTTATGATTTTGGTCGAAGAAATGCGTGAATTTTTTTTACTGCACACGGCGTCCTCTCAAAAAGGAACAAAAGGACGACGAAAAATGGTCGTTTTCAAACCCGGGTGCTAATTGTAAAAAAAAAGTAAACATTTTTGAAAAAACCAACATGAAGGTAAATCCCTCCTCTTTAAATGCCGTTTATTAAATTGGCCTAGGTCAAGTACCGGCGAAATGGCATAGGAAACCGCTCCGGTATTCTTTTAAATTTTTGTCCGGAAACTTTTCGCCGGTAGTGTAGATCAAGGTTAACAGTTCCAGGTGTGTCCCCCAATCGCTAGATACTAGTTAGCTAGCTCATTGTCTGCTGGTTAGTAGCTCTGAGTATGACCGCCATTGGCCAATAGTTTATTATTAGCCAACAGTTTACTATTAGCCAATGATGGCTAATAGTTTATTATTAGCCAATGGCTGATGGCTAATAGTTCACTATTAGTAGAGTGGCTAGAGTGTATTAGTATAATGTATGGCTAATAGTTTACTATTAGTAAACTGGCTATAGGCTATTAGTAAACTGGCTATAGCTAATAGTTTCCTATTAGCCAATGATAGTAGCCTCAATACTTTACTATTAGCCAACTGGTAAATAGCACACTACCAGTTAACCTTTTAAGGACGGGGAAAGTTCCATTAAAATCGCCTTTTTTTACACGAAAAATATCAATAAAATCGATGAATTTCTCGATTGGAGCCTAACTGTTCCTCGATATATCGACCAGCCCCATCCACAACGAAAATTCCAATTCTAAAAATGTATTTTAAAAAGTTCAAAAGCGTATTCCTATATAATTTGATGCGCTGAATACGGGAAAAATAATTTAAAAAATCCTCGTAGCATCCTTGCTTTTTTTCTCTGCTAGTTTGGCCTCAAAATTTATATACTCGCACTGTAGATGCACTGAGTACAATAAAATAGGCATAAATGTTGTGAATGGCATCCTACAGAATATTTCAAGGACGCCAGTTATTATAGAACAAGCTTCGTCAGTAAACATACTCACTGCCCAAAGTATGTTACAAGAAGACTGCAGAAAAATCGTGCATTATTTTCAGAAATACTCCAATTTTCACTGTTAGCGTGACCCAGGATCAACAACGCGGATGTGGCGAAAATGTGATCCCTTTGGGGTGCTTGATTTTCGTGAGTCCCCTTGCCTAAATATTATGTGTCCCCTGGCTGGTCGATATATCGACCACTCCCGTCATCAAAAGGTTAATATCTCGCCAATGTGACCACACTCTTACACTTCGTCGAAATGACATGCACTGAATTTCAAGCTTGCTTATAGTACTTCTCTACAGATGCGTTACAATCGTAAGCTACATGCACGCAGTTCTGGTAACGCCATCTGTTGGAAAACAGCGAGAACTTATTCAACGTCCTAATACAAGAATTCTTTCAACGACCATTCCACGTAATGGTACTTGAAATAATTGTAGTGGTAAAGACGTATTTCAAGATGTCTAGATACATTTGGCATAGCGATGGTAAGCAATGTTTGACATCGAATTATCGTTCGTCTCCGTAACAGTTATCGTTCAGGCGTATGATTGATGGCCCAGGCGTATCATGACTGTGTTGCAATTATGACAGATGACGACGAGGAATCGAGCACGGAGGAGGAGGAGTCGAACGTCGAGGACATGAAGTTACGAATGGGTGACAAAGTACCAGCGCCGGACAAAGTTGCCTCGACCGCGAAAGAGACGGAAGCCGGAGCCGAAATATCGGCCCTGGTAAATTACGTTCAGCCGGTTCATTTCAACACTTTCGAGAGTGCAGAAAGTGAGAATCAATGAGATCGGCGACGTTTTCTATCTTACCGTCGATTTTATGAGCTCGATCGAGTAAGGATTCTTTGCTTTCCGTAGAAAAAAATCGTACCTACGAGATGTCATCGTTCGACGAGAAACAAGCCACGACTTTGCTGAAGGAACGACCACTGGAATTCGTTAATTACAACAAGCACCAGTTATCCCGAGTCTATCCAGCGGGAACGCGTTTCGATTCGAGCAATTTTATGCCACAAGTGTTTTGGAACGCCGGATGTCAGCTGGTCGCTTTGAACTGTCAGACCCTCGGTAAATAATATTGGATTATGATTATTGGACGAGTTACTTACTTTACTTTACATCTGGGACATATATTTGAGAACTGTCAATTTCGCCCAACCTTGACAGGGCTTCAAATTATTTCTCTATCTTTTACAGTAATGTTTTTTCTTCTCTTACTGTACCCCTGAATTTTTCTATACTTCCGTAGTATTATTTAACGGGCCAGTCCACTTTGGAGCCACAAAAAAGGCTGTTTTAGCGATTTTTTTGAGGATTTTATAAAAGATATGAATATAAAAGTTGTTGGGCTTGATAAATAAAGTCTTGAAATGCATTAAAAAAAATTAATTCATTTTGAAGTACAAAAACTATGGTTTAACGTAACGCCTCAAAAATAGGTGGGCTAGGTAGCTCCATCACAACTCGTCAACGGGTTGTCTGAAATAAAAAAAATCAAAGTCCATTAGATTCAGTATGACACCAGCTACAAAATGACCCTCGGATATAAAGTTTTATCAAAAAATAGAAAAATGGCAGATGAAAAACGAAAAAAGGGTTGAAAAAAACGCGTTTTTTCGCAAAAAAAGAGTAAAAATCACAATTTTAAAACCATCGGGGGTCATCTTGTTGCGAATCATGTTTACAATATGTGGTTCAAATTGCAAGACAATCGGTTTATGAATTTTAGAGATGGAGCTAGATTTTGAAAACGTTGTTTCGAGAAAAACGCGTTTGAAGTTTATACTATGAAAAACTCTTACCTAAACTCAATCGGCAATTCCTGCATCGTTCAAAATCCCTTCTGATCGCTCATCATCGTCGATTTCTTCAAGTCTTGCTTGCTTTCGATTTTTTGTAAATCGAAAGCTTTCAATCAATTGATTTTTTTTCTCAGTGTACGGAATTTCTGATTAATCGAAAACTTTTCATTTTATGAGCAGTTTATGAGCAGTTATAACGAAATTTTTCACGAAAAATTCATTCCTTAAGTTCAAATACCTACAACTATTGAATAAAACAGTATTTTTAAAATTCCGCACGTACTTCTCTAGGTATTCTAATGTAGATTGACGAGAATTTTTTTTGTTCTAGGTAAAAAATTGTGGATGCTAAATATCACGCCGCGGAGCGCTTAAAAAAAAGAGGACAAAAGAAAATATTAGTAGCCATTTTGTACATCGAAAAAAAAATATATGTTTCCTAACAGCTTGATATTCATACCAAATAGATGCGTAATTAATTTTATGAGTGAATCACTTTTTCATACGAAAAAAAATGTTAAGGCGTTACCCCCACTTGTAGCGCAAAAAAAGGCCTTTTTCATGATTTTTTTTAAAGAAAACTACAAAACTTTTTTAATCGATCAATATACCATCTTAAAGAACAGATCTTGAAGAACTTTCAGTAATTTTTTTATTGAAAAATATTACATTGTTTAGTGGCAAATGGCCGTCAATGAAATAATGTTTTTATATACACGGTTTGCGGTGACCAACATTGCGGCGAAGTGGATCATCTGAAAAAAAATGCGGATGGATTTAGTCAAATATAAGTATAAACTAGTCTTTAATCGAAGGATTTTAGAAAATATTTATTTTTCACAAAATGGCGGACAGTCAAAGTTAATGGTTCGATTTTAACGAAAAAAAACGGCCGTTTTTTGGCTATCAAAGGGCCATTTTTTTTCGAAAAAAAAAATCGAACGATTAAAGACTACATTTTTATGTATTGAATAAGCCTGCAAAATTTCAAGAAGATCGGTTCATTAGTGTTCGAGTAATCTTGGTCACCGACTTCAGAAATGCCATTTTGAGAAAAACGCGTTTAAAGTTTCAATTTCAGTTTACACGAAGAACATTTTCAGGACATATTCTCAGATACTTATACTTCAAAAAAATGCGATAAAAAAATAATCGATTTTTTCAAAATCGCAAGTGGGGGTAACCCCTTAAATTCGCACATGATTTTATACCCGTTATTGTGACCTAACGCCTTAATCTTTAAAAAAACAAACAGTTAAAGTAAAATGATCCAAAGATACGAGTGCCAAATAACGAATGTGTCTCTCTCCAGATCTCGCGATGCAACTGAATCTCGGTATATTCGAGTACAACAACCGCTGCGGATACATCCTCAAGCCAGAGTTCATGAGACGCAAGGATCGACGCTTGGATCCGTTCGCGGAATCCACCGTGGACGGTATAATAGCTGGCACTGTGCACATACACGTTATATCGGGACAGTTCTTGTCCGACAAGAGGGTTGGAACTTACGTCGAAGTAGATATGTACGGCTTGCCAGCTGACACGGTTAGAAAGAAGTTCAAGACTAAGATCGTGCCTAACAACGGCATAAACCCCGTATACGACGATGAGCCGTTTGTTTTCAAAAAGGTGCGTATAACAGTTTCCGCTCCTTTCGTAGAGGAAGCTTCTCCAGGTTGACATTTTCGTTTACACGCAGGTCGTTTTGCCGGAGCTCGCTTCGATCCGTATCGCCGTCTATGAGGAATCGGGACGTTTCATTGGACATCGCGTTCTGCCGGTTGTCGGTCTTTGCCCGGGCTATCGTCACGTAGGCTTGAGAAACGAGTGCGGCCAGCCCCTCCCAATGGCTACTTTGTTTCTGAAGGTCGTCGTGAAGGATTACGTACCACACGGCATGAGCGACTTCGCCGACGCTCTCGCGAATCCGATAAAGTATCAGAGCGAGAAAGAGAAGAGAGGAAAACAGTTGGCTGTTTATGGTGACGAGACGGATGCTCCGATCGAGGGTGAAGTTGAGGTAACGCGTTTTTCTCTTCTTATGTCGCTTTTGACAAGTTTATTCAACCAAAATGGCCATCCCCTTCCTGTCTTGATCTCTCTGCACCTTGCTCTCTCCTTGCTAACACGCTTAATCCATCACTAACGTTTCTTAGATTAAGGAAACGGTCGTGGCTAGTGGACCAAGTTCCTCGAAGCCCACGGTGAGTTGGCACAAAGTGAGAGAGAGAACAAATGCGAGATACGTTTCGCACAGTCACGTCGAGATATACGAGCGCGAAACTAAGTTGGGTGTTTTTTATTTCTAGGATGAAACAACGAAAATGAGAAGATTACAATCCATCGGAGAATTGCCGGGTCTTCAACCACCTTCGGCGAGTCCGCACGGTAGGCCGTCGGCTGCAGGCTTGAGCACGGAAATACCGGAAGTTGACGATGGCGTCGCGGCCACAGCACCCGCGCTCGATTCTGCAGCAACGAAAACTTTTCCCGCACTCGGCGGTTAGTTTCTCGTTTTTTCTTCGTTTTTTCGGTTACTCGGAAATACAGTTTTTCCATTGGAGCTTATGATCTAAAGTTATGGGAAAAGTTGAGGCTCTTTGGAATGATCAATTTTGAAACAATGATTCGTCGCGTTTGGGGTAATTTGTAAAATTCTAGTTACAAATCAATGGATGGGGAAAGGCAAGAATTGACGTTGGTCAAGGACTTTAGGTAGTCCTATCGCCAGGCTTCAATCCATAGGATTTTCATAATTTTTGAGCTTCACCAAATATATTAATAGTCGTCTCTGTAAAATTTCAGGGTCGTTTATCGACCTAATTACAGAGAAAAGAAATATTAAAATTGCGTATTTTTGTGAAGGAATTCCTAGACGACATACAAAAACCCAATTTCCGGTCGCTACAAAAGCGTATATAACAGTGGGAATCCGTCAGATTCTTAAAAATAATCAGATTTACATACTTAACACTTGTAGTAATCCAATGCTCTCAGAAAAAATTACGCTTATTGACCTAATTTTGATGTAATATCAAGTTTAATTTGAACTTCCGGTATTGGATTTATTACCACTTGCTACGATAAAGAGACGTGACAGCAAGGCAACAGCTGACTGTAGTCCTAACCTCATCTCACTCATTCGAATTTCCACACATATTTCATTTTTAACCGACATATTTCGCCGACACAAATTTTGCACGCTTTTTACCAGTCGTGGCCCGAATACAATGCTTTATATTTCCCGCGCCTGACATTGTTTTGACAGATCGACGTTGAAAAGCATGGAGGTTAAACTCGCCTGGTTGAGTAAAAAGAGACGGAGATAGAATCAATGTTGCCAAATATCAAACCTAGAAATACTGCGCGAATCGTTGGAGTAACTATTTTTTTATTTTTCTAATTAAATGTGAACATTCATTGAACAGTTTACACATGGAAAATGTAGTTATTACAAATTATTTTTTTGCATATGTTAAAAATATAAATTATACAAGTCTCAAGTATGAACAGTGGTGTGATTAGTGTGAAGCGATAGGACTACCCTGAAGGAATGTATAACTTTTTTGAGAATCTGCAATTGTTTTGCACTTTGCCATGTTTTCGAAACTTGGGATTCCAGTTTCTCGAGTTGATAGCGTATGATCGAGTCGCTGCTGTTTGTCTTAAGGATGTATGGCAGCTACTGCAGAGTCGTTACAGAACTGATTATGCAATTTGCAAAAATCGCATTTAAAGACTAAATAAAATAATTGTAGTATTCATTGAAGCTAAAAAGGAGATTTACCACAGCTCAAAGTAAAACATGCGGTACAGAAAGAAGAATTTTCAATTTTTAACTGCAAATTTAGTTGCTGATTTGATGTACGTTTTCCCTGACGTTGTCGTGGTTACGACATACGAGCTAAAGAAATACGAAAACGGTCCCATTTAACTCGCAATATCTCGCAAAATATATGGGCACATGTCGATTTTTTTTTTAACGTATCATGCATATTACAGCGATACCGCACAAAAGTTTTTTTTACAAAAGAGTACTCCGGAAATACCTTTTTTGCCAATGTAAAGGGAATTTTGGACGTACAATCCTATGTTCCCCGTGTTAAATGACCCAACTTTGAATTCGTTTATCTCAGCATTCACGTGGGCAAATTTTGTTTTTTTTAATCTCAAAAAGTTCTCGATATTTTCCTTTACAATATCAGTGAGTTTCAATTCGAACAGTAGTAAATAACTTAGTTGCCATACATCCTTAAGACGGAATGACACCTCATCGCGGTCGGTATGGTAGAACAATTATAGATTCCCAAAAATCTCTGAAACGGCTCTTCAGATCCCGTCGAAACTTTGCCAAACGACGTCAAATAGATAGACGAATAGCTTCTAGCCCCTCAAATTTTCGGAATTTGAGGTGTCATTCCGTCTTAAGGAATAACACCATTCTAGCGGCAGAAAATAAGACCTAACTTTGACAATTGATTTTGGGAGTATGAAAAAAGGAACAAGATTTCTTTTGAGAGGGTTAATTTAACACATATTAAAGTATTTAAAAAATGTTATAATTTTCATACAAAATGGCGGCGATAGACCCCATATTGGAAAACGTGTTTTTTACAAATAGCTTCACGGGAGGACGGTTTTCTCGTAAAGTACAAGACCTGGAACATAGATGAAAAAAACTTATAATCTATATATTATTAGCTATGGGACTACGTAGAGCTCTTTTTTTTAATCAAATTTTGAAAAAATGGCGCACTTTGAAAGAAGTAAATTCATGTTTTGCCCAAAAAGTAAGCAGTCAATTGTTTATAAAAAAAAAAGTTTACATTTAATGAAAAAACGGCTACATACTCCGATAGAGAATGTAATTGTGAAGCTACTATTAAAATTTCAAATCGATCAATGCAAAAGTCATCGAGTAATCCGTTCTCCCAGTTTGAAAAAGTGGTTGCGAGAAAACCGCGTTTAAAGTTGTACGAGACGCCTGAAAGAAGTCCGAGGCGCTGCGGCAAAATCGATAATTAATCTTTTAAAAATTCGTTTCCGCTACAGGACCAATTGCATATTGTTTTTATGACCCCAAAGTATTTTAGAAGTAAAAAAAAGCGATTTTACCAAAATCCTAGAGTGCTGTTACCCCATAATATTTCTCTAATTATTCGATTATCGCAGTTGGCGATGACATCGTTGCCGAGCCGCTGGAGAAACTCATGGAGAGCAAAGCCGTCAAGGAGAAGAAAATAGAGTTGGAGAAGAAACTCGAGTCATTAAAACGAAAGCACGAGAAGGTAAATTCCCGATTACATCTCATACTCGATTAAAGTTGTCCTTGAAATACAAATAGTTTGTTACTGTAGGTCGAATTCTGGTTCGTAGGTTCATATTCTGGTTCGTACCCAGAATATGAACCAAGAAAAAGTGAGAAATGTGGAAAATCCATGAAATCGTACGCTTTGAAACATAAAGATTGAATTTTCCGAAGAAATGGCTACATTATGCAATAAAAAGTACTGGTTAAGAAATTTTCTAAGACATTTAGGGTCATGTTTTAGGCAATAAGGTTAGAAATATTTATACCAAATTTCGTCAGAATCGGTTCATTAGTTTTTTAGCTATACGTAATGCAAGTTTTGATCATTAATAATTTAAAAAACTAATTAATAATTTAAAAAACCCATGTAACAGCCAAAAGTAGTAATAAAACATACCCGAAGACTCAAAAGTAGTGGAGAAATCTTTCCTTTAAAAAAAATGATGAACATCAACAAATTTTTTCCTCGCTTAGAGGTATTTCCCCTCTTATGAGTTCAGCTAACGAGCAATATAAATGAGAGATGAGAGAACGCGGACCCCAATTGCGAAAATTGAATAGCAATTCAATCTCTGATGTATTATTAGTATACCAATCAAAAGGCTTTAAGGTGTTAGGCTACTGTGGCGACTCGAAAATCAGGCTTATTCGAAAAAAAATAATTTTGAAGGAATAAGTCAGATGATTGAAAAATTGTTTGCACATTTATTTGTATGTACATTGACAAAGTTGCGGTTCAAATTTCATTTAAGAGTGTCAATAATTAAAGAAGTTATAAACAATCTCGTGAAGGACCTTTGCACGTGAGGGGCTCAACGGTGCTCGTGATTTTAGCCACCCGGTCGATCTGAAAGAAACAAACGGGCTTTTTTTCTTAAAATGGATAATATTTGGTAACACTTGATCAAGCTTTTCTTCGTTATCGTGTTTCAATCGAGAAAATGTTTTGAATTGTTCTTTCGATATTTCGTAGAAAAATGACATTTACTTAAGTTAATTAATAACGTTAAGTATAATAAATAAAATACGTATAATATTTAATATTATGCGTATTTTAATAATATTGATATATTATAAGAAAAAGTACAGTAATGAAAGTTAATTCATAAAGTCAATAAATAACAAGTTAGTTAATAACTAATGGAAAAAGAGTTAAGGCAGTACGAGCGCGCAATCTTGATTTCTATAGATTTTGTTCAAATTTTAACCAGACATTGTTCATATCATTATGCATGTTTGAGTGAAATTTCAGAACAGTCGACTATTTAGATTGGGAGACAATGGGTTTTAAAATTGCAACTTTTAACACTGCAGGGTCTGTATTAAAATTTAGACAAAATAATTTTCCGTAAAAAATATTTGTCCCCTATAATAAGAAGACATATGGCAACACCGCATCGTTCCACGTATCCAATGACGTGACTTTGCGCCGCACATTTGAAATAATACTGCAACACAAATTTTTATTTGGAAGTAATTTTTAATCGAACAAAGTTTTTAATTAGTTATGAATGAACCAACACTTTTATTCGTTAATGAATATAACATAAACAATATAAAATATTAATATTTATAATGCAAATATTTTTTATGCCAAAATTTTCAACTTTGAGAACACGATAATTATTTTTTTCTCGAAATATTGAACAACACTGTTCTGCGGTGTTGCCATATGTCTTTTTATTGTAGGGACAAATATTTTTTACGGAAAATTATTCTGTCTAAATTTCAATGCAGACCCTGCAGTGTTAAAGGTTGCAATTTTAAAACCCATTATCTCCCAATCTAAATAGTCGACTGCTCTGAAATTTCACTCAAACATGCATAATGATATGGACAATATCTGGTTAAAATTTGAACAAAATCCAAAGAAATCAAGATTGTGCGCTCGTACTACCTTAAGAAGAAAAATATCGGTCAAAACTAAACTACTATTACACTGAATAAGTGTACCAAATTTCAAGTCAATCCGTTCATTAGATGTCCAGAAATCGTGTACACCGTTTTGGAAAACATAGTTTCCAGAAGAACGCCTTTAAAGTTTGACTGGCAGTTCTATAGTTGTAATAAAAAATTACCTTCAATCTGCGATTCCTGCCCTATGTGTTGGACCTTCCTCTTTAATTTGTGTACCCTCAAGCGACGAACGAGGGTCCGTCATGTTCACAGAAGCCTAACGCCTTAATAAAAAAATACGTAGATGTTTTATTTTTGGCAAACAATAGTGCAGGTTTGTTGGGTTCAAAAAATTCCGGTAAATATTCGGAAGTGTCACTCCCGCTAAAAAGAGGCTGTACATTTTGTTTTTATCAATTCTTTGTGATTATAATACCTTATATTAAGTTATATTTTAATGGCGCATAATGTTTGGGTTTGTTCGGGTTTGTTTGGGTCTTGAAAATCTTGAATCTTGAAAAAAGTTCGAAAGATCGACGAATAAAGATCTTTAAATAAATATTTATCGACATCGTTTTTGTTGATGCGCTGCCATAGTAGTATCAAATATGATGTTTTTTTAACTGTAAGAAACCACACAAAAAAAAATTACCCCGATTCTGACAGGAGTGACACTTCCGAGTTTTTACCAAAATTACGTTTATTTTTTACCTTGTCTGGAAAGTTGAAGTCTACACATGCTCGGAAAACGTCAAGTCGAAATCTCAAAGATTGGCGAGTAGATACAAACGATTTCCGGTCCAACAAAGTAGAAGCCTGGCTTCATTTGCAGAAAAATTTAACGAAACGTTTACCGCGCCGTCATTCACGCTGTGGCAAATCGTTGCAATTTATTGACACGCGGTTCAGAAGAAAGTTCTTAACGTGGTCCTCTAGTTTCTCGGCTGTTTTTTTTACGGCTTTTTCAATATTTTTTTACGGGCAAAGCATCGAAATAATCAATCTCATTGTTTTTGCATAATCTTTATTAACATTTAAATAAGCTTTACAAATTTTTTGAAGTCAAAATATATAATAGAATAAAGGTTATAGTGGCCGACAGGAAGACATCAAGTAAAAGAGGTGCTTGACGATGACCAAGATTGTGGCTGTTCTGCTTATCTGAAATCAAAAAACCAAACGGCATTTTAATCTTCATATTTAAGACTAGCGATTGAACTAGAGTGAATTCTAAATTACAAAAATTGACTTTTTTATAGACTTTTGAAAATTACATTCTATTTTTTACTCATTTTTTCTTAAATTTTTCGCTCGTACAAAAAAAACTATCGAAGCAATCATGATAATCCTAGTTCAATCGCTGGCTTATAACATATTAAAGATGCTGTATAAATTTGAACAAGATCGGTACAGTAGTTTCTGAAATATCGTGGTCACCGTTTCGAAAAATGGTGTTTCGAGAAAAACGCGTTTGAAAGTATACCTGCTCCGTATACCTGCTCCGTTCCAGGGCCGTAACTTGTGAACCACTTCGAATATCGAAAAATCCTTTGGCACACATTTTCTACACATGTTGTAGATGTGATTTATGAAGAAAAAAAAATCGATTTTTTCGACCCGAGAAACTAGAGAACCGCCTTAATACAAGAAAGCGTCAAGAAGAAGTAACAAAAGAAATTTGTATTTCTATTTATTTAGGAAAAGCTGCGTGTTCTGGATGGTGACAAGCCCAAATCCAAGTTCAACATCAGCAACAAATTGGTGAAAAGACGTTCCAACAGAAATATGTAAGTAAAATAGCCGGCAATGGTAGTATCAAGAAAAATAACGAGACGTAAAAATAACCGGTGAGGAGAGAATATTAGAATGCAATTTTTATCGTGTGTTTACCGTCCAACTTGGGCCTCCAGCAGCGTTGATACTTCGGAGTGTCCGGAAGTCGAGGGTACCGAGGCCCAACGTGGCCTACCGAGAAGTCAGAGCGAACGATTGTTGGCCGTGTGCAAGGAGCACGTTTTGCAAGAACGAGAGTTGGAAGAAAAATACCACGAGAGTGTCTACTCGTTGGTGGAAAAAATCATGAGAACATCCCAGTCGGATCAGATGAAGACACTTCGAGTACTTCTGGAGCGGCAAAAAGCTGAAGTTATGAGGAAGATTCAAGCGATGAGACACGGAGAGGTGAGCCGTGTCAAAATAATATTTATCCCAAGTTTACCACGCTCCCTCGTAAACGACACACACGCGAAACGTGTTGGTTCGTGTCGTTTCGAAGAAAGTAGAAATCGCGTGTACAAAGTTGTTCGAATCGTTGGACACATCGCCCTAATAGCGTATTCTCTGACGTGCGTCCTACATTTGTTAATGGCCTCGCGCAGGTCAAGCAATTGGTGAAGGACCACAAAGACAAGGCCGAATTGGATCGCATGAAACGCGAGGTCGGCAAAATATCGATTGAGAAGGGAGTCAACGAGTGCACGAGGCTAACACAAATTTACGAGAAGAAGCGATTGGAATTAGAGAGACAACACGAGGTTTTGAGACAGAGGCTAGACGAGGAGAAAATCAAAGTACGTATAGCCATTTTTTATTCTTTAATCCGATGTTTAAGCGGGAGATACCTTTAAGGGGCTATACCAGTGTGAACGCTGAAAATTTGGGTGATTTTATCGGGAATTTTTTGGAAGAAAAATACTCAATTAAATGTTTCGGAAAATTTAAAATATATTCGGCTATATTTGACCTATATTACATAACTTTTTCATAGAAAAATATTGAGACCCAAGCGACTTATGCGCTACCTTCGGAGGCGCCAAAAAAAAAGTTCCTCCACTGCTGACATGATTCCGGCCGATTGAGTAGCTGAAACCGAAAAAGGAAAAAATGTCATTAAACTGGAAGGTATTTCCTGTACAATGACGTAGGATTTTCGAAAAATATCAAAATCTAACAAAATGGCGTAGTTATGAAAAACAGTCTGTTTTCTTGCCTATAAAATGGTCGTTTTTTTCAATGCCAAATCGTCAATTTTCATCCAATCAAAAATACCCTACGTCACTGTAGAGTAAATATATTCAAGAGGACTCAGTTTAAATTTCAATTCAATCGGATAATCGCTCTTTGAGTTGCAATGTCAGCAAATTTGAAAAATCTCATTTCGAGAAAAACGCGTTTAAAGATTTAACTATCGATTTTTGCAAGATAAAATGATTAGAGATACGGCCTTGAAATTTTTACAGGATATTCTTGAAAGTATAAACGGTCGAAATAGGCAAAAAAATCGATTTTTTGAAAGTGTCACACTGGTATAGCCCCTCAAGCAAGGAAAAATTGCTGATTTTCATGATTTTTCTTAAATGCAAGATTTCTTCACCATTTTTCAGAGTTTGGGTATGTTTTATGACTACTTTTGGCTGTCACATGGTATTTTTTATTTTTGTTAACCTTCAACAATGGCGGAGGTGTGGCACGGTCTTTTAAAAGGGTTGCGGAAGATGTTGTCAGACGGCGGGATGCATCTGAAAAAAACTAACGCAAATTTTTCTTTCATTAACACTCATACGCATAATATGAACTAAGAAAAAGTGAGAAATGTTGAAAATCGATGAAATGGTACGCTTTGGAACAAAAAAATTCATTGTTCCGAAAAAATGTCTACATTTTGCTATAAGAAAGACTCTTTTATTTAACTTTCAAAAACATTTAGGGTCACGTTTTAGACGAGAAGGTTAGGAAGATTTATGCCAAATTTCATCGGAATCGATCGATTAGTTTTTATACGTCACGCCAGTTTTGTAAATGCAGTTTAGAAGACCGTGCCATACTTCCGCCATTTTTCAAAGATCAATAAAAAAAATACCATGTAACTGAAAATGGTGAAGAAATCTTCCCTTTAAAAAAAAATCATGAAAATCAGCACATTTTTTCCTCGCCTAAAGGTATCTTCCCCCTTAATCCACCAAAAGATATTCATCCTCTATCCACTGCTTGTTGAATTATATTTTTAAAAATTACCCCTTCCTGGACGCCCTTCGGAATTTCCGAAATGGCAAGGTGGCATGGATAGCTGTCTCAACTTTTTCAAAACATTCGAACCGCTCTGTGTTTTGCCATCACCGATAAGTGGCCTATTTCGGGACATAGACTGATTTTTTTACTCACGAAATGTATTTTTGCGAACAACGACTTTTTACGTTCAAAAGTTTTTATTTCTTGTTACAACTAAAATAAATGTTTGACTGAATCTTCAAATGCACATTTATTCATGAGCTAGCAACAAAATCGAGACTGGCAAACTATGTGGGACGATCTATACTGCGTTCAACGAGAGAACGACACGCTTTCGAACCTAAATTCGTCCCTCTTTACCCTTTCCACGTCGTCACGTTGGTTCAGGACTGAATTCGCGATCCCCAAAAGTCTTGGCGCCCCTCTCGGCTTGAGGCAGAAGCTCTACTAGTATAGTCAACTTGGTCAATACATTGATAGCAATGGACAAAAATTTAAAAGACGAATAATTGCTCGATATTCTGCTGTCTGCCAGGGTGCAAGACGGATAATAAAAGTATATTGTTTGTTTTTTTGTTGTTATAAACCACCTAAAGATAAAGTTTTTTAAAGAAACTGCTTGTCTCTGAAAATTGTTCTCTTTAGGCCATCAAGGCGAGTTTGAAGTCACTCCACAAGATTTTTTCCTTTCAACTTTGTATCTTATAAATAATAAATCGAGCAATATTAAACGTTATTTCTGTTATATACAATGTATAAATATAATTTCAAACGTCTCTTGTAAAAAGTTTACTCTAAAAAATAGAACAACTCCTCGAAATCTGCAAGTGACTCTCATAACCTCCAAAATCTAAATCTAGAGCTCGCAGAGTTAAAAAAAGAGGAAAAAATAAATTATTCTCTGCAGCAGCAGCTTCACAATCTCTTATGGAGGGAAATCCAATAGCCAACTCGCAGGAAATAAAAAACAACGTAATTGTTTACGTTCGCGGCTATACTCTGACCGGACATTTTGAAATATTGCTGCGCCACCTCTGTGACGTGAAGATCGCGAATTCGGTACTGAGCAGCAAGCCCTACTACGCCAACCCGACCCACAGACCGCTCGAAGCTGCGCGGCGCTGTGTCGTTCTCTCGCTGAACGCAGTGCAGGATGCGAAAAACAGCTCTAAGCTTCTAGGGTTAATAACGAATCGTTGACCGTTGAAATAGGCGAAAGCCGATTTGCAGGCCGAATACAACAAGCGTTACAACAAGTGCGAAAGTGGCGAGTTGCCGACATCACCGTCGGGCGCTACAAGCATTTCCGACAGTCTCAGTGGCACTATTCACTGCCCGTCTCGGCGTTGAGAGGGAACGATGGAAGTTTGTCAAATAACTCGGGCTCGCGATGGGACTATGGAACCATCGTGCGAATCTCAGGAGACGGCCAACGTTGTCGAAAGTCGAAAACACCTGAGAAGAGTGAGCATCAAGCACTGACAGAGAAAGAGAAAGAGAAAGAAAGAGGGAGAGAGAGAGAGAGAGAGAGAGAGAGAGAGAGAGAGAGAGAGAGAGAGAGAGAGAGAGAGGAACATACTGCGGATGTTCGTAAACAATTCTCATCTTACGGCACTTGTCTCGACGGTAAAATCTTTATTCTTATTTTCCATCTTCTTTGGCCGGAAGCGTGCGCAGGGTATTCCGTCTGCCTGTTACGATGCCGCAGAGCGTTAGATCAATTGAGATGAAAGCACTCATCCGAATCGACTTTGTCCAATCGCCGTGAGAACAAAAAAAAACCAGAAAGTCTTCTCCCTCCGATATCTACTTTGACGAATATACTCGTGATACTTCTCGTACAAATCGAATCTCGAAATTCTCGTTCGAGTGTGCCTCATAAAATGTCTGTCTCGTCGCCTGCCCCCTTTTTACTCTTGCATCTCGATTATGTTGGGTGTCGTTTCCGGTTGCTCTGTCGCACGGTATTACGAGACGAATGTATGTCGACGGATCGAAATGCCGGCGGGCGTTTCGATCGAGAGGGGGGGGGGGGAGAAGGAAAAGTGAGGAAGGAGAAAAAAAAACATTGGTAAAAACGGACGCAAGAGGCGACGAATCTTGCGAGAGGTATACAATTCTAAATACGTGTAATCTTTTTGAAACAATCGCGCTTCAACCTTGTTGTTATATACATAAGACTCGTTATATTTACTTGAAAGAAGAAGGGAGAGGAGAGAAGGAATGGAGCGAAGAAAAATCGCGGTCAAATCGCATCCCGGGCTTGACGAATTCAATTGCCGAATGAAAAGAGAGAACGAGACTCGAGCGATCGATGAAGCTTCTTTGAAAAAAAGAAATTGCATCCGCGATTGTCGGCTGGTAGAGATATTTCAGATCGAAATCATTTTGGCCTAGGAATCTCGAGCGCGTTGGGAAAGATAACGTAAAAACAATGAACTCGGATTGTAATTCGTTTTTTTTTTCGATCGAAAGTCAAAAGTCATTTGCATCGAGTTTTCGAGCTTCCGGGTAACAAAGCCATTCGCTTCCAAAGCGGTTTGTATTCGGGACAGTCGCGAAGGCGGCGATTGAAAAGTACCACTGTAAACAAATCAGGAGATGGATAACCGATCGAAAGTCGTCTCAAGTACGGGAGGTCGGGGGAATTTTTTTTTTTTTTTTTAATGAATAACACCTCTCCGATGAAGACAATCAAAAATGTTGCGCCCTATGACGCGTGTAGAGCGTGTGACATTTTCCTTGTTGTTTCTATAATCCTACGATAAAAATATTAGAATGTAACTTGTGACCGAATCCTCATTAAGTATAATCAAACGGAGAAAGGAGAATAGCGAGAAAAAAGAAAACAACGGGGCTGACAGATTGGCGCAGTGTAAATGATCGTTCTCGTAATTAATCCGCGGGTTATATTTTATTTGGTGTACTATTTTGTGAGAATTGTCGTCGTATTTATCGGAGCGGGCATTTTTTCGTGCGAATTTGTATCGAACGTTTGCAAACGAGACGCTTCGTGAAAATTCTCGCGAATGAAGCAATGCGCGCGTTCAGAGAACGAAGACTTCGCGATTCGAACGTTGAGAGAAAAAAAAAATGCTCCGCGAATGTCGATTAATCGCTGGACACACATTGTGGCGGGACGCGTTGTGATATTAAAGGATCTCAAAGAAATCGTAGGATCGAGAGATTAAAATTCAAAAGAGTCAAAAAAGAACTACGAATATTTGAGGGGGCGAAGGAATTTCGAAAAATCGAAAATAGTTACGATTTTTATCGAGTTTACGATAGTCCGGCTTTATTCGCTGTCAGGGTGTAACGAAAAGCAATTCGACATTTTTCCTCTTTCACACCTCGTATTCCGCATTCACGGGGAAAACTTTGGTTGCCCTCGTTCCTGCCATTTACGCTTTTCTCGAGGGTTTCGCATTGCCTCGTCTCGTGTGAATTTATCGCAGACTTGGGCGTAATTCTATTTATAAATACGAATACGAATTTATTCACATCGTGATTTTCATGTGAATATCAATACAGATTTATTCATACTTCACTTATTGTAAATACGAATACAAATACAATTGTGTTCACAAATATTCTGAACATACAAATACATTCACAGAAAAAATTGTGCATATTTACAAGAAATCCTGTGAATTAATAAAAATTCACATCAAAATCTGTGAATGCAAATGTATTCGCAAAAAATTGTAAATACGAAAAAATTCACGAAATAAGTTGTGATTTTTTTCGTATTTAAGACAAATTAAAGTCAAATTCACCATGATTAGATTAAAATTTACACCAAACGTGAGTTCTTACGTATTTTGAGAGAAAACGATGCGTCGAGGCAAAGAAATTTTTGCAAAAAAAGTTGTGAGTTTCAAATATTACATTACAAATATGAAAAATTCACAAAATGCGTTGTCAATTTCCTCAAGTTGAAGAAAATTAAAATCGAATTCACGACAATTATATTAAAATTTACACCACAAGTGAGTTCTTACGTATATTGAGAGAACACATTGTGTTGAGGCAATGAAATTTTCGCACAAAAAGTTTTGTGCAAAAATTTCTTTGCCTCGAGGCAGGCAATGTTTTCTCTCAAAATACGTACGAACTCATTTTTGGTGTAAATTTTAATCTAATCATTGTGAATTTGATTTGAATTTGTCTTAAATCAAAAAAATTCACAACTTATTTTGTGAATGTTTTTGTATTTACAATTTTTTGTGAATACATTCGCATTCACATATTTTGATGTGATATTTTTTTAATTCACAGGATTTTTCGTAAATATTCACATTTATGTGAATATTCACAATTTTTTATGTGAATTTATTTGTATGTTGAGAATATTTGTGAATACAATTGTATTTGTATGCATGCATGTGAATACAAATAAGTGAAGTACGAATAAATTTGTATTTATATTCACACGAAAATCACGATGTGAATAAATTCGTATTCGTATTTATAAATAGAATTCCGCCCAACTCTGATTTATCGAAACAGCTATGTTTTCTTTCACCTCTGATTGCGTAAATATCAAAGGATGAAAACGAGACGTTACTCATGGAAGTTAATTGTTCGAATGTCAAAACATTATTAATGTTCCGTACTGTGCTGTTGAATATCAATCGCGTTACTTCTCAACACGATGGAATAATATTGTTTCGAAAATATCAATCGCAGGCTGACGAATATTCAGAAACTTTCCTCAATAATGATAAAACGAAATAGATCGATCGAAGTTGCTAATCAAGTGTTCCAAAAGATCGCACTTCGTTGTTTATTCTCTATCAAAGATTTGTTTTGTCAGCGCATCGAAATATCAATCGACACTTCATCCAATTCTGCGCTTTTGAATTCGAGAGCAAATTGAAACGATCGTTTTATATTTGGCCTGAAGATAATCAAATGAACAGTCAAGTACGAAAATTCCTTCGAGAAAATGTCTCCCTCGAGGTCATCTTGCCTTCCAAACTTAAGCGAACAATTGCATTTGTTTATTTTACCGTTTCCAAGATACTCACTGTACGATGAATAACGATTATGACGGAACGAGTCATAGATGAGTGAGCACGTGTGTTTATTTTTCGTCCGTGTAGCTTGTAGATTTCTGCATTGAGTAATTCAATGCAAAAAAAAAACTGTTAGCGATGTCCAAAAACGTGGTTACCATTTTTCGAGTGTGCGTTGTGGTATTATTATTTGCGATAATCTCTGTCGCTCGGTTATTTTTCCCCTCGATCGAGAGTGTACAGTTACCAGTACGCTCCACGATTATCGACGATGGAGGGAAATAGTTATCAACCGATACAAACAAACCTGCGACGTCGCGATCTCGAAAAATCTTTGATATTTTAAACGACGATAAAAAAAAAACTTGTTAGATCGCGATTAGCTCGTTAGTTTCTTAGCAGAGACTTGTAATAGCGAAATGGTTGTATTGTAACAAGATCGATGTCTCGGTTAAAACGTATCGTAGAGTAAGTGATAAGTCGACATCGTTAGGCCGAAAAAGCAGAGAGAGCGAGAGAGAGAGAGACACGTGTTTTCACGTAAAATAAGAGACGCCAGGAACAAACAATTACGAATGATAAATTGTGTCGTACGATCGATAAAATCGTACGCGAAATACGATGATTATTTTGGGAATCGCTGAAAGTTGGAGAACGTGGAGTAAAGCTTAGATGGTTTTCACGAAACAAAGTACACGCAAACACAGAAGCAATTTTACAGGATTTCGTAAAAAAATGTTAAATGGCTATTTCTTTCTCGACATTTTTTTGTTTCGTAAGCCATAAGCGGGCGAAGAAATAATTGGACCTCGGGATAAAGTGATTGTTTTCCTGCGAAAATATTCGGGGACAAAGAAAGGAATAAGCATTCGCACGTCCGAGGATGAAAGATGCAAACTGTCAGATTTCTTCCGCGTTAGCTCCTTCGTGTCGATTCTCCCTGTGTATAAATATATTTATTATTTAGAAGCGATTAACGAATAAGAAGTAATATATATATATATTATATTCGCGTTCATATATATATATATATATATATATATATATATATATATATATATATATATATATATATATATATATATATATATATATATATATATATATATATATATATATATATATATATATATATGCATGTACATAAAAATAATGTGTTGTTGCTGTTGATGTTGTTAATTCTAAAGTCAAGAGATACCGTTAATTGTAAGAGGATAAGTCCGGAATAGGATAGTCTCAAGAAAAATCATTTTCTCGTTGCGGAATCGCTTTAATAATTTAAATTATGGCATAAAACGCACATTTCCTAACCCGATTTTTATCGACGAATAACGGAGGGAAAAAGTTTTTTTGCCGAAAAAAATAGCTTCCGGGCTCTGGGCCCAAAAGTGTGAAAAAATCGGTCAATAAGTCATTAGTCTTCCCACGTCGCTCCGACTACGTTATTCGTTTGAAATTCGCGAAGGTTTACAATTTTTTTCTTTCTAATAACACACCAAAGCTTCCATTATTTTATGTCGGAGAAAAAGTGTCAAAACTCCGACTAGTATTACGCCCTGGATAATGACGATGTGTTTTCGGTAAAATGAGTACTTCGCGGGGACGAAAAAATAGAAATATTTTCCGGCACTGAGAAATCACGGAGCATAAATTGGCAAAATTTGTGGCGTAAAATATTGGCGAAAAATACTCGAGTCACGGTGAGAAATGAACAGGCATCGTCGTTGACATTTACCGTTATTGTTTGCAGAGACGAATAATTATTACGATAAAGTGTGGATACTTTTTTGATTGCGTGGATCGTTACGCAGATACTTTTCTGGTCATTATCGAAGTGAATTGATGAATTAAATCGAATAAATGATTGAATCGTGGAATAAAATTTCATCTATCGAATAGATCGAGAAAAGACTGTGTTCAGATTTGAAACCATGACACAGTGCGATTAAAGGTGTGGATCATTTTTGCTCGAAGCTGGTACTTTCGGCACGGTTTTTTATTTTTATCCAACGTACAAAAATTAATCGCCCAATCTAAGGATTTTCCTTCGGAGCCAGATGATTTTGTCGTCCCGCAAAAAAAAAGTTCGAATGCTTTTCGAACATATTTCTATTTTTCCAACGGATGCCATTCAACCGGACCCTGCCGTGAAAAAAATCAATTAGTTTCGATCATACGCGTAAGGCATCATAGAAATTATCGACATGGAAACTTTTTTTTGCGATCGTAATTTCCGCAATACCGATTCACACATTGTATAGTTATAAGTGTAGTTGAAACGGCCTACGTAATAATCATAGCTGTAAAAATGATTCTGCGTCGAATATGGTGACCGTGTGTACATATGATGTGTGGTACATTACGAGGACGAACGAAATGCAGAGAGAGAGAGAGAGAGTGAGAGAGAGAGAGAGAGAGAGAGAGAGAGAGAGAGAGAGAGAGAGAGAGAGAGAGAGAGAGAGAGAGAGGACAAAATCAAGTTGTATGTATGAATTAAATATTACGTCTCTCACCTTGCCTCGAACTGAAAGAAAAGACAAAGGAAACTCTACTTCGTATTTCCTTCCAAAGCAATTTTTAACAACGATCTCTGGATACCTGGTCGATTAACGATGAATTTTAAAAAGCTCGACTCGTTCAAATGTTCAAAGTACGTTCAAACAATCCGTTTCGTGCTAAAAACGAGCGTTAGCGAAAAAAAAGTAAAGGAAACCAATCTCAAACTGAATCTACCCGAGCTCGAGAGGGAGGGGGATGAAAAAAAAGAACTTACCCTCGCGGAACTCTATGATAGTATTGAAACTACGAACTCTTTTTATTAGTCAGTGATCTGAGCTCTTTACGCTAAAATACTATGTACGTTATTTTAATGAAAGCGAGGAGCACCCAAGGGAGATCTTTGGAAAAAACAAACGAAAGGAAAGACAAAGATCTGTCGTTTGGTACTTGCGATGCTCTCGCGATCGTGTGCCTGATGCGCGTGTACGTATTATTGCGTGTGAAAGTAAACCCTTCGATGCTCTTTTTTGGAGTAAATTTCCGAAATTACCGAATGGTCATTCATAATGGTATTGAAGTTTGCGTCGTTGGAATACAACGATAATCAATGTTCATATTTCCCTATTTTTATCGCGGTACCAAATCATTTTTGCAAATTGTAGCTGCACCCCAATAAGCTGTTAAAAAACGGTTGAGCGAGTTCGGCAGCTAAAATATGCTGGAAAATTCGAGAAAGTAAAAAAAATGTTCATTGCATTCCAGCGATTCAAGCTTCAATCTCATCATTGATATTTTTTCTCCTCAGTCCCGGTCGAGTGTGAAACATTGAATGAAAAATTTATGAAATACTTCACTAACGATCGAGTCCGAGTGGATGGAAAATAAATGACGACGTTGAAGTTTTCGTCGTTGGAATGCAACGAAAGTTTCCTTTTAATATTCTTATTTTCATTGTTATCCGAATTCATATTTTGCACACATGAATCCTCACAAATCTTCGCGTCATTTTCGCAGCTCAACTCTGTCTTAGAAAATTTGACAAGTGAGAAAAAATTATTTTCGTTGCATTCCAACGATGCAAACTCCAAAACGATAAGAAATTCAGCCAGAACGAGTCTAATCGTTACAAAGAATGTTCGAAAAAAATAAAATAAAACGAAGGATCGTAAACGCTATTCGTCAGAATATTGCCCACGCGTAACCTCGTCTTGCCGTAATGATTTTTTTCCCAATGAGCGGAAAAAAAGCAATTTTCCCAAACGAATATTCGGCGGGTTTTTTTAGCGTATAAAAAAAACGAAATCCTCGTACACGCTTAATATGCGTTCGCACACAAACACACAAACGACGTTTATACTCATTTAATATTTACGGAGTAGCGTTGTATTTTAAGTTCAAATGGCAATTGTCTTTTCGCGAATGGCATTTTGGTTGTTCAATGTTAACCAGTGGTTGTACTAAAAACAAAAGGCTGACGAGAAACGTCACTTGATGGTGTTGAAGCTTGCATCGTTGGAACGCAACGAAAGTTTTTCTTTACATTTTGATTTCCTTACTTTTGTCATAATGCAAGATCTTCTTTTTCTCATGGATTTATACAGTAGATCGCTAAATAAGTATCTTCGAAAAAAATCACAGGCGAAATATGCCAAAATCAAAGAAATCCAGAAATATTAATTTTCATTGCGTGCCAACAATGCAAACTTCGTCATATCACTTAAGTTTTCGCCTTCGATTTTGTTGAAACTCATATACGTGATTAAGCATTGAGAACGATTGGACACGGATTTTTTTTTATCGGCGGAAAAACGGTTTTAAGGGGGGAAACCACCCCTCGAAGAAAGCCATGTTGATTTTGCACTTTCACCCACAAGCAGGCTACCGATCTGAATGAAACAATAATCAAAATTCTTCTGATGTAATGCGATGAAAAATTCAGTATTGAAAAAAATTGCCAGTTAAGGATGTATGGCAGCTACTGCAGAGTCGTTACAGAACTGATTATGCAATTTGCAAAAATCGCATTTAAAGACTAAATAAAATAATTGTAGTATTCATTGAAGCTAAAAAGGAGATTTACCACAGCTCAAAGTAAAACATGCGGTACAGAAAGAAGAATTTTCAATTTTTAACTGCAAATTTAGTTGCTGATTTGATGTACGTTTTCCCTGACGTTGTCGTGGTTACGACATACGAGCTAAAGAAATATGAAAACGGTCCCATTTAACTCGCCATATCTCGCAAAATATATGGGCACATGTCGATTTTTTTTTAACGTATCATGCATATTACAGCGATACCGCACAAAAGTTTTTTTTTACAAAAGAGTACTCCGGAAAAACCTTTTTTGCCAATGTAAAGGGAATTTTGGACGTACAGTCCTATGTTCCCCGTGTTAAATGACCCAACTTTGAATTCGTTTATCTCAGCATTCACGTGGGCAAATTTTGTTTGTTTAATCTCAAAAAGTTCTCGATATTTTCCTTTACAATATCAGTGAGTTTCAATTCGAACAGTAGTAAATAATTTAGTTGCCATACATCCTTAAGATAAGTGACTTTTCCGAAAAATTTGTGTTTCCAAACAAACCCAAACAAACTTAATATGGGCGTCGAAATGTCGAACGAAATGTCCGCGGACTTCAAAACCCCATAACGTTAACCCATACTTTAACCCAACCAAAGCCAATATAAGCGTCGAAATGTTAAAAAAATTCAATTCATAATTTTTTGTGGGGGAGGGGGGTGAATTTCACCTTCCCCCGACTGAATATATTTATAACCCAACAAATGAGAAAATAACAAAAAAAAATGTAGGCTCATTTTTCGGAAAAATCACGTTTTTTAAAGAATTACCAAAAAAATTAAATTAAGGGGTGACACGCCTTTCTTTGAGGGGTGGTTACCCCCCTTAAACCCGATTATCCGGCGATAAAAAAAATACGAGTCAAATGGTTTCCAATGCTTCGTTACATATGTGAGTTTCAACAAAGGAGAATAGCGACACTTGAGTGATGTTCCTTGTAAGTCGCTATTTATACTGGCGCGCTGGAACGAGCGATTTTTAAGGCTATTTCTTCGGCTATTGCTCCGTCGTAAAGTCAATCACACAGGTTCAAGCGAGTGAGTTTTACCGAATCGAATGTTCTTATTCTTAATTTATTATTGTTGTTATTGTTATTGTATTCGATCGAAAGAAGAACGTGTCGCGTGTTTTCGATCGTAGCGAATCGTCGTTGCTTCGTTCATCGGTTTTACTGTTTTTACTTTTGTTTTGTTTGATTTTTGTATGCTACGCTCTTGCGATTGTATTAAAAATATTTTTTTCCGTTGTGTTAAGTTTTGTGGTTTATTTGATTTGCGTTGTTTTTTTTTCGAAATTTGCGTGCCTGCAGTAGCGATGCTGCGCTTGTGAATGCATTGAATGCATTTTTTTTTCTCGATTCGAGATTACAGACTGATTTTCGTTTCGATTTGCGCTGTTTTCGAAGCTTTATTTTCATCGTGAGGGAGACTATGGAGGTGTACAGGGAGTTTTTCGGGGCATATTGTTCCTTCGGGTTTGTACTATCTTTGTTAATCGCTTTTCGCACTTTTACAAACCCATCCCGGCATACCAAAGATGCAATCAGACAATCCCTATTTTATTCGAATAAAAATTTAAAAATAACATTTCTATTTTTATTGACATTTTTTAAAAGTTGTAATAAGTTATTTCAAATAATTTATTTAAATAAACTCATTTTTAAATTAAAATCATTTAAATTAATAAAATAACGCTGATTCTAATAAAAAAAAATTAAATTTTATTACTCATTTATTAATAATTAATATTACGAAATAATCTCTTTTGTCTAAAGAACATTATTCAAGTTGAACAGTAGCGTGCCCAGAATAAAATATTGATATGCCCATCGACTTGCAGTACCGATTGATAATGCTCCCAGTACCATCAAAGTTTAATGTGTACCAGTACCAATCCCCAGAGAAAAACTGTCCTAAAATATCTTCCGAGCATAGGCGCATTTTTTCAAAATACATGTAAATATATTATTCCAAAATGTTTCTTTAAAAATATTGGGATTCTAGCTTGAGTTGAATTTTTCGTCACTCCAGGATGTTCGATTTAATATAAAAGTCTCACTGGTATTGGGAATAATAATATATTTAAGAAAAAAAATTCCACATAGCCATGTATTGCATTAAAGTTTGAAGTGGTGCATCACTGCAACATTTGGTGCTCAGACAACGCGATGTAAAAGCTGGAAAATGGGAGAATTGGTCACATCCCTTTTGTCTTCTTCGAGTTCAGGCTCCTCTCAACTGTTTCATACGCTTGGCGATTGTTTTACCACTGCGACAATAACTTTATGGTATTTTCGTAAGCTTGTGTAATATAATATATATATGCATAAACACACCCATTCGGACACACACACATACACGTGTATATATATAAATATATAAATACATATATATATATATATACAGGGTGTCCTGTTACGAATGGACAACCCTGCATTTGTCGATCCGTCAGATCCTGTCCTACTATATGCTGGCATTTCCGTTCAATAAAAGTCTCACGGTTTTCGAGATAAAAATCATTTGCTTTTGGTTTTTCGCATGCCATTTCAACAAATGATAACTTTTTTGGCCCGGCTTAAAAAAAATACTCTTCATTATTTGTTTTACCTAGACAAGTCTTCTTTTCAACCTTAAATGTTAAGGAAACTTTATGAAAAAAGATCGATGAAACTTTATGAAAAAAATCGATGAGATCTTTATGAAAAAATTATATGATCGATGAAATGAAAAAATGAAAAAATGATATGATCGAAAAATGATCGATGAGACTTTATGAAAAAAAAAAGAAATGCACAATTTTCATACAAACCAATTCGAACATCTGACTTTGATAGCCTGCGGTGTAAAAAAAAGGTACTACGCATACCGGGCCAATTACTTTAAAAAGTTGCTTAGAGATGATTTTTTTTCGAAAAATAACATAACGCCCCCTATCTCGAAAACCGAACTGAAATTTCAGCATACAGTAGGACATGATCTGACCTATCGACAGTTGCAGGATTATCCATTCATAACAGGACACCCGCTATATATATGGCGATGAAAGTACATAATCGTTAATATCGAACACACATCTACCATTCACACTTATAATTATGTTATTGAGAGCGTTGTCAACTTTCCCTTTCGTAAAATGTCGTTTCAATATATTTCTGGCCAAGGATATCTTTTATGAGAAAACAATCGCGCTGGATTCAGTGATATTACAACAAAATCAAGTCCCATTGTTTCTAATTAACGTTCCGTTGACATACGGCCATGATTTCTAATTGACGTTCCGTTGACATTTGGCTATGATTTCGACACACCGGGTCAATTTGGCTCCGATGGTACTTCATCCACCTCTCATTGAGAACCCTTCGGTTGGTTTTTAATTTGAAAAATGATGAATGCACTTTTCATTCTTCTCAATATGTGTGCATAGTGGGGGCACTTGGGGTAAGGCGATAACGCTAAAGTCATGTTCAAATAAAGCAATACATGTATGTCAGTCAATTTTAATTATTCTATTAAACTAATAAACATTTATTAATCTTTTACTTTTGGAAGCAAACAAATCTCTCTCTGATTGTTACCATACAATATATATTTTTAATTAAGCCTTTATTTTTACCATCTTACGCCGTATGCGGGGCAAGGTGAAACACCGCTGGGAGAATGATGGGACAGTAATTATTAGCATCTTTCGCATTTAAAAGTGGTTTCATTCTCAATACCAGCAATTTGACAAGCCAATCGTCTAAATTCTATAGTATTTAGTCCGAATAATCTTGCTTCCATATCATTTTAATCATTTGTCAGTTCTTTTTCTTCCCCTGGTAGAAACACCGGTTGATGAGGAACCTAAGGCTTTACTAGTTTCATTTCACACTTTCTTACGTGAATAGTGGTGCGTTGTAAAATATTGCGGCTTTGGGATAGCTTGTATTCATCTTGCCCCATTAGACGGTTAACGAATTAACAAAAACTCACGCAACAACCTTGAAAATGTCTGACAAACCGTTCTTATTATTTTAATAATTAGTACTTTCATTGTGTTTCAATATCAGCAACTCAAATGAACTGAAACGATGGTAAACTTTATAAAAAATTAGATCGTTTTGTCAAAAAATCGATATTGTTTTCTCACTCGAGACGCGCGCTGCCGACACAGTTGATACTTTCACACTCATTTACCTCCCTGCCACTCCACCAAACTCCAACGCACTGTGCTCGCACACAGACGTTTTCGTCCAGTAAAAGAGACGAAAACCCAGCACTTAAAGCGGAGAATTAGAATTTTTGACTGAAGCTAGATGGTTGCATACTGAAAGTAACCCCGATGAAATGTTGCCCCTCACCTCGCCCCAAGTCGAGAAATAGGGGTTGAAAACTCAGAAATCGCCGTATCTCGACAATTAATAGCCAGATCAAAAAATGTTTCAAACAACAGTTGTTCGGAATAATAAAATACGTATAAAGTTATTGGACGTCCAACGCCCTATCTTCTAAAATAGCGGCACAAAAACCTTGTCTGCGTTAGTGGTGCTCTTACGTTTTTGTGCCACTAGTTTTAAGGATAGGGGATTGGACGTCGGATAACTTTATACGTATTTTATTGTTCCAAACAACTTTTGTTCGAAACATTTTTTGATCGGGCTATTAGTTATCGAGATATGGCGATTTTTAAGTTTTCAACCCCTATTTCTTAGGGTTGGGGCGAGTTGAGGGGCAAAATTTCATTGGGGTTTTGAGTATGCAACCATCTAGCTTCAGCCGAAATTCTTATTCTACGCTAAAAGTGCTGGGTTTTCCTCTCTTTTACTGGACTATTATTTATTAGCTACACTGAAATTCGTTCATCCATCCAAAATTCAGGTGATTTAACAAAATTGTATCGTTAAATACGTTCAACTTGATTTTTGATTGGCATAACAAAACAGTATAGTAGAGCAGTAACCAAAGATACATTGAAACTATCTGCTTGTTCAGCATGTCTGAGCAACTGTTAAAACAACAAAATTTCGAGACAACAAAATGCATTTTGCATATTCAACGATTCTTTTTTCTCAGTGTAGGTTTATGATTCATCTTACCCCGCGCATTCGTCTTGCCCCGAGTTCCCCTACTTGAAATTCGGAAAGTTTAAAATTGAATTGTAGAAACTTATTGAAAATTTGCTATTTTGGTAAAATGAGCATTTTATTTAAAAATCGTCCTGGTCAAAATGATCCCGTATGTCAACGAAAGGTTGAATAGAACGGGCTTAGCTCTTTTTTTGAATATCGTATATATCCACACGGTATCTTGTAATGAATGAATAAACCTGCAACTGTCGATAGGTCAGATCATTTCCTACTATATGCTGGAATTTCAGTTTAGCAAAAGTCCCACGGTTTTCGAGGTTTTGGGCTTTATGTTACTTGTTGAAAAAAATAATCTGCTCTTGGTTTTTCGCATGACATTTCTACAAATGATAACTTTTTTTTACCCGGTTTTCAAAAAATACTCTTGGTTATTTGTTTTATCTAGAAAAGTCGTCTTTTTGACCTTAAATGTTAAGGAAACTTTATGCAAAAAGATCTTATGCAGAATTTTCATACAAACCAATTCGAACATCTGACTTTGATAGCCTGCGGTGTAAAATAATGTACTACGCATATCGTGCCAGTTACTTTAAAAAGTTGCTTAGTTATTGTCGATTCATATCATTTGCAGAAATGGCATGCGAAAAACCAAAAGCAGATGAATTTTTTTCAAAAAAATTACACAAGGCCCAAAATCTCGAAAACCGTGGGACTTTTACTAAACTGAAGTTTTAGCATGTAGTAGGACATGATCTGACCTATCGATGGTTGCAGGATTATTCATGCATTACAGGACACTCGGTACATATATATATATATATATATATACTCTCAGTTTGAGATTTCGGAACGAGGTTTTTAATCGCACACATCGAGACGACTCGAAACAGAAAGGAAAGAGTTTCATCAGAATGATAGTTTCGAGTGGAGAATTTTGAATACACGTTGTGGGAATGTTTTTTGACAAAAATAACTCGAAGCGTCTCGACGTCTGCTCAATACGCATACACAAAAAATAACTGACGAGGAACTACGATTAATGAGAGATTCGTCATCCATTGATTTCTTCTCTGACTCACTTGTGCCTTGCCCTCGAACATCCCTCACTTGTTCTTCTTCTTCTATAGACGAAAGTCCGCGTCCCTCCTTTCTCGTCCTCCCTCGAGTTTTTTAGGCAAATATCTTCGATGTTCGATGTCGCTTAAAAATTACATCATAAGTAATGATGATTATCGTTGTGTGAATAAAAGTGTTGAATAAGTTAAGATTGTGCGGTTCTTCCGCAATCATAATGTATAACGTAATTTTAAGGGGGTTACAATGTACGAACTTCTACCGCACGAAATTATCGCAGTGATTACGAAAATACATAATAATTATTTTTTACGCTCAAAAACAATATGTCGGTATAATATATACATATGTATGTTGTTTTTAAGTTTTAACAGCACGCACTCGAAGCTCGCGAGGAAAGGGAAACCGAAGAGCGATAATAGAAAAAAGAGAAATGCCTGAGCGCTAAAATGAGATAAAATAAAGATGAGATGAGATCGAAAAAAAACCGAAGCATCGCTAAGTTAAATTATAAACTATTCGTCACCTCGTTCGAATTAATTCAATATCGCAATTACGAAGATCACCCGAATTCTTCATTCTAAAAAAAAGAGCTAGGAAAATAAAAGCATTTGACGTTCTCCGAATTCAATGGAAATCCTCGGAGGAGTCTTTGTTATTATGAAAGATCCGCAAAAAAATGATGCAAATAAGAAATGAATTATTTTTCGAAAATTTTTTCAGGTGTCATTCACAGAAACAAAAAGTTACCGTTACGTGCAGCGCCCGATTCGGTCGTCGCGAAAATCAAATGCACGAAAAATATTCTCGTGTCGAAGACAGATGCAATGATTTTCGGCTTCGATTAACATCTTAGTTAATTGTGAAAATTACCGGAAAGCGAAGCGGGAGTTGGTAGGAGAAGTATACACGGCTGGTGTATACTCGATATATTATTTATTAAGTAAGTAAGAGTCGAAACAGCACCTTCCGAAAATATCGTGTATATTTTTTCAATCTATCAGGTGTCCCGTTTGCGCGCAGAACAAAAAATCCTGCAACGAGACGACGAATTAAATCGTACTTGAACCTTTTCTCGTACTTTTGTAATATTCGTCAACGAAATATGGCACACATATATACATGTATTTAAATTCGTGTGTGTGTATATATATATATATATATATGCACTACTAGTCAAAAGTTTTCGGACACTTTGGATAATTGCAAAATTATATTAGAATAATATAATTCATTATATAGAGCTATATAGTATCTTCGTGAAATAATAAATGAAATGAATTATACTATTCTAATATTATGTTGCAATTATCCAGTGATCGAAAGTTTTGCAATTATTGGAAGTGTCCGAAAACTTTTTACCGGTAGTGTATGTGTATATATGTGTGTGTGTGTGTGTGTGTGTGTGTGTGTGCGCGCGCGCGCGCGCGCGTGTGTGTGTGTATTATCTATATACAGGGTGTGTTAGGTAAAGTGTTGAAGTGTTGAATAATTTCGAAGTTGATCTTAGCGGTTATACGCCAGGTCAATTTGACATTCCCATATTTTTCTCCTCATGAAATGAAACAACTTTTAGTTGAAACATTTTTTAATTATAACCCGTACTTTTTGAGATAGAAGCTCGTAACACTTTATCTGAGACACCCTGAATGCACTTGTGGAACTAAATCTGGACGCTTCAAATTTTAAAAAGTTTCGCGTTGTTGACCATTTTTAAGTTGCAATCACTTGTATTTTATATTTTTATCAAAGTAAGCTTATCAAGGAAAGAATTGAGTAGAAACATCACAGATTGAAATGAAAACATTACAGTATAATTTCGGCGTAGGAGAAAATACATTTTTTGCGTAAATATAAAAAACGCTGATTTATATTAAAAGTGTCCAGAATTAATTCCCCTAGTGTGTAGTGCTGGATAAAATGAAGTATTCAAGGGACAATGCAAAGTAAACGTCAATGGGCGTACTTTATTCATTGTTCAGTGAGGTATATATATATATATATATATATATATATATATATATATATATATATATATATATATATATATATATATATATATATATATATATATATATATATATATATATATATATATATATATATGCTGTGCGTAGGCGTACTCGAGAAAAGTCTATCAATGGCGTGGCCGTGTCACGTAAATAACAAAACCAAAAACATACATATACCGAACAGTAGAAAGTACTTGGATCGCTTCCATTTGTGTAGTGGATCGGTACGTTTGCCTTCGAAGCAATTTGAGAATCTGGCGGTGCCATTCTAGTAAAAAATGCTCATGGGGTCGTAAGGTAGGACAAGCTTAAAAAAACTGACTTATAAATGCGCGTACATAAGTAATATGGACATAAATGTATTACCGAAGAAAACAAACAAACTTTTACGCGAATCTGCTTGACCACTCGAGGAGCTTCGATCTCTCGTGCCGATCCAAATCGATGTTTTAAATGTAGAGGAAACACAACTAGTAGAACCGACTGTATTTTTTAGAAAGTACATATGGAATAGAAAAATTGTTACCTGCTGTTTGAAAACCACTACCACATAGAGCAAGACTCGTATATTATACAAATGAAAAATGTACACACCTATACACATATGTATTACGAACGATCCGCGAATAATAACGATATTCTATGAATGGCTATACCACACAATGTAAAATCGAAGAAGTAGTGTAAAATAAAATCGTTATACGACTATAATAACAGTGTAATAATACCAAGCCACATGGTTTTTTTCAACAATTTTATTTGTTCCTCGTTATATTTTTCCGTAGAATTCTCAGCAATAACTTCATCAGAATGTTCCGTCATTTTTATAAGTTATACGGTAATTCTTTAGATAAGTGACTTTTCCGAAAAATGAGCGCAACATTTTTCTTGCTATTTTTTCATTTATTGGGTTATAAACGATGATAATCAGTCGGGGGAAGCTGGAATTCACTCTCCCCTCCATAAAAAGTTATGGGGTTTTGAAGTTTGTTTGGGACCCCAACAAACCCAAACGCGCTGACATTACACCAACTCCGATCTCGATCTTCTATTATTGTCTATATATATATTCTATATATTATATATATTTTCTATATATTATTATCATTATATTATTATATTATTATAAATTATATATTATATATTTTATAAATAATAATTTTTCAAAAGTTCGGGTGTTTGGGTTTGTTATATTTTTGTATTTTCACAAACTTCAAAACCCCATAACTTTTAATGGAGGGGTGACCGCCGCGTTTTCTCTTCGGCATCGTGTTCAGGAAGGCATTTTTCCAAATTCCCCTACTTTCGACCCCCTCCGGCGTGAGGGTTTTAATACAGAAGTTTTTGGAATACTCGAAATTATTTTTAACGATTTTTTGCTCGTAAAAAATGTTTGATGAAAAATATCAGCCGATATATCACCCGACCGAATATCATCATTTATAACACAATAAATGAGAAAATAGCAAAAAAAATGTTAGGCTGATTTTTCGGAAAAGTCACTTATCTAAAGAATTACCACGGAATATTTTATGCTCGTTCTTACAGAGCTGGCTTTCTGAAGTACGCGATCAGAATCTGATACCTGTCCAAAACGCTGTACTCTCTCGGCACTTCGCTATTTCTGTTCTCGAAAAGAATCTTGCATCTCGTTATTTCCTGCGTCATTTCCTTCGTGTATTCCTCCTTGAGATCATCGGGAATTCTATTGTAGAACGGGTTCACGGCTATTGCATGATCTGAAATTTGTCACGAGATTCTTTGCTTCATTCCGTTGCCTTTAGAATCAATGGAAATACTTTTTCGCGCGGTGATATTTGGGGTTTCCATACTTTGCAATGTTTTCATGTCTTTGTAGATGAAACATTTCTCGCGATTGCTGCAGTGAAGAACTTCGAAGCCTGTCTCTTCGAGGACTTTTTTCAGGGCAGCTCGAGGATTCGAACACGTGTGGAAGGGAGGCATGTATTCCGATGCGTCCTGCGAAAGATCCATATGTATTTCGTGAAAATTCACAGTTTCACTCGTCAATTTATCAGCACTCTCATTACTGACGTTTCGTCGTCTCAGGTGTCGTTTTAGAACTGACGTTATAAATTGTTAATATGGCTGTCGAAAATCACTTTTTCGTGAGAATTTAAAAAATGGTGAATAATGTCGAAGATCGACTGATTTTCTTGCATTCAATTGCAAACAACAATTTTTTTATGGAGAGCACACGTCGAGGTATTTATTGAATGTACACTATAGGGTGGCCCAATTTTGAGCTCTATTTTTTTTCCTTTTTCTCGGCATCTAATTATCTTCTTTGAAGAAAAAAATTGTCGCTAAAGCTACGAGCCGTCAACAAATATTTGGAGGTCGCTTAAGCTTCCAAATAATTCAAATTTTCATTAAAAAATCGATTTTTTTTCGTTCACTTCTCCCTCTTGAATTTTACGCTTTATAATTTAAAAAATACCCTCGCGAAAGCTCTAGCCGGCCAATGAATATTTAGTGGTCGGTCAAGAGCTTCGAAATTTCCAATTTTCGCAATTTTTTTACTTCTCTCACTCATAAATTTGACGCTTTGTAAAATTTTCAAAACAATTTACGCTTTTTTCTTAAGACACGGATTTTTTAAATTTACCTCACACTTCTAACCCAATCAAATGACCTATAATTTCGTTTACGGACAAGAACTGTGAAGAATCATTTTATGAGAAGAAAAATTATAATTCTTGGGTTAGAAGTGTGAGGTAAATTTGAAAATTCGGTTTCTAGATAAAAAAGATTAGTTGTTTTAAAAATTTTACAAAGCGTCAAATGTATGAGTGAGAAGAGTACAAAAATTGCGAAAATTGGGAATTTTGAAGCTCTTCAGCGACCACTAAATATTTATCGGCCGGCTAGAGCTTTCGCGAGGTTAATTGAAAATTATGAATTATTTCATGGAGGAGAAGTAGACGAAAAGGGAACAATTTTCTAATGAAAATTTGATTTTTTGCGAGTTTTGAGCGAATATTTTTTTACCGCTCGCAGCTTTCGTGACAATTTTTTTTTCTTTGAAGAAGATCATTAGGGAGTGAGAAAAAGGAAAAAAAAATAGAGCTCAAAATTGTGCCACCCTAATGTACACTATGGTGGAAATGAAAACGTCTTATTAGCGACTCGGCAAATACGAACTTTAACGGGCTACATCTACCTAGGCGAGTAAAAAATTGCAATTTCCAAAAACATTTTTTTTCGATAGCATAACCTTTTAGCTATATTCCCCGAAAAATTCATTGAAATATTTTTTAAATGTAATTTAAATTTAATTAAAATTTAATTTAAATTAATTTAAAACGCGTCTTTCTCGAAACACTGTTTTCAAAGTCGGTGGACATGGCATATCGAGAGCCACTTGATAGATTGTTTCCAAATTTATGAGAGATACGATGAGAAACATTTATCGGTCGTTGACGATCTCCCTATTGTAAAATCGATCTTCATTTTTTAACAGTTACGTAAAAATGACGAGTTTCCATAGATTTTGTATGCTCTAGTTTCAATGCATTTCCACGTTATTAAAAAAAATACTTCCAAAATCGACAATCGTCAACGACTCGTATTTATTGTTAACTTGAATAACCCATTTGGTTTTTAGATTTCGGATGGACCGTTTAGGCTGGAGAGTGTCCACCGCCAAACGTCGCGAACAAAATTTCGCCATCTGCCGGCGGCCATGTTTTCGTTGTTTTTCTATATTTATTGCCAATTTTTCCAAGGCTTTCAATATTAACCTTTGCGTTAAAAAATGCGTTTCTTTTTTACCAACCCTTTCCCAGAAGAAATCGGAATTTAGCCATTTTTTTCGGGCCTCTAGGTAGATGTAGCCCCTTAACAAGTGTCTATTTCAAATAAATATTGCCTTTAAACGTACCTGCATGTAGGCCGTATATCGTGAATTATCGCGCATCTTGATGTAAGCATCGAATCCATCATTGAAAGACAGAAACATGATTAAACACTTGCCTCCTGGACGCAACAGCTTGAAGATGTTTTCGTACGTTTTTCTGAAAACATTTCGTTTTGAGGTTTTTCGTCTATAATTTATATGATAAATTTGTATTGATCAATTATTGACCGAATTTCTACTGATCCGAAAAGGCGTGTGTCAATTACCTGATATTTTGACACCAATGAAGACAGTAAAATGAGAGAACGTTGTCATATTCGCCGATTTCTTCGATCGGCAACTCATCGGTCTGAATATCTAATTCGAGGAATGATAGACGATCTTCGTCCGCGCAATATGATCTCGCACGATCGATCATAGTTTTAGAAATATCAGCACCTAAGTGACGTTAATTGTTTTATTTTCAAATAATTTTTTCGACACAACGAGAACAAAAAAACTCATTTTTTTTAAATCGTGCAGCTTACCAACTAGAACAGCGTCCGGCGGTAGTTTTGGTAGGATGAGGTCCTTCGCCGCGATCCCAGGACCACAGCCGATGTCTATACACCTCCCGTGCATAATTGAAATTTCGTCGCAAAATTCTTCGATAACGTCAAGCGTGTCGCGACGTTGCAAATCGCACGATATCGTGTATCCATCTGCGTTGTCCATTTTGTTCCAATGCAAACAGTTGTATCAATTGTTTTTATCGACAAATAAAAATAGTACAATTCGGCAGTCGATCACTCGATTTTGATATTTCGTCCCGATCTTGAATTAATAAGGCAAGCTGACTTGTATGAGAATTGATCGACTTTGTTTTAGTCAGGTGAGGTTGAAGTGAATATGACGTTCGAAAAAGGTTGGGCAAACTAACGACGTTGGAATGATAGGGCGTCGTTTCGGGGACCGAACTTTTACTGAGAACATCTGGAACTACCCAAGAGTATTTATACGTCGCTGGCTCTAAGTCCCGCTATGAGTCCCACCTCCAACGTTCTTCTTTTTACCATGACCCATCGTTCTTCGGTACTTCGTTCCATCCCAATTTTTCCGGCCAGGACTATTCCCGAATGTATTTTCCACATAGGTTGGTCGAATTCTCAATTAGGTAAAATCCAAACCTACGTCCAGAAAACACTCCGAATAATAGGGATAATGTGAGGCATGAAAGATTGCATCGCACACCGTCATTATCCAGATCTTTATAAATATTAAACAATGAGAACGGCAGGTTTGCCGTTTTTTGTAATTATGAAAATTATCAGTGAATAATATTTTATCCAATACCTACTTTTCAGAGTGAAACACCAGTTGATGAGGGCATTAGTGGAAAAGATGCAGACTGTCAGTAGTGGTGTACTAAAGAAAGTCAAAATAGTGAATGGCATACAAATCATGGAAATTAGATGGTCCCAACACGTAAAAATATTTCATTTCCGCAGACGAACGCCCGTGTCCGATTTATAAGTCGATATTTTAATATTTTAATAATTAAGTTAATATTTTAATTATTGTATTGTATTATTATTGAATTATTTTGAGCAACAATTTAATTTAATATTTAATTTTTATAATGATTAATTTGATAATTATTTAATTATTTAAAGTAACAATTAAATTTAATATTTAACAATCAATTTAATATTTTTATTTAAAACGAAAGGTTTCATTCATTTTTTAAATATTTAATTTACTTGTATTATACCATTTTCATCTTTCACCTTTCACCAGAAATTATATTACAGTCTCTAATTAAGGGAGGGACCACTATGACGGGCCGAAAAAGGTAGTTTTTTCCGATTTTTTTTGTCTACGGGATTATTTGTCTGGGCTTACGAAAAAAGGCATGTTAGTGAGCATATATTGAACTTATTGTCTGTAAATTTTTATTGAAAAAATAAAAAATTGACAACGTTATTGAGGTACAATGGAGCCTTTGTATCAAAAATGAATTTCAACAGCCGGATCGATAACTCGACAATGGTTGGTCTTAAAAATGAAAATAAAAAGTTTTATGATCTATATAAATGCAGTTCTCATTGTACGTAGCCGTTTTTCCGACGAAGAAAAATGCACTAAATTGCGGGTGTAAAAAATAAGTGTAATTTTTGCGACATTTTTACTTATATGCGGGGGCTTCAAAAATACTGAATAAAAAAAACGACTACGTACAACGATAGCTACTGCAATTACGGAAATTTGGGTTCTTTGAAACTAAAAATTGAATAATCATTGCTAGAGTTATTATTCCGGCCAGGTTGGAATAAGTCGTTTTGAGAACAGGGCGATTGAACGTTTTCGTATACGTAAATCGTTGCACTACCTGCTTTCACTAAAGGGTCTGTAACTTGGTCAATTTTCAATGTTTTAACGTGCATTTTTTTCAGCTTATTCTTAAATATGTACACTTTGAGAAAATGCAAGAAAAAGTCGATTTTTTTTCTCGTCACAGTGGTGTCCGCCTTAAGGCGGGAGCCTGAATTAGAAGGTTCGAAAAATCTTTTTTTTTTTGCTTAAATCGATACATAAACTATCCAAGAATATATTTACAGAGTTATAGAGGCCAATTATAAATATTTTTTAAGATACAAGGCCAAAAGCAGAGATGCGATTGATGCTTGATATTTATATTCCCTCCTATTGAAAACTTTGAAGCACGTTTTCTCCCGTTTTCATTTTGACGATTTTTCCAAATTGGCAGGCGTGATAGCAAAAAATCTAAACGACCTAGTGAATCAAACCAAAGTTTATTTTCTTCAGTATGAAAATCTCTTCTGAATGAATTTAAAAAATCCTTAAAAAAGTCTTTTTCGATCATTTTTATAGCACGTTAAAGTGTTTTTTTACATATTTTTTTTAACCTGAGAAAAGTTAGAATTTCACGATATTTTCAGCTTTTTCTTAATTCATCCAGAAGAAAAATATATGACAATTGAAAATTTTATTGGTTTATTTGGTTCAGTCAAGAATTACGAGCTGCATCTTTCCCGCCGATTGGGGACTGAAGTGGCAAGACGCACATGGAATAGGCTGATAAATCTGCAGTTATTTATTGTGTCATGTTGAATTTTTTTTTACATTTAAACTATAGATGAAAAGATACCTTAATGGTACCTGGGCTCACTTGTTTTTTCCTTTTTAAAAAACTTTCCAAAAAATCGCTTTTTTAACCTTCTAATTGAGGCTCCCGCCTTAAGTGTATTCCCGAGTACCAAAAAAACGTGCATAAATTTGAATAAAATGCTTCGAGAATGCCCTTTTTTATAAATTAATCGCGAGTATCCTATGCGAGTACGTGGATGCAAGTACGCAGGTTTCCGAAGGGACAGCGACAGAGCCCTTTTTCAACTATTCGTATAATCCATTGGACGCCCACTAATCTACATTATACAGAAGTCAAAGACCTGATCTCAATGATTACATAAGAATGCAGGCTGGTTAGAATTTTAGGCTAGGCCATGGCCTTTCATTTTGTCTCGTCGAAGGGCTATTGACCTCTACCTGGAGCGACAAAATAGTGGGCATACTGCTGGGCGAAGATGGAAGGGATTCGACTTTAAATTAACATTTTCGTCGTTCAGCTCTGGCGGACTATCGTATGAAGTATATTGTAAAGCATTATTTTTTTTTTCATGCACAGACAAAAATGCTTTTAATTACGCATAGTTTAACGTTCTTTTTCTCTGTGCGTACGTAATTCTGTTTGGGCATAACAATTTTCCGCAAAGGGCCTTAAGGGCGATATACCTTTAGGCGAGGAAAAAAATTGTTGATTTTCATGATTTTCATGATTTTCTTAAGGAAAAGATTTCTTTACCATTTTTGAGACTTAGGGTATGTTTTATAACTACTTTTGGCTATTATGTGGTATTCTTGTTTTATTTATTTTAAAAAATGGCGCAGGTATAGCACAGTCTTCTAAACGGGTTGCGGCGGATTTTGTCAGACGGCGTGACACATAACGGTACCGGGATTACCCGGGAAAAAAACAAACGCCGATTTTTTCATTCATTTACGCTCATACGCAGAATATGAACCAAGAAAAAGTGAGAAATGTTGAAATTCGATGAAATGGTACCCTTTGAAACAAAAAGATTGAATTTTTCGAAAAAAAACTGGCTGCATTTTGCATTAAAAATACCTTTTTTTACATTGTCAAAAATAATTTGCGTCATGTTTTAGACAATAAGGTTAGAAAGATTTGTACCGAATTTAATTAGAATCGATCGATTAGTTTGTTAGCACAGGTCACGCCAGTTTAGAAAATGCATTACCTCCGCCATTTTGAAAGACTAATTTAAAAAATACCATGTTTTAGCCAAAAGCAGTGATAAAAAATACCCTATGTCTCAAAAATGCGACGAAATCTATCCTTAAAAAAAAATCATGAAAATTAGCAATTTTTTTCCTCGCCTAAACGTATCTCGCCCTTAAGATGATGTGAAACAGATATGAATGCCGAAGGGGGAGGACGAGACAAACACAAAATGGTTTTCACATCAGTTCAAGATGGAATGAAAGACGCTCAGCTGATAATAAAAACTGGCATACCACACTATTTTCTGCTGATCCAAGTTTCCTAGGTTTTCGAGTTTTGCTTAATAGATTTCACATGTTCCCTCATCAATTCTACGTACGATAAAACTTTTCACTTTGGGAAAAATCGATGTCCGTGAAAAACATTTGAATCCAAGATTTGGGGGGGGGGGGGGGCAAATATTTGATTTAAAAAATGGGGGGGGGGGTGATAATAAAATGGGGTCGTTACGTTGTTTTGGAGATGATGTGAAGACGATGTGCAATAATAATTCGAGCACCTTCAGTTAATTTACGTCATGCCTTACAAGATATAATTTTAATTATAATAATAAAAAATAAAAAAATATTTTGTGTAAAAAAATAGTATGAGTAAATCGGGTTCTTCCAATTTCCAAGATCGCATTAGAAAACAGAATTTTCAAAACCTTATTTAAAGGGACAATGGGACGCTTTTGATATTTCCGACATACATTTGTTTATTCCAGGGTAGCGAGCCGGAGTCGGTCAATATTCAACGTTCCGTCTAGTGAGGCCGCAAGGGACCGCAGGGTCCTAACGCAGGGACTAATATTACGTGTCCATATAAGGCGGGTTAAAGTCCGGGGCCCCAAAAACTCGTCAAGCGAGTTTAGTTGTGACCCTTGTTCACACATTCCACCTATCTCGTCTGTCGAGAATGAAACTGACCTAGGCCCTCGGATCAACCCAATACCGAGTTAATGGGCCGTTTCGACTCTTTAAAATTGTGACGCCAAAAAAGTCATTTTCCATGCCAATGCTAACGACGAAAAAAAAGTAAAGCAAGTTTGGATAATGTTAAAATATTTTGCATCAACGGAGCTGCATAATGAGAATGCCAGTGACGGAATTAAGGCGAGAAATCCCTTTAGAATTTTCAAAAAATCGAATTTTTTGTTTTTACATATTTCGGAAGTATGATACCCAAAGAATATACTGGAGAAAGGAAAGCTCGAAATATTGAATATTTGCGGGGTTGTCGCATATAGTTTAGAGCGCGGGGACAGCATGCGGTTAGGTAGCGAGTAAACTTTAAACGCGATTATCTCGAAACTAGTTTTTCAAAAACTGCTCGTGTTGTAGCTCAAAAAGTTATCGACCGGTTTGGATGAAATTTTGGGAGGTTACTCTCAGTAATATTATCTGAAGGATATACCTAAAGTTTGGAAGGTAGCGTGTAAATAAATAATTTTTTTGGGGTCATATATGTCGAAAAAATGGTCGAAAATTCGAACTTTGGAGTAAAAAGGCTCCCAAATTTTCAATTTCGCACTTTTTCATCATTTTTTAGGTATATCCTTCCCCTTAATATGTCAGTAAACGAATAACATTTATTAAATCTTTTTCAGATCAACAGAAAAATAGTGACAACTGCAGCACTTTTCGATGTCGCGGAAAACAGGCGTCCGTGGACCCTTAATAACGCCGCCATTTTGTTGGTCATCCAAAAAAATTTTTTTTAACTTGACAGTTTTAATAAACTCATGTCCAAATTTGAAAATGATTAGATTATTTTATCCCCTCTAAAAAAATTCCCGAAAAATACGTATTTTTCACGCTCCTAAAGGAATTTCTCGCCTTAACAATCGTATCGTTGTTGATATTTATTTGTTATTATTTTTTAAATTATTGTAGGTTATGCGTATTGTACAAATAAAAAACGAATAAAAACAGGACCGTTCGAGACACACAACGTGATCGTTTTTTACATTCACGAGATAATTTAAATAAATTAACATGACACTTAATTGGAGAAGCACGGAGAGGATTATTTTGGACTGAGTATTTCGTTCGGTCCAACGAGATAGACCACGCGTTAATTTTGTTTTGACTTGTTAAGGACATTATAACTTCTCTAATAGTATGTGTGTGTGTGTGTGCATACATACATATATACTATACTCTACACACACATATATAGATCTATATATTTATGCACATCTGAACTCATGAGCGTATTCGTATATCGCGTACAAGCAGGATGTCGCAGAATTTCTGGCTGCAATGTGTTTGATTAATAATTATGGCACTTTAGCACCGTCCTATCCGCTTTGAGGCATATGACCGAACTTATTACTGAACCTTCGCCAAAATGCTGTCGTCTCAGAGAAGGCTCGAAAAGTTCAAGTTTTTCATTTTACTTTTACACACAAATAAATCCAACACCGAATATACGCAGCGAGGAGTCGACTCTTACGTAGAGAACCATTGTTGGCAAACCTCGTTGAAATGTGCAGTGGAATGGAGTGTAAAAAATGATGCAGTCCATTACATTGATTTTTTTAGTTCAAATGGACTGCCAGAAAATCTCACACAACGTAGGTGGTGATCCAAATGACGACTGCACGTTTTGGAGTAATTTATTTTGAATCGTCAATACCCTGATGAGAGAAATGTCAAGTGTGTGTGATTGAGTCCTGTCGCACTCATTTCTCTCAGATTATCTACCAATACCAGCCGGAGTTTTACATAAGCGCGGGTTATTGATTATCGTAGGTATTTATTTATATTGTGACAATTGTATCGCCATTGTCGATTATTCATTGAGGCTCGCCACTGTGACGGGTGAAAAAATCGATTTTTTTTTCATTTCCTTAAGGTTGAGATGCAGTCAGAGGCGTGAAAAAACGAGCATTTTCAACCATTTTTTTTAATAGTAATTAAGTTTGTTTTACAAAAGTGGTTACACAGACTTTTTATGTTATATTTCAACTTGACTTGTACAAATTTTCAAACAAAAATATTGATTATTGAATAAAAATATCGTCATCTTTGTCGGACACCTTTCGGCATGTAGTGCTTTGCGGTGACCATTATAAAATTTTACTGGATCGTCTGAAATAAGAAAAACCAAAAAAAAAATCATTAGTTCAATAATAAATCTAGTACGTGATCGGAGTTTTTTTTTAATTAACGAAATGGCGGCTTCCGACAGATAACTTTCGATGTTCGCCCAAAAAATCGCTCGTTTGGTGTTTAAAAAAATAGAAATTTTCAATAAAAAAAGAAAATCTTTCGATTACGAACTAGTTTTTAATGCTATCAATAAGCACACCAAATTTCATCAAAATCCATGGAGTGGTTTTTGAATCATAGTGGTCACCGACTTGTAAAACATAGTTTCGAGAAAAACGCGTTTAAAGTTTTTCGATGTGGATACGGTATTATATGTTCGTAAAATTTTGAGCTCGATGGATGAAGCTAAACTTTTTTTATGTACTTCGATCCGCTCAATTCGAATATCACAATTTTTGCCGAAAAGTCGAGCATTCTATTGTTTATAGCCAATTGTTAAAACAATTTTTCAAAAAATTAAAGTTTTTCGGGATGAATTATTTTTTTAAAACATTTGGTGCAATTTTAAAACGAAAGTATTCTTTATAAAATTTTGCTAAAGTTCATAGTTTTTGAGTAATAAATTTTTGAAAATTTCTGAAAGCGTTTTCCAATTTTACACTTGATTTATGTATAGAAATACTAATTAAAAAATTACTTACATCGAATCATCAATTCCTGGCGGATTCTGCCGATGTGGAAGCTTCTAAAACATCAATTTGTTGTTGTCTTCGAACATCGACCCGACGCCCCTTCACTAATTGTGCGATATCCCGGAAAGTATTCATCGGATGGACTTGAAATTTTCAGGGAATATTTTCGAAACATCATACTTCAAGAATATGTTTCAAAAATTGATTTTTTGAAAATACTGACTGTCTCTCACCCCTTAAAGTATACGTATTCAAGAATATGTGAAAGAATTTTTAAGATAAAGTATTGAAATTTGACCCACTTGCAGACAATTTAGTGAGAGCAGGTAGCGCAACGACTTTCAACTAGTAAGTATACAATTGTGCGATTTTCAATTTAAGAAACCAACATTCCCGTAGCTTCAGTAGCTATTGTTCTACGTAGCCGTTTTTTTTAAATTCAGTATTTCTTAAGCCCCCGAGTATAAGTAAAAATATCGCCAAAATTACACTTTTTTTCAACACCCGCCATTCATTTTTTTCAAATGGCTACATCCAACGCGAACTACATTTATAAAAATTATAAAACTTTTTTATCTTTATTTTTCAGACCTATCAAGTTGTCCCCCATTGGACCCCATTTTTTATACAGAGGCACTGTTATATCTCAATAACGTTGTTAATTTTCATTTTTCTTTAATAAAAATTTAGCCGAAACACGTTCAATGAACGCTTAATACCATACCTTTTTTCCAAATCCCAAATAAATAACCTACTAGACAAAATCAATTCGGAAAAACGACCTTTTTCGGCCCTCACAGTGGTGTTCTCCCTGAACTAATATGAGAGAAATGTTTCTTGTTATAAATTGACAAAAATAAGTGGATGTTCTTCGTGTTTTTTTTCCTTATAAAAAAATACTAGCAGCATTCAGTTTCCACTCGACTGATCGTGAGCTAAGCCATGGTAATCATCGCAAGACAAAAATGTATCTGAATGTGTTTCGGAAAATCCCGCTATGATGAAACGCAAGACTCCTCTAGCTTTATCCTTCCTGCTTCGTCCATATGAGTTCTTTATACACGATTTTCAATCTCTTGAGCATATATATATATATGCTACGTTGTCCTTATCTCGTGCTCCCACGTATTTGCATTTTGGACAGTAGCCTATTAACGTATGCGCCGGCACACTCCATACACGTCTCCCTGGATAACGTACCGTTGTTCGGCCCTTTCCTAACTAAATACACGTATTTCAGCAGCAAAACACACTTCACGGCTCTAGTTGACGTTTTTTTCGACAGCCCTCACCGCATCGTCTGCGAAGAAAGATCTTCAATTGTCATTTGGCGTTTGCTCCCCCAATCGGCAATCGGTCGCAAGCTTCCTCTTTATAATAACTATGGACGATTCGTTACTGCCTCTTACTGTCAAAGACAACTTCAATCTGATGTCAAGAATAGTTCGAAAGTCCCAAACGAATAATTGCCTGGTTTATTGTTATTTTGTGCCTTCAATTGTGTACACCAGAAGGTAAACGCCTTTAACTACTATCAGGGGTACGATTTTGTTAGTAGAAAACAGTATTCGTGAAATTAAGGTCACTACCACCCGTGAGAATGTCACAAACTCTGTTCAATAGAAACGGAAACTAACCAACTTCAATTTTGCAGCCTAATAAAAATTATGGGTCACCCAACAATTATACGTGAAGACATTCATGTAAATACAGGGTGTCATAGTCATTTATTGTATGTAAAAAATTGTGACTCGCAGCTTTTATAGAGATCGAAATAATCGATTTCTAAAAAAAAAGTTCGGGGTGAGAACTATCGCTGTCTCCATATTGATCATGCAATGTTTGTCCAGCGATTAGGACGACATTAAGGCTTTAGGCCACAGTAACGGGTATAAAATTATGTGCGAATTTAACAATTTTTTTTCGGTATGAAAAAGTGATTCACTCATAAAATTAATTACACATATATTTAGTATGAATATCAATCTGTTAGAATATTTTTTTTCAATGTACAAAATGGCCGACCACTCGAAACTTCTCGAAACAGCTTTTTTCCAATTGGCGTGACAAATAACTTCAACAATTTTCACTCGATTTACTTCAAATTTAAAAGTAATGTTCCTAATTGCATTTCGCAGAGAAGTATCTACGGAATTTCCGGTTAATCGAAAACTTTTCATTATGAGCAGTTTATGAGCAGTTATAACGAAATTTTTCACTGAAAATTCATTTTTTAAGTTCAAATACCTACAACTTTTGAATAAAACAATATTTTTTAAAATTCCGTACGTACGTCTCTAGGTATTCTAATGTAGATTGACGAGAATTTTTGTTTTTTGTTCTAGGTTAAAAATTGTGGATGCTAAATATCACGCCGCGGAGCATCTAAAAAAAAGATAACAAAAGAAAATATTAGTAGAAAGCCATTTTGTACATAAAAAAACATATATTTTTTCTAACAGCTTGATATTCATACTAAATAGATGTGTAATTAATTTTATAAGTGAATCACTTTTTCATACGCAAAAAATTGCTAAATTCGCACATGATTTTATACCCGTTACTGTAGCCTAAGGCCTCAAGACAAGTAAACCCAAATAAACTGAAACTCTGTTACAGAGCAAATTTTTTTCATTTCAACGCCAATCAACGATCTTCCTTGTGATTCGAACATCTTTCTCGCATGAAGTAAATTTTTCTCTCTTTGTCGCGGTTTTACTGGGCAAAATTTCTTTCCCTCCTAACTCTCTTTCCTTCCGTTCTCATCGCACTAGAGCGGACAGCTACCTTTTCAGGCAAGGAACAAAGAAAAAAAGAAAGAGAGGCGAAAGAGCCGCGAGGCAAACCCCCCGGTGGTGAGAAAGCAGAGCACAGAACCCGGAAAGCTCTAGATAGCTTTTCTCTCTCTCTCTCTCTCTCTCTCTCTCTCTCTCTCTTTCTCTCTCGTTCTGTCTCCCTTTCTCTGTCTCTCTTCCACCCTCCGGAAGGGGTTGGCGGCCTGTCTTCCACAGCACATGGATGGTTCTGAAGCGAAAAAAGGGAGGTAGAGTGACGAAGTAGCGAAGGGGGTGAAAAACGATCCTGAGGAAAGAGACGAGAAAGAGAGAGGAAGCCAGAGGGATTTAGGTAGCCCGTTCGTTCGCGCGAAAACCGCAAGCATGGGGGACTCGATCGGAGCTACAGCCTGAAAGGGAATGGAAGCGAAACTCTTCTTTCGCTTGTATATTCGTGTGTGGTTTATATTATCGAAGGAGTTTGAAAAACCGTCGAGAGGGAAGGAGAAAGGTAGAAAAGGAGGAGTAACAGAGAAAGAGAAAGAGAGAGAGAGAGAGAGAGAGAGAGAGAGAGAGAGAGAGAAAAGAACCGCTTTGGGAAAAAATGGATAAGCGTTATTTATTGATGGGGTCAATATTGTCTTCCATACGATAACTATTTTGAGAGCTTTCGTTTATCACTTTGCCAATTGGTTATTCGAGAATTTTTCGACTCCCAGACGCGATATTTTTTTTTCTTCTCGGCGTTCTGTCAGCCTTCGTAACGTAACAAAGTTCTAGAAAAATGACGACTGCTAAAAAACACTAGAAACATCAATTAACGAGATACTGGTTTCTCAGATGATTTATTTCACTGTTCTACGTTCTTTCTTCGCACGTCTTTGCGCGGATGTTATTTCTGCATTTTCCAAGAGGTGTCAGAATCATAATGTCACTCGTGGATGCCACGAGGAGGCCTTTTAACGAATTGAAAAATTAATAAGACCCAAAAGTATATTTTTCCATTTTGAGATCAGGCTATGGTTTTTTATCTTTACTCCACAATGTTGTTCGATTGAAACAGTGAGCTTGTGAAAAAAGCAGGAGAAAGGGGATAGCCAATGGTGGTTGAAATACATCGGGGGAAATGAATGAAGATGAGACGTAGGAGAAGATTAATTGTAAAAGCCTGCAAGTTGGTGAACGAATAAAAAAAAAGACCAGAAAAAACTAACTGTTCTTGAAGAAAGAAATATGTGATTCGTGCTCACGAATAGAGGGATAGGATACAACTTTATTTAAATATTTCCGATATTTTTTTTCAGCTCGGTCTCGGTGGTTGAGCGAATAAATGTTCTATTTCTTCGAACTTTTCTTTGAGATCGTTTTTATGAAATATTTTTTTTTTAGGACAAATATGTATGAGGACGATATGCTAAAGCATGGAAAACTTTTCGTTGGTTTAATACATTAGCAACAAATTAGAATCCTACCGACGAGTGTTCACATTTATTATATATATATATTCCTTATAAATTTGATGCTTCGACGCTTTAAAATTCTGAATTTTAATGTACCGAAATTCAAGATGGGGCCGTGTTGAAATTTCGAACTTTGAATGATCAGAACGCTCGAAACTCCGAAAGAATTTTACACGAAAGACCAAAAATCCGAAAATCTGACCACCGTCAAAATAATTCGACTATGGAAGTTTTAAAAGTTTTAAAATTGTCAATAAATCGACGAATTATTTCTAGATTTTTTTTTAGGAAGTGATTTTACGTCAATTTTGAAATTCGTCTAGACAATGTTTTACGTTCTACATAATTTACAGTCAACTGTGTAGACTGTCGCTGGTATGATCCTGACATGGGGGCCGCGTTGAAATTCCGACCTTTGAATGCTCCGACGGTTTAAAATTCCTAGTTTTAATGTTCCGAAATTACAAGTTTCGTCAAGATCATGTCAGCGAAAGTCTACACACTTGATTGTAAATGATGTAGAACGTATAACATTGTCTAGACAAATTACAAAATTGACATAAAGTCACTTCTTGATAAAAAAATTCTTGGAATAATTCGTCGATTTGTTGATAATTTTGAAACATTTAAAACTTCCATAGCCGAATAATTTTGACGGTGTTCAGATTTTCGGAGTTTTGGTATTTCGGAGTTCTGATCTTTTGGCCCCTATAATATGCTATGTAATAACATATATCTGTCTAACATAATTCACGATCATTGCGGATTAAAAAATTCATCTTACCGAATAAAAAAATGTACGCACTTCGACCGAATTTTCGGGCGAAATTCATCAACGAGGGAAGACATGCAAACTTTGTGTTCCCGCTGAAAGCAGCTCCAAGGCCCGCATCCCTCAAATTTGATTAGGGATAATTATTATACGATTTGCTTGGGGTGGCTGATTTTTTTTCCGGGGTAATTGGACTCAAGCGTCGGCGCGAGGTTTTTTCAAACGTTAATGCACTGCTGATGAGCTGTTGCTGTTGTTCCCCTTTGGACACTGGGGAAAGAGCGAGACAAAAATAGGAAGGGCGAGAGCGAGGACACTCGAGGATGTCGCGGGTGCGCTCAGTCGTTTGGGAATTTCGACTTTAATCGCTTCAATCTAAAGTTCCTCCCCACGCCGTCATGAATATAGATGACGAATACACGAGAGAGCTTCTGCTACTTCCGGGACGTGTACCTATATATATATGTGTACGAGCACCGCTTCATATACATAGTATATGTATTACGAACGTTTAGGCGTACGTCTCGAGGTATGCTAACGTCTTTTTAATCGGTTTATCGCGATAAGTCTGCTTTGGTCAGGCTTGACGTTTACACAAGGCGGAAGAAAGAAGCTCCATCTTTGTTGGTTATGGTGGAGCTTTTTATCGCTCGAACTGAAACGTTGACGTGTTTGATATTCCCATTTTATTTACTTCGATATGTGTATAATACAAAAAATAATGTTTCAAATGATTATTAAAATAGTTACTTAAAATAATATGTTTCATTTCCTGAGTTCCTTACGGCCTTGTGCCTTACGGGTTTGAATTTTTTTTATATTAATCCAAATATTATTTTGATTTCTTGTCTTTTGAATAAAATATTGTTTGATTTTGAAAGTTTCATATTCAGTACTACTATCTTCTACGAAATATTAGGATTAAGGGGTGAGATGCAGTCTTTAATTTTCAATCATTTTTTTTTATAGTAATTAAGGTTGTTTTACAAAAGTGGTTACACAAACTTTTTATGTTATATTTCAACTTGACTTCTACAAATTTTCAAAGAAAAATATTGATTATTTATAGAAATATCGCCATCTCTGTCGGACCCCCGTCGGCATGTAGTGCTTTGCAGTGACCATCATAAAATTGTACTGGATCATCTGAAATAAAAAAAAAAACAAAAACAAAAAAAAATTAGTTTAATAATAAATCTAGTCCTTAATGGAAGCTTTTTTTTAATTAACAAAATGGCGGCTTCCGACAGATAACTTTCGATTTTGGACCAAAAAATCGTTCCTTTATTGTTAAAAAAATAGAAATTTTCGACAAAAATGAAAATTCTTTGATTAAGGACTAGTTTTTAATGCTATCAATAAGCACACCAAATTTCATCAAAATCCATCGAGTGGTTTTTGAATTATAGTGGTCACCGACTTGAAAAACATAGTTTCGAGAAAAACGCGTTTAAAGTTTTTCGATGAGGATACGGTATTATATGTTCGTAAAATGTTGAGCTCGATGGATGAAGCTAAACTGTTTTTTATGTATATTGATGCGCTGAATCCGAATATCACATTTTTGGCCACAAAGTCGAGCATCCAATTGTTTATTGCCAATTGTTACAACAATTTTTCAAAAAATTAAAGTTTTTTGGTATGAAATATTTTTTTGAAAATATTTTGGGCAATTTGAAAATGAAAGTATTCTTTATAAAATTTTGCTAAAGTTTATAGTTTTTGAGTATTAAATTTTTGAAAATTTCTGACAGATTTCCAATTTTACACTTGATTTATGTATAGAAATACTAATTAAACAATTACTTACATCTAATCATCAATTCCTGGCCCATACAATAGGGCTTCTGCCGATGCGGAAGCTTCCAAAATTCAGTTACGAACAAGACTATTTAGAATATAATGGGGGGGGGGGGGGGGGGGCACCTGCCACGGGGACCCGACGCCCCTTCATTAATAGTGCGATATCCCGTAAACTATTCGTTGGATTAACTTGAAATTTTCAGGGAATATTATTGAAACATCATATTTCAAGAAAATGTGTAAAAAAAATCGATTTTTTGAAAATTCTGACTTCATCTCACCCCTTAAAGTGCAAATGTAACAATAAAGGTATGTGAAGCGTGCCAAGTCCAGCTTCGATTTTAGGCTCCTGTGAAGACATTTTGATCGACGAGTAAAAAAAACTCATGGTAACTACGTTGTCCCTTACCCGTCTGATTATAAAAATCAGGAACCCTGGAAAACGATTCGTCATAACTTCAACATTTCGGCATCCATAATGAGGCAAGTGCAGCACTTACGCTTTTCATCCATGGGTTGACAAGAATGAATTCAAGTTCTTCAATGATCGGTCGATCGACGTTCTCCGGAGCTTGCGGTCTAGCCAGGCACTCTGTAGGTGTATGGGTAGGGTCTATCGGAAAACACTGAGTGAGATATATGGTGAGATTATGCGAGATGGCGTTTCAGAGTCGAACGGGGCGCTATTCCACGCTCCGTCAATTATGCTAAATTCGATTGCCCGGAGATTAATGGAAGAAGGCATCGTCTTCAACGCGACAACCAGCACTCTTTCTCTCTCTCTCTCTCTCTCTCTCTCTCTCTCTCTCTCTCTCTCTCTCACTCTTTCGTTTATCGAGAATTTAGCTCTCCTCACTAGTCCTCTCATCTCTCATCTCTCTCTCTTGCAAATATAATCTGATTTCGAAAAACGTGACGTTACAGCTTCATAGAACCTGCCGATGCGTACATAAATGTAAATGACTTCGGTGTCCGAAGATTCCAAGTCGATTTCTTCCGAAAATATATCTATCTCTATAATGACTTGTCGGTGTTCTTGTGGAAGGAGAATGTTTCATTCATTTTTTAGTCATTCGCAATTATACTACGCCCACATCATTTTGTCTCATTTTTATTGCAATCATACCTACATAAATCATTTTCAAGCGTAGAGGCGATAGTTTTTCGTTCCTCGTTATTGTGATCGATTGAAGTAATTATCTAGTGCGGAAAAAATGTCATTTTTGTTTGGGGTATCTTTCCGGAATTTTTTCGTCCTAAAATAGTGGTCGAACACAGATATCAATTTTTTTTCGAATCTGCAAAGCGAAGTGACTTCTTCAGTGTATCTCTACACATATCTGTTTTTCTTATATTCTTAAAATAACCACATATATATATATATATATATATATATATATATATATATATATATATATATATATATGAATGCATTTGAAACTTTGCAATATATATTTCAGGTGTGTGTGTTCCTACACACAGATATATGTACACACACACAAACAGAATAGAACGAGATACGGAGCACAACGGCAACGTCGGATTCCTCTCCTCCAATTCCAGCTCCCGTAGGTAATATCCAAGTGGAGGTGAGAGTACATAGTTTGCAACGTATATAGGACCTGGGATACAGACGAGCGACTGGGATTCGTGGTGGAATGTATCGGAAACTGGAAGACGCAGTTCACCGTAGAAGTGGGAGGCGGAGGGGGAGGAGGAGGAGGAAGAGGAGGCTGGGGTGTGGGGATGAGGGACAATGAGAGGAGCTACAGAACGTGAGAACGGGAAAGAGACGGACGAGGTATAAGCCTCAAGGGAGTGAGCGAGAGACAGAAATAGAGATGGAGGTGAAGGGGTGGTAAAAGAGAAAGAGTGAGACAGAGGGAGGGAATGGGAGAGAACGAAAGAGATGAAACAAGAGAGAGAGAGAGGGGGGGAGGGAATGGCGACGCAGGCACATCAATAATACATGTCGTCTGCTCCACCTTCTCCCACCTTCATTTTCCACCACCACGACTACCATCAAGAAAAGCCAGCCGCCACCATCACGACCACCACCACCTTGGCATATCTCCATCGCGTCTTAAAGTTATAACTGGCTCTGACGTAGGTGACCTCCCTGATCCATCCACCGACCGACTTTCGTATTGTTCGTATTATATCTTCGAGCGCGAGAGAGAACTCTTTTGTCGAGAGACGTGACCCTTTTTTTCCTGCCTCTTCCACTATGGCCTTTGGGTGAGAATATGAAGGAGAGGGAAAAAAATCCCGCGACTGAATTACCACACCGGAGTCGAAGACTCGACGGGCACACTCATTTTTGGTACTCCGACATTGTTCGATGTACGGAGTGAAGAAAAAATAGATACGGGCGGAGGTGTCCGGAGATGGACCGAAATAGAATCGCTTCATGAAAGACAGGTCAGTAATGAAGAGATAGCTGGTGGTGGTGGCAGAAAATAATTGATGATTTTGTCGGCTTTCCATTGTGGTGGGGAATAGGTTGATTTTGGTGGAGTTTCTTGGGTTTGAGATGTATCGACGGTAATCATTTTTTGTATTGTTTAATTGAATGATTTACAGAAGAAAAAGCCCGTTCTACGTGCCCGGGAGGGTGATTGAGGGTGAGATCAAAGCGGGTATAATGTTGCTTGCAAATTTTCAAGTAATAGTCATAGTCTGCTAAGTAACCGTGGTTGGTGGGCGGTTGGGCAGCTTGGGGGATGCAAAGGGGGGGAGGTGGAATTCGATAATCCGGCGTCTATAATTTTTCCGCCCCTTGGCTTGCGGACGACCGCTCGTTTATCACTTCGATTGGCACACGAGGAAGCAGACTTTGCCATCTCCTTCCCTCTCTCTTCGTGCCTCGAGTCCATTTTTTACGGCCGACTCTTTCTAAATTCAAGCAAAATCGACTTATCGCTCAATCCATGAGCTCGTATATGGTGACGAAAGTCATCAAGGTTTTTCGCCCAGCCACCGGGAAAAAAATGTTTCATTCAAAATGACAATGGTCAAAAATGTTACGTGAATCCTGAATTACTCGCAAGTTGGGTTCAATTCAGGTCATCAATGCCACAATTATCGTGGAATAAAATAAATCATATTTAGATACAAACATCCCTCAAATAGTTCTCTTGTCCGAGCACCTTTTTGCACGGCTTGAGGCAAGAGGCATGCATGGCCTACTAGCCATGAACGACCTTCCCCTTATGGACTGTTCTGCCTCGGCAAAAATGGTTATAAAATCCATACACTCACACCGCCTGGTCGCTGAGGAAAATATCCGTCATTTAAAATGGATGGATTTAGGTGGTTATAAAAGTGTGCGAGGGGTGCTCTATGGAGGCGCGGCTGTGTCCTTTTGGAAGAAGGCAAGACCATCAGCTCGGGAAAAATGATGCGAGAGGTGAGCTTGAAGGCGGGAGCGAGGGAGAAAATCGAGCAGACGACGCAGGGAGTGAGCATGTTGGTTTTGATGGTGCGAGTGTACGGATAACCAAATATGTATACACTTACCTTTACAGACACCCACGCACGTGCTCCATAAATGTATGGAAATACGTGAATATATGCACATGCGATATTCTACGAGAAACAGAACAATTTTTCGTCCAGGGAGGTTTCCTCAATTCTCTGATTTGAAATGAACTTTGGAGAAAAACGAAAAAAATGACAAAACTGTATTTGAAAGCTATGATTGCTGAGCCATTTTTCTTCCCGTCAACTTTCGAGCCAATGCTTCAGAATAAGATCTATACGGGTTATCCTGCAAACCATTTTTCCAACTCATGTCGAAAAACCCATACATTTAGAACTATAGGGTGTCTTAAACTGACCTGATATTTTAGTTTATTAAGGGGTTACCCCCACTTGCGATTTTGAAAAAATCGATTTTTTTTATTGCATTTTTTTGAAATATAAGTATCCGGGCCCATACAGAAGTATGGGCCCGGAATAGATGACTCTATGTAAGTGTACAAAAAAAAATATTTTCTTCGTTTAAACTGAAATTGAAACTTTAAACGCGTTTTTCTCAAAATGGCATTTCTGAAGTCGGTGACCAAGATTACTCGAACACTAATGAACCGATCTTCTTGAAATTTTGCAGGCTTATTTAATACATAAAAATGTAATCTTTAATCGTTCGATTCTTTTTTTTCGAAAAAAATGGCCGTTTTATAGCCAAAAAAAACGGCCGCTTTTTTTTGTTAAAATCGAACCATTAACTTTAACTGTCCGCCATTTTGTGAAAAATGAATATTTTTTAAAATCCTTCGATTAAAGACTAGTTTATACTTATATTTGACTAAATCCATGCGCATTTTTTTTTTTTCAGATGATCCACTTCGCCGCAATGTTGGTCACCGCAAACCGTGTATATAAAAACATTATTTCATTGACGGCCATTTGCCACTAAACAATGTAATATTTTTCAATAAAAAAATTACTGAAAGTTCTTCAAGATGTGTTCTTTAAGATGGTATATTGATCGATAAAAAAAGTTTTGTAGTTTTCTTTAAAAAATTCATGAAAAAAGGCCTTTTTTGCGCTACAAGTGGGGGTAACGCCTTAATAAAACGTATCATTTATTTGAAAAGTACGAATATTTGTATTTCCATATGAGGTACAAACATGGAGGTTATGTGTGGAACACAATATCCGATAAATGGCCGCCGCGCCCCTGTTTGCAAACGTTCACTTTTTTGACGAAATTTTCAATAACATTTTGGCATAATTGCGGACTAATTTCAATAATGGTGCGTCCAATTGCTTCCTTGAGCTCCGAAATACTCTGTGGATCGTTGGCATGCACTTTTCCTTTCAGAAAACTCCAAAGAAAGAAGTCCAATGGCGTCAAATCGCACGATCTTGGTGGCCAATTTCCATCGTCACGGCGCGAGTCAAGGGGTAAGGCCACAATAGAATTTAAAAAAATCGATTTTTTTTTCGCTAAAACGGTGCTTTATCATCATAAGAATAAGTTACTATTCGATTTATAGCGAGAACATTTTTTTTTCACCGACTTTGAGCGTATGACGTAAGCCCACCTCTGGCACGGTCATAGAGTAGCTAAAACTTCAAACGCGTTTTTCTCGAAACAGCTTTTTTCCAATTGGCGTGACAAATAACTTCAACAATTTTCACTCGATTTACTTCAAATTTAAAAGTTATGTTACTAATTGCATTTCGCAGAGAAGTACGTACGGAATTTCCGATTAATCGAAAACTTTTCATTTTATGAGCAGTTTAATACGACATTTTTCACTGCAAATTCATTCAAATACCTACAACTCAATTCAAATACCTACAACTTTTGAATAAAACAATATTTTTTAAATTCCGTACGTACTTCTCTAGGTATTCTAATGTACATTGACGAGAATTTTTTATTTTTGTTGTAGGTAAAAAATTGTGGATGCTAAATGTCACGCCGCGGAGCGCCTAAAAAAAGATAACAAAAAAAAATATTAGTAGTCGGCCATTTTGTGCATAAAAAAATATATATATATTTTCTAACAGCTTGTATTCACTTATAAAATTAATTACACATCTATGTAGTATGAATACATACTAAATAGATGTGTAATTAATTTTATAAGTGAATCACTTTTTCATACGAAAACATTCCTTAAATTCGCACATGATTTTATACCCGTTACTGTGGCTCTTATCACGACCATGAAACTTCGTCTGCAACAACTATGCGGTAACAATGCAGCAAATAACAATTTCTATGCGTTGCTCGATCGTGGAATTCTCCATGACTAAAACTTCCTGATGCCAGTTGTCAAAGATTAGTACTCTATGTACGCTACAAAAAAAATGGCGTGCAATTAATACTGTCAGGTCATTTTGACAGACTATATGACAACTCAGGCTATATGGGGAAAGGTGATTTGACTTTGAGGGTCGTCCTCATAGTGACCTATAGTCTCCATACTAAAAATGATTGAAACCCCAACGTCTTCAAGGACTCCTTTGGAGAAATGTATAGTAGATCGTCGATTATCCGAAAGTCAGTTATCCGAAACGTCAATTATCCAAATGGCGATTTGGGTCATCCAAAATATCAATTATATAAACAATAATTCTGTTCATCCGAATGCTTAGTTATTCGAATATCATTCAAGGGAGGAAAATAATTGTTATTCAACTCAGTTATTCAATGGAGTGCTACGAAACGCAGCCTGAATGTTATTCAATGCAACTTCTTCTAAGACGATGGCGAGATTTGACAGCAAAAAAACGAGCTTCCGTTGTGAAGCAGAAGAAAATCGTCGATTTTTTAAAAAACAAATAGACACGAACTCAAAGATGTACGAATGTTGATTATTTTTAAATACATATTCAACTTCGTTCTATATAATTAAATTACACAATGGTTATTTGCAATTCACCAAAAATGTACTTGTATTATTAACACATTAATGTTCATTGTGCTTTTAAATATATATATTTTATCATATTGAAAGAATCAACGTTTTTTTCGCCTACGGAATATTGCTGTTCGGTTATCCGAATTTTCGATTATCCGAAAGGCGCCCGGTCCCAATTGATTCGGATAATCGACGATCTACTGTAATCATATTTATGTTAAACCTTCGTTGACACACTCATACTTGGCCACGATTTTGACACGCTACGTCAATTTGACCCAGATAGTACTTCATCCACGTGAAATTAAGGTTTTCGTTACGCGGAGGGCAAATTTTTGAAAAGTGAACAATTTGGCTAAAAATCGTCAGATAATTGTTAATAACAAATGAAATATGCAATATAAAAAAGAAGTCCTACGTACTTCCATAGACAATGTATTTTTCAAGAAATATTCAACATTTCAAGTGAATCGGTTGAAAATTGTCTCAGTTATGTTTCCGGCCAACTTAAAAAATGCAGTTTTGAGATAAACGCTGCAAAGCCGCCATTTTGAAATTAATCGCTTAAAAAAATTATTGTATACAGTCACTGATATGTATGATAAACACCCTTTTTTGTAATCTCGATTTATTTTGTAGTTTTTCTGAAGAAAAAAATCCCCAAATAGCCAATTTTTTCGGCCTCTAGAGTGGCCTAACCCCTTCAGGCGGGAGCCTAAATTAGAAGGTCCAAAAAAGTGTTTTTTTGTGGATTTTTTTTAGAAGGGAAAAAACAAGTGAGCGTAGTAAACATTGAGGTATCTTCTCATGGATATTTGAAATGTATAAAAAAGATTTCAACATGAAACAATAAATGACTGCAGATTTATCAGCCTATTCCACATGCGTCTTGCCACTGCAGTCCCCAATCGGCGGGAAAGATGCAGCTCGTAAATCTTGACTGAAACAAAAAAACCAACAAAATTTTCAATTGTCATATACTTTTCTTCTGGGTGAATTAAGAAAAAGTTGAAAAAATCGTGAAATTATAACTTTTCTCAGGTTTGAAAAAAAATGTGTTTAAAAAAAACACTTTAACCTGCTATAAAGTTGATTTTAAAAGACTTTTTCAACGACTTTTTTAATTCACTTAGCAGAGATTTTCATACTCCAGAAAATAAACTTTGTTTCCATTCAATAGATCGTTGAGTTTTTTTGCTATCATGCCCGCCAATTTGGAAAAATCGTCAAAATGAAAACTGGAGTAAACGCGCTTCAAAGTTCAATATCAATATCAAATATCAATCGCTTCTCTGCTTTTGGCCTTGTATCTTCGAAAACATTTACAATTGGCCTCTGTAACTTTGTGAATATATTGTTGGATAGTTTATCTATTGATTTAAACAATACAAAAACGACTTTTCGGACCTTCGAGTTCAGGCTCCGGGCTTAAGGTTATTTCAAGGACATTTATTTCCCGAAATCCACGTTTCGTTAAAAAAAACCAGACCAACCGTCTTCAAAGCAACGTGACGTGCTGATAGCCAACATTTCTTTGATATGAACAGTTAAAAATGGCATTTCCCCACACACACACACACACATATATATATATATATATATATATATATATATATATATATATATATATATATATATATGGGAAAAGTACATTGTGTATGCTAAACTGCTACTGGTCGAGGTACTCCATGGATGCTCTATAGGTAATGGGCTTTTTCGTGATGTTAGCGGTTGCCTGGACGTTAGAGATTTAAGGGAGTCATTTTAAATGGATGGTTCTTTCTCTCTTACCCATTCTTTTTTACTCTATTTGTTCCGCATCCCCTTTCTCTTTCGTCCTCATTCTCGTGGTTGACGAGTTTTCGCTCTGGTCGACCTCGTCCATTCGTTGGTTGAAACACCTCCGACTTTTCCTCTATATGCGTAATATTTGAAGGCAAGCTTCACGTTACCTCTTCGTTGTAGCTTTCATCCAACGCTCCTATGGCTCGAAAGAGTGAATTATTATTTTACTACAGGAAAAAGTTTCGAGCCTGAACGTCAATCAAGTATGATTCGGTGGAGGTACAGAGTACGTTGTATGGTGTATTTTTTAAATACCACTTGTATGCACGGTATAACTAGATCAATTGGTTGCCAATCCGTTTATCGTTGATTCGACCGTCAGCTGAACGCTCATACGTCACGTGAAGAGAACTCGAATCCATCGATAAGTATCTCGTATAAAGAAAATGAAAAAAAAAAACTCGATATATTATTCGTATGATAAAATTAGCAGCACATTTCCTCATAAATTGATCAAATAAAAATTCCCCACAGATTAATAATAGTAATAATAACAATAATAATATGACGAGGCACACAGCCTTGTCCTATTATTATTAATATTATTTGGAAATAAAGGGAAAAAACTTGATATATTATTCGAATGATAAAATTAGCAGAAAATGTCCTTATAAATTAATTAAATAAAAATTCCTCACATTAATAATGATAATAATATCAATAATAATAGGACACGGCTGTGTATTGCACTCAACCCTAGACTCATTGTTCTATGCAATTTTTTTAAATCCTCGTTTGTTAAAAAACCACTTCCTGCTGTTCCAAAATCGACAAAAGTTGGCTGATTAATAAATAAAAGTGGTCCCTTATCGAAAAATGTCTCTTTTCGAATTTCGTCACTTTTTTTTACTCACTTTGATCTCCGAGTCGTTCTCTTTCCACACTCAGGCCCGTAAAACACACTATATGATAATAACAATATTAATAATAGTAATAATAATATAATCGTAGAGAGGAATGCGGTGGGTCGATTTCTTTCGTCGAAGCACGAATGTCCCGGTGTGTCTCGCGTCGGTGGGTCTCGCTCGTAACTCGAGCTTTATTCCCGATATAACTCGGAATTAATGGGCTATCGTTGCTGTGTAGTCCTTCAGGATCCAAAGCTCTTATCTCCCACGAAGACAGTGAAGGAGCCAGAGAGAGGAACGGAGAAGAGAGTGTTGAGGCTTTTTCTCTCCCTTTCTTGCTCTCGTATATCCCACTCGAGCCGTCTCAAGTAGTAAAATCCAGTAGTAAAGTACAGTTCTGGTCAGACGTAAGATACGATGAGGAGACTTACGACTACTAAATTCCTGTAAATCGATATAAAAAGAAAAGCTCACGCACCATATTGGAATTGTATAAAAACTTCCAAACATATATCGGGTATCTACAGGGAAGGTTAAGCTACACGGTATTATTGACAAATTTAATTTTATAATAGAAATAGAATCGACAATTTTCCGATTAAAATTGTAATCTATAAAATTCGATATATCTGTATAAAATTTTATTATCCTTCAGCAACTCTTTGTTATCCTTGGAAAGCTAAAAACTCTGCAGCTCAGTTAGCAATTGTTCAGTTAATAAATATTACGACGTATCAGGATTAAGTACTCAAACTATTCGGTTTAACTAAAAGAAGTTTCCATGAAAAGAGTTAACTAAAGTTAACTAACTTAACTAACTTTAACTAAAAGAAAATCCATGGACGCAACTGACAAGACAAACCGAAATCTTTTTGTTTTAAATATTAAAACAAATTTTGTGCTGTGTTCGTCCATTCGATTTAGTTAGCAATTATTTATTAAACAAATGTTACGACGTACCGCGAGCAAGTACTCAAACTATTCGTTTCAACCCAAAGAAATTCATAATTCTATACCCCCAACTGACCAGACAATTCAAAATCTTTTTCAATATTAGTCCAAACTTTGCTCTGTGATCGTGCATACGCCGAATTTCCGCTAATCGAAAGAAAAACAAGTGCGTGCCCTTGGGAAGTTTTTCGCCTTGGTATTTTTCATTCAAAACCGCCCCTCTCTTGCAACCCGATTTTTCTTCGTGTACGAAGCTAACACGTCGAATCTACCCCCGTTTCATGGGGTGTTTCTCAAGTCGACGTGGACCAATGGCGAATGAAAGAGGCCTGCGGGCGACCAATCCGGGAGTTTCCAGTATTTCGATGTGACTCTTCCTCATTCAACCTTATGTACCACGTACCTCCACCAATATCCATTCCGCGTACACCGTGTACATAGGTGGGTGTATGAGTATCGAACAGGTGCAACAACGTGTATGCATACCGACCGAGCAGTAGACCAAGGGAGGGCGCGAGGGGAGAAACACAGTTAGATCGATGCTAGACCCGAATAGAGAAAAGTGGGGATGAAGAGTCATACATACCGAGGTATGTATTCGCCCGTGTACATGTGCACCACACACGCACATTCTCAGAAAAGGCAACCAATCCCCACGGGTGAACGTCCTGCGCTCTCGAATTCGTTTCCGTTTCGTGGAAATTCAGCGAGCAGTCGCGGATAACAGCGGGGGTGGAAATCGCCGAGGGTGGGTTTCGGGGGAGAGTATTTCCGGGTATTTCCCGTATTTGCGCGTTTCATTGGTCTGTGAATGTCGCCGTGGCCAATGGAAATTGTCGGTGCCGAATGTGCGGGTGAGATCTCGTGGGGGTTGTACGATTCACAAGAGAGAGAAAGTGAGAGGGAAGACGCGAAAGGAGAGAGGAGGGTGGTAACGCCCCGCGAGAGATCTACGTATACAGTTGTATATACCACTGCTCTATACAGACTCGACGTGAGGTAGAATATATGTATTTACCTATGTATATGTATGTGTACATATACAGTTAAGTTTAAGAGGGACGCAAGGTGGAGGAAGGTGCGAAAGATAGAAACGACGAATATATATATATATATATATATATATTCCGTGAGTTTCAATCTGTATACGAGTATGGTGGCTGAAAAGGAGATGGAAACGAAAGAGGGCGCAAGACAGAACCGGGAGGAAAGAGAGAATAAGGGTCGAGAGTTGGGGTAGAAAGACGAGTCGACGTGACGCTGCACACAGACACACATATATATATATATATATATATTGTTCGCCAATGTTCAACCAAAGGACGTAACCCACGTTGTACCGAACGTGCAAATCCCGCCCTTCTGTTTCCCATCGGTTGATATTTCCAGGTGTGTGTGTGTGTTTGTGTGTGGAGTTTGTAGGGAGGAGGGCTTAAGTGCTTCGCTGCCAAGTGTCTGGCTCCTTGTGGGATCGAGCCCTGGTCTCTCCTCCACCTCCAAGCGGACTTGCCTCTTTCTTCGCCTCTCTCACTCCTTCGCAGGGTTCAGTCGGGTTCCATCGCCATTCACCAGAGTGAGCAAGAGGGCACGATTTCGTGTCCTTTTTCCGGATCGAAGCGAGCAGAGGCAGCCCTCTTTCTATACATAGCTTTCCTTTCTCCTCCCGATCCTTCTTGCGCCCTTTTCTACCCTCTTTTGCCGTCTCTCCCTCTCTCTGCATCCGCCGCGCTCTCTCCTCGTTGCCCTCCCTGTCGCCACTCTTGAGGGCAACACACGGAGTCTCGAACTCGGTTTCTCGACCACTCTCTTTCTTCCGTCCTCTTTCAGCATCCTGCATCCACTATGTCGATAGGTGAGAAGCAAAAGGGCGTTACTTTGCGAGGGAAGCAACACCGGCTGTATCCTATCGTGCTCGTGTTGCTATGGCACTTTTCCTCGCACTCTTTGGTCTCCTTCCTACGACTTTCTCTCACTCGCATATACTGTTCATATTGCGCTCTCTGCAGAACTGCTGCGCCACGCCATGTCTCTCTCTCTCTCTCTCTCTCTCTCTCTCTCTCTCTCCCTCTCTCTATGTTCTTACCCTTTTGCCACTTATTTTCTTTCTCTCTCTGACTCAGCCATCGGTAGCGGCAATGGCAGCACCATTCCTAGGCCGGCAACCCCACGAATGGATAGCGCGAAGGGTAGTGGAGAGCCACTCGTCCTCTTTCAGTTTGCAGGAATACGGGAGGACTTTTTTTCCCTCCAAGTATACTCTTTTTCTCTTCCCTTCTCTCTGCCTTGTTCGTAGCAGTCATCGGGGCAGATGGTGAGCTTCGCGAGAGAAAAAGAGCCAAGGGGAATGGAGAACGAAAGGCGAAATACGTTTTCCTCGAGATTTTATGTATTATGGTAAAAGGGCCGACTGAGAAGAAACGTGTATGGAGGACTGACCGAAAAACCGTCTACATCTTGCATTCCACGATGCTAGAAATCCCGGTGAAACCCGAATTCGGAGATCCTGTTTTTTTTTTGTAATAGTGTAATATGAGGCAAGGCGAAATTGATATCTGTGCTATTGTTTGTGGACGGATTAACAAGATGTCTGAATATTCAATGAACTTTTTCATGTTGACAAAAAGGCCATTTTCATGAATTTTTTGATAGGTTTATATTACAGATATTGATACAAAATTTGTTACACTTAATAAATACACTTTCAAAATACATTAAAAAAATTTAGTTATTTATTTGAGGGAAGGTTCTGCCGCGGTGGGTAAAAAAATGTTCGATTTTTCACCAATTTTTTATGCGAAAAGTATTAAATATAGAATATTGATGTTTGGTATGTTGACTAAGCGGTCTTTATTAAACATCAAGATATTTTTTAAAGTTTGACAAAGCATGGTGGTGGGAGTGGGTGGAGCCACGTATGTCGGTGCGCGGCCGATGACATTCTCCGCTTGCGGAAGAATGTCATCGGCAGATGTCAACGCAGATAATAACAAATTTCGAACAAAAAACGAAAAACACCCCTATTTTCGAGGGTGCGTTTCACTCCTTAAAAATTGGGTTGCGCAGATATAAAAAAACACGTGTCACCTAATTCTACCCATTCTACGAATATGCAAAATTACGTCGGAATCGGAGAGTTCGACCGCGCGACCTTCCCTTGTCAGTGCCCTAATGTATTGCATTTCCATAAGGGCAAAGGGAAACCGTGTAGAACCTGTGCTGACAAGGAACATCATCTGAGTGTCCACCTTCGATTTTGTTGAAACTCATATATGTGATTAAGCATTAAAACTATTGGACACGTGTTTTTTTTCGGTGGAAAGACCGTTTTCAAGGGGAGAAACCACCCCTAAAAGAAAGGCGTGTCGAGGGATAATTTTGCAGTTTCACCCACAAACAGTCCACCGATCTAAATGAAACAAAAACCAAAATTCTTCTAATGTTAAGTGATGAAAAATCCACTGGAGAGGTATTGAAAAAAATTAAGGTGTGTCACGCCCTTCTTTGAGGGGTGGTTTCCCGCCTTAAAACCGTTTTTCCTCTGATAAAAAAAATATGCGTCGTATAGTTTTCAATGTTTTATCACATATATGAGTTTCAATAAAATCGAAGGCGGACACTTAAGTGATGTTACTTGTGAGTGTGGTGCCAAATTTCAGTTGTGTTACCCCTTTAAGTATTGGCGCAGGCCAATGTTGCAACACGGGATATCGCCGAAGCCACGAAGCGATTGCGCGTCACATTCTTGTTTGAAGGGAAAATAATAGAATTTGGAATTCCAGGGTTTCTAGACTTTTTCGTCGTGTTGAAACGTTACACTCGCGAATAACGTAGAACCTCAATTATTCTAAAACAAATGAGGATCATTCTGAAATAAATCACGTTTACATCGTGCACGTTGCTTTTCCATAATTTATGAGCTCTTGAGAAGATTGCTTCTAAAAAATTGGAAAAACTACTCGATAGCGGTGGAGAATTTCACGATGAATAAAGGTTTGAGCTTGTTATGTCCAGGGCCATCCCCATTCACCAGTGGATCTATTTTTAAGGGGTTAGGCTACTGTAAAGAACAAAAAATCAGGGTTATGAAAAAAAAATTGGAGAAATAAGTAAGATGATTGAATAATTGTTTGGATATTTATTTTTAAGTACATCAACAAAGTTATCTACCAAATCTAATTAACAATCATGAATAATTAAAGAATCTCGTGAAGGATCTTTGAACGTGAGAGACGCAACGATGTACTTGATTTTGGCCATCCCGTTAATGTGAAACAAAAAAAACGATTTTTTTCTTCAAATACATAATATTGGCTAACAAGGAACATCCCTCAGGTGACACTCTTCGATTTTGTTGAAATTTGGATATGTTATAAAGCACTGAAAAGTAAGCGATAGGTATTTTTAGGTGAAACGCACCCTAAAAAATGGGGATGTTTTTCGTTTTTCGTCGGTAACGTTTTAACGGTACGAGATATTAAAAAATTTCAAATTGCAACAATGTTCATTTTTTTGCACTATACATGAGAACGATAACGTTATCGACAAAAAACGAAAAACACCCCTATTTTCGAGGGTTCGTCTCACCCCTTAAAACCGTTTTTCCGCCGATAAAAAAAATACGTATCGCTTACTTTTTGGTGCTTTATAACATATCCAAATTTCAACAAAATCGAAGGGTGTCACCTGAGGGATGTTCCTTGTAAGACTTGACCGAGTTTTGTGTTGTTATCACCTTTTAATCATCAAAAAACAATTTTGATTTTTTTAAATTTGACGTGGAATAATGATATCATTATTGTATTCAACTGATGAAATTTTGTTAAGGGGTCTTCTCACTTTAGACGCTAAAACGGGTATTTTCATGAATTTTTTTGATACATTTATATTATAGATATTGATATACAAGTTGTTACACTTAATAAATAATCTTTCGAAATACATTTAAAAAAAATATAATGTATTTATGTAACCCAAACAAAGTCCAAACGCGTTTTTCTCGAAGCAACGATTTTCGACAGCTTGTTGACAAAATCTTCGTAACTACTGAACCGATCCTTATGAAATTTTAACCACATATTCTTTACAACTATAGCTATAGCGCATATCAAGGATTTTTTTCAATTTTGATTTTTTTTGCTAAAAACGGTGAAAAAACACGTCTTTTTTTTGTTTTTTCGACAAATGTCCGCCATTTTGTTATTTTTGCATATATCAAAAATCATATGGTATGCACTATAGCCATTAACATACAAAACATAAAACCGTTTGATTTTTTTTGCTTCGGATGATCCGTCGAGATTTCATCAACAGCGCAGACGCACAATTTTTTTAGGACATTTTTTTAACTCCCATTTCCGTCTATAAATAGTGACCTAAGGGGTAAGGCCACAGTGGAATTTTCAAAAAATCGATTTTTTTTCACCGACTTTGAGCGTATAACGTAAGCCCACCTCTGGCACGGCCATAGAGTACCTAAAATTTTAAACGCGTTTTTCTCGAAACAGCTTTTTTCCAATTGGCGTGACAAATAACTTCAACAATTTTCACTTGATTTACTTTAAATTGAAAAGTTATGTTCCTAATTGTGTTTCGCAGGGACGTACGTACGGAATTTCTGATTAATCGAAAACTTTTCATTTTATGAGCAGTTTTATACGGAAATTTTCACTGAAAATTCTTTCAAATACCTACAACTTAATTCAAATAACTACAACTTTTGAATAAAACAATACTTTTTAAATTCCGCACGTACTTCTCTAGGTATTCTTTATTTTTTGTTCTCGGTAAACAATTGTGGATGCTAAGTGTCACGCCGCGGAGCGCCTAAAAAATATAACAAAAGAAAATATTGGTAGTCGGCCATTTTGTACATCGAAAAAAATATACATATATTTCCTAACAGCTTGATATTCATACTAAATAAATGTGTAATTAATTTTATGAGTGAATCACTTTTTCATAAGAAAAAAAATTGTTACATTCGCACATGATTTATACCCGTTACTGTGGCCTAACCCCTTAAATAAATACAAAAAATAATATCTTTTTATGTATTCCGAAAGTGTATTTATTAGGTGTAACAACTTTTATATCGATATCTATAATATAAACATTTCAAAAAAATTCATGAAAATAGCCTTTTTTTAGCGTCCAAAGTGAGAAGACCCCTTAAGAAAAAAAACGTGTGTCAAGACTAAACCACTATTACACTGAATAAGTGTACCAAATTTCAAGTCAATTCGTTAGATGTCGAGAAATCCTGTACACCGTTTTGAAAAACACCGTTTCGAGAAAATATCGAATTACATCGTTGTAACCATGTTTCCTTCAATCTGCAATTCCTGCACCATACGTTGGATCTTCCTCTTCAATTTGAGTAACCTCAAACGACGAACGAGCGTTTGTCATTTCCGCAGTAGGTTAACCCCTTAATCCCAGCTGACAGTAGAAAAAAGCATCAGTAAGCAAAAGCGGAAAGAAACAATCTGAGCATTTTCCAAAAAAAAAAATCCAAGTATAACTGCCCGACCACTGCAACATGTAGGCCACAGATGACACGTATATATTTTAAGCTCCGGAATGCAGGGCCCTGTACTGAGGACACGGTTGTAGTCTGTGCGGGTGAGGGTGAAAGGATTAAGCGCAGTTTGGGGTTGATATTTAACTCGGGGCTCGCACAGCTGCCGGAGCTATACGACGTGTCGTTAAAAACGAGCTAATTGGTTCATCAAAGCGTACACCGTTTTGTATACATGGCTCACGCGCTTTTACTGGCAGCTCTCTCAGCACCGCCGACATCAGGCTAACATATATCCTGTGTATGGATAGAATACATTATATCGAGGAAATTGAGTATACCCGAAAGCTTAAATATCATTTTGAACTATTGAATTCCTTGCCCCTTTGCATCCTCAACTGCGAAATACTTTGACCAAACATTCCTGAATTTGTCGACTGCAAATCTTCATCCCGTTCAGCTGTTCCTTCAATTTCATTCCACACCTTCGCAGCTCAACTCCACGGCAATTTCTCTGCACCTTCTATTCCTGTAAAAATAATTCCCCCGAGTTTTTCCCTCCACTCTCCCCACCGAGGTCTTCGTGCCGTAATATATGCAGGAAATAGAAGATCGATACATTTTATAATGTATCGTGCCGTCGGGTACAGCAGGCGGGGAGGTGAAGGGCGCAATGAGCGTTGGGTGTTTCGAAGAGAGGTTGCTTGGAAAAGAGGTGGTCTCGCGGTTCGAAAGCTTCGTCGCAGCGGCTCCAACAAAGGTAGAAGTGTACGTGATTCCAGGAGTGGGACGACGAGGGGCCGAGGAGGGTTCGCGTTAAAACCCTTTAGTCTGGACCGCGGGAAGGTTGCGTCGTCCAGCGTTGCAGCCACGTCGTGCAGGGCATTTTCCATTTCCATCACATTGCCGAGCTGGCTCTGGTCGCACTCCGAGTCACCCTAACGTTGGGTCGCACACCGCTTTACCGCGGGAATAAATTTGACGGTGGCCTTTCGCCCGCGGTGGCACACGGTCGGAGCGCTAAGACCGAAAATAAAACAAAACGGAAGAAAAATGGATGTCCGTGTGTATGTAGGTGTGTGCTCGTATATGGACACACGAATAGGGCTACGGGGAGGTTAAGAATGGTGCGAGGCTGTGAGGGCGAGCCGTCGGAGAACGCTCGGGTTGCGGAGGAAGAGCTACGGAGGAAAGGAGCGTAAGGGTGGAGAGCCATAGCTGTACGGAAATAAAGAGAGTGAAAGAATGAGTGGAAAAGAAAGAAAGGGAGAGGTCTGGCAGAAGGTTTGAGCTGGCTTACGGGAGAAAAACGAAAGAGGCGGTGAAGGAGAGAAGGGAAGCAGAGGTGTGGAAAAGGGAAGGAAGACAGCGGATAAGAAGGGAGGAAGAGCAAAAAGAACGGAATAGATGGAAGACGTAGTGTAGCATGGATAGGTACAGGTATACCCTCTACAAGACCAGACTCAAACCCTATATACATATATATACATACATACACACACACAAATATATGTATATGTGTGTGTGTGTGTGTATGTATATATGCATAGGGTATATACCTGCAAAGAGAAAGAGCGAGCTTTGAGGACCGCCTTCCACTTTTCTCCTCTCTTCCCTTTCCCCTTCCATCGTCTTTTAGCACTACCGGCTGCTGCAATGACAGATACAAATAAACGATCCGAGAGCGTATCTCGCGCAAGCGCATCCATTCTCCGTATAGCAGGAAGCGCGCGGCTCGCGGTACGTACATAAAGGAAAGAGAGAGGTACATATGTACGACTGAGTGGAGGCGAACTGCCGTTTACATACGGCCACCCTCTCCGTTCGCCACTTTCTACCTTTCGGTGGAGAAAGCTCTCGCGCCGCGGCAAGTTCCACCGCGGAATATCCCTTTCCGGATAGACCTCGCCAGCCGGGGTGGAGCCTGCAAGCTTACGTCATCAGACGTACAGATACATAAACGGGTCAGACGTAGAAACCAATGCGAGCCGTGGAACCAGGTGATACGTCCAACCCCGTTGAATCGACGGCTGCGTACTACACCGTGAAACCAGCGGAAAGTCCGACAGAGCGAGACATCGTAGAAACGCCCTGTTCCGTTTACACTGCTCGCTTTCTCTCGTATTTACTTGGCATTTCCATCCCTAGCTCCTGTATTGCGTTCGTCTCTGTCTTTCTTCAACTTCCGGCTATGAAGGTACTCCACGTTGAAGAGAGGTTTACCAGGGTTCCATGTGGTCGTCCCTATTTTCGCGCACCCAGCGAAGCGGGGGCTGCACCACCATTGACTACCACCACTGCCGTTTCCGCCATCTAGGAAATACGGGAAGGCGAGAGCGGAAGTCGCAGCGGGCCCGAGGGTGGAGACCTCGAGGCGACTTGAGGTAGAAACTCGAAAGCGAAAGAGAGAGAGAGATGGAGAGTGGCAAACAGACGGTGAAGAGAGGAGCTGCGCGGTCGGGGAGGATTCTGGAGAAACTGGGGAAAAGAGGGTAGGCGAAGAGCAGGAAATAAGTGGAATTGCTCAAGATGGCGAAGAGACCAAGTCCGACGCCGCAGCTTTGAAGCTCCCGATTCTCAGATGGTACGTTTCCAGTTTTTGCTGTCGTATCAGATTGATGATGTAGCAATAGTGGATAACCGAATCAAAATGAATCACGAATTTCCGGTTCTTAGTATCGACCCAGCTATGATCTCGAGAAAAAACGATTTTATCACGAAAGACACAAGTGGACCTCATCCAATTACGTATTTCAGCTGCTGTCTCTACAGCACCGTATTTTCCCTTTATGCTATCGTTCATATTTCACACCTTCACTCTCTCTCTCTCTCCCTCTCTTTCTCTCTTGCTTGCTGTGTGTACATGGGTCTACTGCCACATTCTCCAATCTCACGTGTAGATAATCGAAAACCAGAGGGGGCTAGATGAACGAACGGCTACTAGGCACGATAATCCAAGTGAGGTGGCAGCAGCAGGGTGGTTGAAAGTGGTTCTCTGCTGCAGTGGAACACGCGAGCTTCGCCACTGTATGTTTCTCATTGCCGCTGTTGGTGGAATACACGCGGAATCCAAGAAGAGTAAGTTGTGTAGGTGCTACATCGCACACCAATACCGAAAAGCCCCAGTGAGACGAGAGCATCAACGGAGGAAGGTGGCCCCCGGTGGTGATACCGTAGGAGTAGAGAGAGAATAGAGGGAATATGGCAGATAGAGGTGGCTTGGAGTCGAGTGCCCGGGGCTGAATCGACCGGTCCACAGCACAACCCCCCTCAAGCACATCTCCTCTCTGTACCTCTGCTATCTCTGTCTCTTGTCTCTTCTATGTCCGGGTCCCGGTTCGTCGTGTCCCATTCTCTTTACCTAGTCTCTTCTGTCTGCTCTTCGTATTTGGCCCTGCTGTCTATATCGCTCTCTCTCTCGCTTCCTATTTCTCTTCTGCTTCTACATCAGCCCTGTTTCCCTTTCGAATTTTCGTCCTCCTCTTGCTCTCTCCAGGCTGTATATCTGTAAGTTTCCGACTGCTGTAGAGACTCCGGAGTTTCTCTCTGCTACTTGCTCTCAGGGTACCTGGCTAGAGTTGGCGGTGTTTTCGCAGCAGCAACTGTTCCGACTACCTACTTCTACGGGAGATTCACCCAGCAACCCCTTTCGATTCTTTCTCGCCTTCCCATCTCCCAGTATCTCACATCCAACCGTGGACTAAGCTCGAGCATCATCCTATCTCTTTGTCCCTCTCTAGTCCCTTACCCTCCTGTCAATCACCTATACTTGCCTCTTTCTCGTTTCTATTTTGAATGGTTAGCGACGGTTTCTATTTCCTATCAGCCAACTACGGGAATGTTCTCTGAACGAAATCTCTCTTCATCCGTTGCTGCAGCTACTTTGGCCTACAAGTGCACCATTGCCAGTCTACTCGGCAGGAGCTTATCCGGGGACCAAGGGTGGACTATCTAACACGAGTCATCCAAGCATGGAAACTGACGTGCGAAAAATGGACTGATGGCAGGTAGTTGCTGTTTCTTGTTCTCAATGATCTAGGTGTGGCCAGGGGGCGTCGAGGGAACAGGAATTACTCGTGCTTGGGATGATCATTGAGGGGAGATTCGTTTCTGGTAAACATTTTCGAAACGACAGTACCACATCATCCGTTGCACCAGAGGGTCTTCCGGCCATCAAGCATCCCACTTTCTTCATCACTGCCCATGTAGAATTCGGGTCGGGATTGTTAAGCACCCTCCGGGAAAGTGTGTGCCAAACGTTTAAGTACAATTCCGAGTAGAGATATGGCATTCGTGGTTAGGAGAGTACGATTAGGTCAGAGATCGTCCGATAACGGTTAAAAGGAATCAGATGTTCTGGATACGTTTCAGTCATGACCGCGTTAACAGCGAGTCAGTGAAGAAACGAAAAGATAAAGAAGAAAGTCCGTCGTCAGGGGTGAACTCAGCTCATTCAACAACACGAATGAGAGTCCAATCGAGTGTCTATTTACCCACCAAACAGAGCGATAAACGAGCGTGACTACCCTTCTTTAATGACAATCTCTTCTCATAGTACTTCTGAAGAGAAAGGAAAGTAGAAAGGCGAAAATCGTATAGGGCAAGTCGAGACATCCGCGGGCGCTCTTGACCACCTTCAAACACAAGCAGCCAGCCAGTACCGTGCGAGAAGGTGAAGGGAGGGAGAGTCGCGTCGGTGCGAATCTGACGAAGCAACGGTGGCCTGGCTCACACCTCTCAAATATGCCTGGACAAAACCCATCTCATTCCCATCTCAATCTATATTCGCACGTCCAACACACTCGAGATTATGAATGCGTGGGGTTAATGAAACCCCCGGTGGTAAAGGCGTCTGCCTTTGCACCAACCGGGAGCACGGTGTACCGTCGCCAATTGTCCGGGTGTGTGTGTGTACACATACAGATATCTACTTCGTCCGGCCACATCAGGGCGACATCATCATCAGCTCGGGGAGACCGGAGCAACACCTTCGAGACTTACGGCTATCGGACTCCAACACTGGGCGTGTTACAGGTAACTCATACGTGTCGAGATCACGAACGCTTCGACCTCTCAAGGCTTGCGCACCAGACCCGATATGCTGCCTTGCTGTTCTAATTAGGTAGTGCAATCTAGGGTCATGCGGGTCGTAGGGCAATACGAGTTATTTTTCATTCAAACAGTGTAGAACCGATCAAAAAAATTCCCAATCCAACGCTTGTATGGGGTTGACATGTTGGATTATCATCAAGAAGAGCACCATAGCTGGCTTCAAGCCAGTCAAATATTTCGCAGCTACCGAAAATTTGTGCGCAGCTTGACTTGACGGAAAAAAGATTATGGGAAAAATATACGATTTCTCGTTTAGGTGACCACCGTTGCCCTAAACTTGGCCAACATTGCTGACACTGCCGCTTCGAGCCCTTTGCTCGTTCTCCCTGTTGGTTTCCTGGGGGTAAACACAGGGCATACATTCTCCCACGATGCCATCGTCGAGCGACACCCCCGCAGTAAATCCTTTACACACCAGCCTCTCTGCTCGCATGAACCGCTACTACTGATGGCTGCTTTATACTTTGATAGACTTGAACGCAAAAGCGCGTGAAAGACGGAACACCCAAGCTAACCGAGAAAGACCGCACGGTGAAAGCAGATACGTTGTGTCAGGAAAATGTTCACTCTTTTGAAGCTTTTTTTCTGCATTTGTGCGGGCTTTTCTACCGTAACCCTCGATTCACACACGCTGAAAATATTTTTCGAGCTCAGTATACATGAAGAATGTTTGTTTAACGAAAGGACGTTTTTTTCTTTGTTGTTAAATTTCACTGCTAGAAGAAATCGTATCCCGCAGAGGAATTAAAAAAAATTATTTAAATTTATTCAAATTTATTAAAAGTCAATTTATTTAATTTTTTTATTTTAAATAAATTTAAAAAAAGGCAACACTAGGCAAGCAGTAAGCCCTAAAAATGACCATTTTGAATAAGGGGAAAATACCCATTTGTGGAGGTAAAACAACTATCAAGTTGTTTTATCTCAAAAAATAGGTACTTTATTTTTTAAAAATCATTTAAAATCACCATTTTGATGAGGGAAAAGTACCCATTTTTTGAAGTAAAACAACCATTAAGTTGTTTTACTTCCAAAAATGGGTACGTTTCCCTTTTTCAAAATTGTGATTTTTAGGGCTTAGTGCTTGCTTAGTGTTTCCTTTTTAAACATTTATTTACAGAATTGATTTGTTATTGTGTTTTTTCCGGTAAATTATAAAACGCCCAAAACAATTTTGAAAAATCGTGATAGTTGATGTTATTTTACATTCTGGTATTGTTGTTTTTATCTTATTAAATCGATTGAGCCTGTTGGTACATCTCGTCTGCATTGGGTCTAATTTGCTATAAAGTTCGAAACGATGGGCGTAGGCGTAATCGAGTTCTACGGATTCCGCACGAGCATCACTCTGGTTCTTCCGTTGGTATACCATTCTGTATCTTCACTCGGTGGTTCTCGTGTTGAGCAGTTTCTTCCTAGATGTCTCCACGTACTGCGGGATCGACCCGCTCGAGCATCGCGAGTCATCAAGGCAGGAGAGACGTATTTCATTCTATTAGAAATAAAACACTCTCCTGCAGTTAAATAATATTTATTTATGCTTTTAGCTATTTCGAAACCTGACAATTTCGACCGGTCGGTAGATGCGTTCAATCATCCAATGCCATTTGCGTCCACGTGTTACATCGACCCACCATATGGAAGTATTTTGAACAAGATTTATTAAATTCATAAAAAAAGTATTAAGGGGCTACATCTACCTAGAAACCTGAAAAAATGGCCATACTTCGATTTTTTTCTGGGAAACGGTTTGTGAAAAAGAAACGCATCTTTTATGTCACATATATGGAGAGACGTAAAAAAATCGTAAAAAAAATTAAGAAATACAACAAAAACATGGCCGCCGGCAGATGATGGAAGTTGTCTCGCGACGTTTGGAAAGTTGTTACGCTTAATAAATATACTTTGGAAATACATAAAAAAATTAATGTATTTATGTAACCCAAACAAACTTTGTACGCGTTTTTCTCGAAACAACGTTTTTCGACGGCTTGTTTATAAAATCTTCGAAACTACTGAACCGATCCTTGTGAAATTTTAACCACATATTCGTTACAGCTATAGCTATAGTGCATATTAAGGATTTTTCAAAACTTTGATATTTACTATATTTTTTTGCCAAAAATGATGAAAAGAACACTTATTTTTTATTTATTTTTTTCGAAAAATGTCCGCCATTTTGTTATTTTAGCATATATCGAAAATCGTATGTTATGCGCTATAGCCATTAACATACTGAATCTAAAACCGTTTGATATTTTTTTGTCCTGGATGATCTATCTCCGAGATTTCATCAACAGCGCAGACCTACAATTTTTTAGGACATTTTTTTAACTACCATTTTCGTCTATAAGTAGTGACTTAAATAAATTAAATAAAAAAAATGTATTTCGAAAGTGTATTTATTGAGTGTAACAACTTTTATGTCAATATATATAATATAAACCTACCAAAAGATTCATGAAAATAGCCTTTTTTAGCGTCTAAAGTGAGAAGACCCCTGAAATCTTCTCCATCGCAGTGCCCAAAAACGACTAATATTATATTAAAAATATTAATACGTAATTAAGAATTACTTCAAAACAAGGCTTGACTCGCAATTCCTTATTGGCGGAACGGACACCACGAAAAATGTGACCCTATTCCATCATCTTACAGAATCACGAGAATCGACATTTTCCATCAATATTGGCAAATATTATATAGGGCTCTCGGGTCGACGAGCTGTGGAGAGAAAGGAAGATGGAGAATGCATCAATAAATAACAGGGCAAAAGGTGGATGTTGCGTATGGGCACGAGGCGAATAAAAATGGATGGAAAGTCAAGTAAGATCGTAAAAGTCTTTATTCTTTAGGCGTTATCCCCGAAGTAATGTTAGTGGTAAAAGTTTCGAGACGGTCGCCCATGGGATCTACCCCCGGTAGCATGTCCCATTTTTTTCACGCCGACAGGACTCTCCACCACTTGGACAACGGAGCCGTGCTCCGGTATACCTTTATTGTACTCTGTTCGGAACCGGGCAAAATATATAGAATATACGAGACTTATAGCCGCTGCATTACCGAGACTTATACGCTCACGTATTCTGCCTCCAATTTACTTGACCTTTTTAATGCAAAGAAATTCTATAGTATTCGAATATCCACGATGGGAGGAGAAGAGGGGGTGGGGGTTCCAAAACTTTCTTACACGTTTATAATTTTTCCCCACTCGCTTTACTTAAATATATGTTTTTTAAATTCGAGCTACACAAGTTAAAAAACGAGTAGAATAATTGTTTTTTTTTTAGTGTAGAAGCGCTGTAGCCCGGAGATACTTTTCTTAACGCGTTACCCCCACTTGTAGTGCAAAAAAGGCCTTTTTCATGAATTTTTTTAAAGAAAACTACAAAACTTTTTTAATCGATCAATATACCATCTTAAAGAACACATCTTGAAGAACTTTCAGTAATTTTTTTATTGAAAAATATTACATTGTTTAGTGGCAAATGGCCGTCAATGAAATAATGTTTTTATATACACGGTTTGCGGTGACCAACATTGCGGCGAAGTGGATCATCTGAAAAAAAATGCGGATGGATTGAGTCAAATATAAGTATAAACTAGTCTTTAATCGAAGGATTTTAAAAAATATTCATTTTTCACAAAATGGCGGACAGTCAAAGTTAATGGTTCGATTTTAACGAAAAAAAAACGGCCGTTTTTTGGCTATAAAACGGCCATTTTTTTTCGAAAAAAAAATCGAACGATTAAAGACTACATTTTTATGTATTAAATAAGCCTGCAAAATTTCAAGAAGATCGGTTCATTAGTGTTCGAGTAATCTTGGTCACCGACTTCAGAAATGCCATTTTGAGAAAAACGCGTTTAAAGTTTCAATTTCAGTTTACATGAAGAAAATATTTTTTTTTTGTAAACTTACATAGAGTCATCTATTCCTATACTCATAGAGCCATCTACTCTCAGATACTTATACTTCAAAAAAATGCAATAAAAAAAATCGATTTTTTCAAAATCGCAAGTGGGGGTAATCCCTTAACTGAATAAATATAATTGAACTTTTTACTGGGTTTTTAAATATGTATTTTTTTCATTCGAGCTACACAAGTTGAAAAACGAGAACAATAACTGTTTTTTTTTGTGTAAGAGCGCCGTAGCCCGGAGATATTTTCCTTAGCTGAATAAATATAATTGAACACCTCGTGGGCTTTTTACAGCGAAATCTGTCGACAGCTCATAAAGAAAAACAAGCCTGCACGTTGAGAAAAACATGTAAACGCGTTTTTGCTGGAAAATTAAATGCTTTTTCATAATATGGAGTCAAACTATCGGAGCAACAAAAATATAATTTTAGGGGATCATTAAGGGGTTATGAATAGTTGTGATAGTCGAAAAATGACTTTTCTCAAAACAAATATATTTTGACAGGATATAATCTCATTGATGTTCCCTGAAAATTTTAAGGTGATCGAATCAAAATTGACAGTTTTATAAGCTGTTATGTTGACGCTTTGAATGAAAATGTAAACGCTTTTTTTTTTATCGAAAGTACGTTTTCAAAGTCGGTGAGCGAAATCGCTCAAAAACTACTGCATCGATTTTCTATTTTTTTTTGCCTTTTTCTAGATGTACAAATCAATTCGATGAACGAATATTGCCCATTTCTTTCGCCAAAATAAAGGCTGTAAATCGATTATAATTGAACATTTTTATACAAAAAATGACACAGTGTTCTTCCGGTGATACTTTTTCAAATACCTCATCTTTGTAAGAATTTATCACAACGATTTTCTATTTAAAAAAAAACTCAAACATGAGCTGTCGTCGACTATTACAACTAGGCATAACCCGTTAAAAGGCAATTCCGGGATCGCACAAAAGTTCCGGAACTTGCTACTTTGAGTCTCGTACATTTGTGGATTGTTTGATAATCAGCTGCATCTGACAGTAAAAATAAATCGACGCACACACAGATTTATTCGTACAGCTCAAAATAGATTTCCACTTAGAATCAAAATGGGCATTTGAATCATACGAGCGATCAAGCGCGTATTGCTGCATCACTTTTCACACTCGCTCATTGTCAAAGTACAGCCTCATTACACCCTATTATTTTACCCCATTACCCTACCACACCCCTATCACTTTTCTCGAAGAACATAAATTTCGCACCGAAAAAAGGGCGCAACATGTACGTGTTTAACGAAAAAAAACCATCGCCGTCGGTAGCCCTACTTCAAATAAGATAGAGCATCTTTTGACTCGAGGCCAATTTCCTCGAACGAGAACACCGAAACTAATACGGTGGTCCAAATTGCCACCAACTGCTGCGAGGATGCCTGTATACGTGTAAAAAGAAGGGGAGGGCGCTTTTCGTCGCGGCTATGCAAATATATCGCCGCGGTTGGATGAGAGGGTGGTTTGGTGGTGAAAAAAAATTACGGTAAAGTGCTAAACGATCGCGACGAGACGAGGGTGAGAGAAGAACTGTTCTCGCAGAGAGACGGAGTATCGAGACGTATAGAAAGAGAGAGAGAGAGATAGAGAGAGAGAGAGAGAGAGAGAGAGAGAGAGAGAGAGAGAGAGAGAGGGCGAAAATCTCGCGTGGAGACAGAGGGCTGCCGAGGCCACCTTATGTCGAGTGGGTGACTTCGAATGACAAGCTCCATCGAATTCGCGAGAGCGAGAGAGATGGAACGACGAAGAAAGAAGAGGGTTGGATGGGATTTTGAGGTCGGTATGCAAATAAGCTACTCCCGGATGTATCTCGAGGGTTCGATTCGTTTCAAAGTTATTGCTCAACGTCGAGTAGAATCATCGCCATCGACGATTTGACGAGCGACACGTGCGTCCGATCGCGAAACACACTTTTTTTCGAATCCTCTCCGCGATTTTCCATGCAAATGATGATTTTTCATATCACCAATTCGTGTCATCGTGGCTTTTACTTTTCCGAATTTTTCTTACAAATTTCACTTGTGTCGTTTTGGATTGCAGGCAGTGTGAGATTTCTCGAGATCGATCAAGTGGAAAGTCGATCGAAACGACAATTAATTGCAATCGGAGATTGGTAACTTCGAAAATGAATCATTGTTCTTATTGACGATTTTCGCGTATCCGAGAATGCAATGATTTGTTGAATAAAATATGGAGTAGACGATTGTCAATGAAGACGTTGTTGAAGTATAGTTGAAAAGAGGAGGGGCGAAATGTACGAAGATATTGTTGAATATGTACGAATATACTGAATGAACGAGATTCGGCATGTATAGAGAAGGTATTGTCCCAGTATATTCGAAAAATTGTCTGTTGAAATATAAAAAGAATATTTTGGTTAATTAAGGCGTTACCCCCACTTGTAGCGTAAAAAAGGCCTTTTTCTTGAATTTTTTTAAAGAAAACTATAAAACGTTTTTAATCGATCAATATACCATCTTAAAGAACACATCTTGAAGAACTTTCAGTAATTTTTTTATTGAAAAATATTACATTGTTTAGTGGCAAATGGCCGTCAATGAAATAATGTTTTTATATACACGGTTTGCGGTGACCAACATTGCGGCGAAGTGGATCATCTGAAAAAAAAATGCGGATGGATTTAGTCAAATATAAGTATAAACTAGTCTTTAATCGAAGGATTTTAAAAAATATTCATTTTTCACAAAATGGCGGACAGTCAAAGTTAATGGTTCAATTTTAACAAAAAAAAACGGCCGTTTTTTGGCTATAAAATGGCCATTTTTTTCGAAAAAAAAAATCGAACGATTGAAGACTACATTTTTATGTATTAAATAAGCCTGCAAAATTTCAAGAAGATCGGTTCATTAGTGTTCGAGTAATCTTGGTCACCGACTTCAGAAATGCCATTTTGAGAAAAACGCGTTTAATGTTTCAATTTCAGTTTACACGAAGAAAATATTTTTTTTTGTAAACGTACATAGAGTCATCTATTCCGGGCTACTTATACTTGTACTTCAAAAAAATGCAATAAAAAATCGATTTTTTCAAAATCGCAAGTGGGGGTAACCCCTTAAAGAGTTTTGGGACACTTGACGATATATTACCATTTTATTCAAATTTATACAGTAAATTCGTTGCTATACTGAATGCACCCTCCAAATTTTCAATCGATCGTTTGTACACCGTTTGTACACAATTTACGATTGAAGAAACCCTTTTTAACATAGGGAGATATCTACGCTCATCGCTGAATAGCAGTTTTATGCACAAAATAGTGTTTAAAAAATATTTAAAATGTTGTGAAAAACTGTCAAGCCACTCAGACCATTATGACACTGATGACGAAATTGTCATAACTACTGAGTACTGAAATCACTCAGTACATTATGACGATTCGTCTCCTTTTACATTGACCATTAGGTATCCTCTATGTTAAAAAGTGTTTCTTCAATTGTAAATTTTACATAAACGGTGTAGACGATCGATTTAAAATGTAGAGGGTGCACTTAGTCAATGACAATTTAATGTATGAATTGAAATCAAATCATAACAGATCGTCAAGTTTCCCAAAACTCCTTGAGGACTTTTAAGACTAAGGAAGGAAAATTCAGATTCGATTAAAACTAGTATCATCGAGATATTGATTACAGTACATTAACTGTCTAAAAATCAATCTGTTTCACAACATAGCGTCGAAGATTTTTAACGTTCAAGTTAAACCTTTATCCATTTGGTAATACACATGACACCTCGTAGGTACTAGTTATAGGGCGGAGGGACTAGAATAATGTTGAGATTTCAGCAACAAAAGTTAACAAACCGTGATTATAGTGTTAGGAGTGTCGTGTCAAAAAATGAACGGTTTGTTTTCGGTCATTAACTAAACTTGTAGGTTAAACATGACAACACAGCGTTAACTGGCCCTGTCGAGTAAGCCATTCACAGTCAAGCATCAACTAGCAGGTATTTCAAAACCCATAATGATGTTCAAAACGTACATAGTATCACAGTCCACGGCGCTTTAGCGATGGTCATTAGTGCCAATGACAGAAACTGTCACCGTTGTCAAACCTTCCGCCTATTTTTCTTCAATAAAAATTCAATATATTTCAATTTAATTCCAAAAATGTTAACTATCAACATAATTTTCCGGCTAAGAATTATTTTTAAATATTACGTGTTGGAATTGCCCAATAATAATTTATTTGTACATTTTATTTGCAACTTTGGCATCCTGCCGAAAGCTCATTGTCTATTCATCCCCACTCTCGCAGCCAAGGAACAGTTCGGAAACTCCTTAAGGGGTTACCCCCACTTGCGACTTTGAAAAAATCGATTTTTTTTTATTGCATTTTTTTGAAGTGCAATTTGAAGTGCAGTTTTTTTATGCCCGGAATAGATGACTCTATGTAAGTTTACAAAAAAAATATTTTCTTCGTGTAAACTGAAATTGAAACTTTAAACGCGTTTTTCTCAAAATGGCATTTCGGAAGTCGGTGACCAAGATTACTCGAACACTAATGAACCGATCTTCTTGAAATTTTGCAGGCTTATTTAATACATAAAAATTTAGTCTTTAATCGTTCGATTTTTTTTTTCGAAAAAATGGCCGTTTTATAGCCAAAAAACGGCCGTTTTTTTCGTTAAAATCAAACCATTAACTTTGACTGTCCGCCATTTTGTGAAAAATGAATATTTTTTAAAATCCTTCGATTAAAGACTAGTTTATACTTATATTTGACTAAATCCATCCGCATTTTTTTTTCAGATCATCCACTTCGCCGCAATGTTGGTCACCGCAAACCGTGTATATAAAAACATTATTTCATTGACGGCCATTTGCCACTAAACAATGTAATATTTTTCAATAAAAAAATTACTGAAAGTTCTTCAAGATGTTGTGTTTAAGTTGATATATTGATCGATAAAAAAGTTTTGTAGTGTTCTTTAAAAAATTCATGAAAAAGGCCTTTTTTGCGCTATAAGTGGGGGTAACGCCTTAAGTAAAATCGAAAATATGACGTTTGAAATAGTAAATTGATGGTTAGTGAATGAAACCTGCCCTTACACACGTACTTTCCCAATCATTGAAAAATTTATAACTAATCGATTAAAATAATTTGCGTATTTCTTTGTTTAACTCTCGTGCAGCAAGTCATTAAAGAACATTTCATTCTCAACTCGGGTAACTTGATATACCGGTTAATCAACATCAATTATAAAGATATGGAATAACACGAGCGAATAATGTTGACTAGGAGAGTGGATCGGAGGACTAATCCAAGCGAGAGAGAAGGGACGACAGAAAATGAGACGTGGGGTAGGGATACAGACATATCCCCTTCTTCGTTGCGCCTCGTGACGGTAAATGAATATTGATTACCCGTAAAGTTCATTGCGGCTGGGAAAGAATCGTATCTCTAGGCAACAAGCGACCGGCTTCAAAAGGAAAATCAAATCGACGATCGTCTCTTGCCCCCTCGCCTTCCAAAAACATATATATATATATATATATATATATATATATATACTGTGTGTGTGTGTGCGTGTATAGAAAAATAAAAAATCTCTCGGTCGAGCCCGCTGTAATGAATAAAAATTATAATTACGTTCTTCATCGTCAAGGAGAAGACGAAGATGAAGAAAAAAAAGTTAATCAATCACGGAATACACCGAGAATGGCAATGAGGTTTTCCCCTCTCGCTCTCTCCCGCGTTAACTTTGCTTTGGATTTCTCCCTTGACAAAAAGTATTCCATATCGACCACGTCTTATCCTCGATGTAAAAAAGGGAGCCGTCTCGCGACCACCCTCATCCGTTTCTTAGACCTCATTCATCCGGGGAATGCAATTTAATGTGGGATGATCGACGAGAAGCTATTCAACAGAAAAAAATTAAGCATTTATACATTTTCGAGAAACTTTCGAGGCATTTATGTATCAGTCAAAATTTCACTACAAAACGAGTTATCATTTTCTATCTGAATTACATTTCTTCTTTCTTTCCCATCAATAAACATCGAATTGCTCAAAAATGCATTTTTTATTCCACTTTCTCCCTTTGTTACTAATTTGTTCATTAAAAAAAAATTCTCTTAAAAACATTAACAAGCAACATTGACGTCCATTATTAATGCCCCTTGCGCCGTTCACCTTAAGGATGTATGGCAACTAAGTTATTTACTACTGTTCGAATTGAAACTCACTGATATTGTAAAGGAAAATATCGAGAACTTTTTGAGATTAAAAAAACAAAATTTGCCCACGTGAGTGCTGAGATAAACGAATTCAAAGTTGGGTCATTTAACACGGGGAACATAGGACTGTACGTCCAAAATTCCCTTTACATTGGCAAAAAAGGTATTTCCGGAGTACTCTTTTGTAAAAAAAACTTTTGTGCGGTATCGCGGTAATATGCATGATACGTTAAAAAAAATCGACATGTGCCCATATATTTTGCGAGATATTGCGAGTTAAATGGGACCGTTTTCGTATTTCTTTAGCTCGTATGTCGTAACCACGACAACGTCAGGGAAAACGTACATCAAATCAGCAAGTAAATTTGCAGTTAAAAATTGAAAATTCTTCTTTCTGTACCGCATGTTTTACTTTGAGCTGTGGTAAATCTCCTTTTTAGCTTCAATGAATACTACAATTATTTTATTTAGTCTTTAAATGCGATTTTTGCAAATTGCATAATCAGTTCTGTAACGACTCTGCAGTAGCTGCCATACATCCTCAAATGCTAAATTCACCTTACCTCCTACCATCGTCAGTGGGCACCTAAAACAAACAAATCAGGTAAATTCGTTTCAATCGTCTATTTTTTTTCTTTACTGCACAAATTTTATTTCGCCCCGAGCAGTTTCCAGTCGACATACTTCAATCGAAAAAGTTGCAACATCAGAAAAGAAATGGTGAATCTCTCCGGTGAGGAGATCATTGATCCTGCTTTGATCGCTTTCCTCCGGTAAAAATAAATAAACTTTGGATCACCTACGCGGAAAAAAAAAGATAAATCATGAGTATGAGAAATGAGCCCGGGGTATACGAAGGTTTCGTATGAATACGATTCAACGTAGATACATGTGATGTATATGGTGAACGCCCTTTAAGGGTAGTTTCTGGGCCGGCTGCGCACATACTCGTATACGGGAAGGCGTGGAAAAGCTGAAGGTGGGACAAGGACCGTGAATGAAAGAGGGGGGAGAGAGCGAGAGAGAGAGAGAGAGAGAGAGAGAGAGAGAGAGAGAGAGAACGATTAAACCGGGAGCGGTCGTACGACCGACCAAAACGATTTCCATTCGATTTGCTCTCGAAGAAGTTAAACGTTAAACGTTTCGTGTATATGCGTATGCGTTGCCAGCACCTTCAAAGAGTGCGAGAGATCGAGCGGTGAGAGGAGAGAAAGAGAGAGAGGGGGGGGGGCGAGACAGAGTAAGAGAAAGAGCACGAGAGTTGTACCAAAGTGGAATAGGTGATGCCAGGGTGTGCAAAACCCCATGCATACAAATGGTATGCTAACAAAATACATTTGTCTATGGTGTAGTAGAGTTGGTGCCTCAATCGCGTATCCACAGGCTCACTTCGAGTTTCGTTCATACTCCACTCCCTCCATCGTTGTTCCATGCGAGAAAGAGACGACAAGACAAAACCCGTCTCTATGCTTCACTCACTGCCCCCAAAATCCCCCCCCCCCGCGCCCTTTTACACGGTCTCCCTCTCTGTTCCCGCTATAAGCAGATTTATAGATCGCTCGTATATGGGCCCCGCTTATGATTGGAACCATTTACATTATGCAGGCATATATTACTACCGATAAATGCACTCTATATATGGAAAATTCTTGGCCAAAGGGCATGCTATATCTAATTCGAAACTCTTCGTCCCTTTGATGAACATGTCGAAAAAAAAGAATGTATCAGTATTGCATCCTTCATGGAAATGGGCTGGCATTTACGAAATTGTTGAATCAACGTGATCATCCGCTGTCGGTTATCCGCCATGCATTAACTCTTCCAGGATGTAAAAGGGTTCTTCTGACCATAGCACTTTGCAGAAACAAGCGCGTTTTTGATAAATCACGGCTTTTGACAAATCTCTTTTTTTTTTCCAAAGATGTAGGGCAAGCTAGTGAAGCCTCACTGACAAGGAACATCGCTGAAGTGTCCGCCTTCAATTTTGGTAAAACTCATATATGTGATAAAGCATTAAAAACTATTAGACATATTTTTTTTATCGGCGGAAAAACGATTTTAAGGGGTGAAATCACCCGTCAAAGTAATACGTGTCGTTGCTTATAATTTATTTATTTTTCAGTACTTCTATAGTGGATTTTTCAGGGCTTCACAGTAGAAAAATTTTGGTTTCGGTTTCATGCAGATCGGTGGACTGCTTTTGGGTGAAATTGCAAAATCACCCTTGGACAAGCCTTTCTTTGAGGGGTGGTTACCTCTTTTAAAACCGTTTTTCCACCGATAAGAACGGTACGTGTCTAACAGCTTTCAATGCTTTATGACATTTATGAGTTTTAGCAAAATCGAAGGCGGACACTTAAGGGGCTATACCAGTGTGAACGCTGAAAATTTGGGTGATTTTTCGGGAATTTTTTGGAAGAAAAGTACTCAATTCAATGTTTCGGAAAATTAAGAATATATTTGGCTATATTTGACCTATATTACATAATTTTTTCATAGAAAAATATTGAGATCCAAGCGACTTATGCGCTGCCTTCGGAGGCGGTAAAAAAAGTTCCTCCACTGCTGACATGATTCCGGGCGATTGAGTAGCTGAAACCGAAAAAGGAAAAAAATGTCGCTAAACTGGAAGGTATTTTCTGTACAATGATGTAGGATTTTCGAAAAATATCAAAGTCTAACAAAATGGCGTAGTTATGAAAAAAGTCTGTTTTCTTGCCTATAAAATGGTCGTTTTTTTCAATGCCAAATCGTCAATTTTCATCCAATAAAAAATATCCTACGTCATTGTAGAGTAAATATATTCAAGAGTACTCAGTTCAAATTTCAAGTCAATCGGATAATTGCTCTTTGAGTTACAATGTCAGCAAATTTGAAAAATCTCATTTCGAGAAAAACGCGTTTAAACATTTATGTATCGAATTTTGCAAGATAAAATGATATTGATATAAATGATATAAATAATAGTGATAGTCTTAAAAGTATAAACTGTCGAAAGAGGCAAAAAAGTCAATTTTTTAAAAGTGTTACACTGGTATAGCCCCTTAAGTGATGTTCCTTGTAAGCTAACCTAGGGGTAGCCTAGGGCGGCACAATTCCGCGGTCCGCACTTTGTCAGATTTTATTTTCGAACTCGTCGTTATAAACATAAGCTGTTCAATTTTTGGGGCGAAATTCGAATTTCTCCGATAGCTGCAGCCTTTCTCAGAAAAAAGACGCGTTTTTCTCGAAATGTCGTTTTTCAAAACGGTGTACACACTCAAAGAAAGAGTTTCCAACCCATCCGTCTTAATTTTTGTCCTACTATTGAAGCTTCATTTTTTTTGAAATCTTCATTTTTTTTCAACGAAAAACTTCCGAAAAAATAAGCTCCAAATTCGATACTTTCTTTTTCAAACCGCCGCTATTTGGTCAATTTTGATTTAAAAAAAACCTCCATAGCGAGATAGCTGCTTTCATACGAATTAATAATCTTTTTACAAATTATGTTTCAAATAATATTTACGGCCACAGTGTACACCGTGAAAATTCCTTTTTTGTTCGAAGACATTTTTAGACGTTAAAAAAAATATAAAAACAAATAAACGTTTACAAATGTATTTTCTCTTCTTCATGACTGTTTTGATATAACATTAAAAAAATTATACTGATTAGCATATTTTAAGCATCGAAAAAAAAATCGCGAAAATCAGCTATTTTTCAAGCCGTTACACTGTGATGATCCCCTAAATGATTGTAGAAGTAAACCATTTCTACCCTATTGTTTTATGATTATTTATCGCAAGCTTCCGCAGTTGTATTTGGGTGTGATTACTACTCTTGGGAAACGAGTAATGAAGGGAGAATGGGGGAGAGGGCGGCGAAAAATGTGTTTTGCCTAGGGGCACCCCAATATTTTTATTGCAAAGGCCCTTATTTATTTCTTAGATCTATTATTTGATAAAATCAATGTACCAAAACCGGCTTTGCTATAAAGAAAAGTTATGTATGTCAAAATATATGCACATTCACGTAATCAATTATCCAATAACAGGCAGCAATTTATGTCTGTGTATTTTGATCAAATAATTATTGGGTTATTTTGATTTTATAAATAAAGTAACGTTTTGTCGATTTGGAGTAAATGTAAAATTAACTAGAATTTCAATTCTCTACATAGACCAACAGGATTATTACTTCCATTTTTTATTTCTTGCAGAGGTCCTTATTCATTTCTTTGGTCTATTATTCTATAAGATCAATCTACCAAAACCCGTTGCGCTACAAAGAAAAGTTATGTATGTAAATACACATGCATGTTCACGTAATCACGAATGCAATATCAGGAAGCAATTTTATTTTTATTGGCTCTCGTTTAATATTTAAAATTTATTAGAATTTATAAAATTCTAATGAATTTTATAAACAAAGTAACGTTTCATCGATTAGAGTAAATATTGTACAATTAAATGGATTTTCAATTATCTACCTAGACCAGCAGGATTATTACTTCCATTTTTCATATCTTGGAGAGGTCCTCACTTATTCCTTTTAGTAAGTTTCCTGGCGTGAAGGGCCTTCCGTATGCTCGATGCTCAAGGTATTTGTACACGACAGAGGTACACCGTCAGGGGCTCGTTACGTCGGCTTTACGGGAGGGATTCGGACTTTTTGCTCGCTGTGCTCAGCCCACCGTCAGTTAAGAACATACGTGTCCACTCGAACGCACATGTGCACATACGTCTCATATCTGCAGTCCTTCCGCAATGTTTTATCCTAGAAAAAATCCACGTGCACACACGAGGACGAGAGTTCGTGAAGATTCTTTTCATGACTTCGCATCTCTACGTGTAACGTTGTCGCGATCTATTTTCTCGTAACTTCATTATTCTTGTGAGAATTCTGGCGCAATTTGATTCCTCATAGATGACGATCGAATGATGGAATCCGATGGGAACGGTTTTAATAAAGAAGGTGCTCATTTTTAAGTCCAGTAATTATATACAGGGTGTCCCATGGAAAGTTGCTGAAACTAATCAGCAATTACATTTGAAATGCACACAGGTATCAAGATGCCTCAAATTGCTTTAAAATAATGACATTTGGAGGTTTCATTTCACACAAAAATATATTGTGATGAATAATATTTTAATATATTCATTTCACATTTTTTTAAACAATAAATTTAATGATAAAGATTTTCGATGTGTTTACCAAACCTACTCCAGCAACAATCAATTATTTATCGAAAACTATACAAAACTTTACTTAACGTTTCATCTGAAATACTATTTCGGATGAAATGTTTTTTAGTAGTATTTAATAGTATTTAAATGTTCTTCATTGTTAATAATATTTAAATGTTTATTGTTTATTGTTTTATTTTATTGTTTTGTATTGTTAATAATGTTTAAAAGTTTATTGTTAATAGTATTTAAATGCTCTTTATTAGTATTTAATAAGTTAACTATTTAATAAGTTAACTTGTCGTGGGACACTCTGTGTGTATGGGGCTACTGATTATTGGTCACGATTCCGTGAAAGGGTTATAGGTATACACGATTTGCAATATCAAATAACCCAGTAACGCTTTATGCCAAAGTGAATCATTTTCGATATATTATTATTTTTATTATTTTTTTTACGTAAGGGGAGGGTGACTGAAAATTTATTTAAAAAACCGTTGTATGGAATCAACCTTTTTGAAAATTATTTGTAGTATAAGGACACAGTAACAAAGAATTTTCAAGAATAAAATCAGTATAATTTGCAAACTTTTTTGAATTGGGAGTTCAGAACTCTGCAAGTCTAATAATTATTCTTATTTTACTGTCGATAATTCTTTGTTACTGTGTCCTCAACTTACAAATAATAGAAAAGTTTAATTCCATGCAACATTTAAGAAAATTATAAATAAAAGTTGCATACCCCTCAATTTAAAAAACAATTAAAATAATAATATCTCGAAAATGGTTGACTTTAGCATAAAACATTGCTGGCTTATTCGATAGCGGAAAACAGGTCCTAATACCCGTTCACGGGATCGTAACCAATAACCAGTAGCCCTGTATATATTTCCTGAGCTGCTCTCACTCCCCACCCGCACTTTGCTAATCGAACCTAACGCTCCGTTGCGTCCACCACCGTCTTAAGCTGTGGGAAACTGTGGGAAACCTGTACCGGTATAGACGTTCCAATATTTTTTTATTTACTGGTGAACAGACGTTTTCCTCATCGACAGCAAGGTCTCAGAAGTATTGGCCTTCCGATGACTGGTTGATGCGCCAGCCGGTTCACGGCTAACCGGTCACCGCTCCGAGTATCGGCCAAAAATATGCTGATTTTCATGCTTTCTTTTTTAAAGGAAAGAATTCTTCACCGTTTTTTAGACTTAGGGTATTTTTTACTACTTCTGGCTGTTACATGGTATTTTTAAAAAATTAATATTTATAAATCTTAGAGGTATGGCACGGTCTTGTGAACTGCATTTTCAAAACTGGC
>OX101792.1:13239359-13261859 GCA_944452715.1 Ophion slaviceki | reverse complement strand
TATACAACTGTATTCCTTACATCCATGGAAACTCGAAAATTGCGATTGAAAAATCTTTGAAAAAGTAATCCATCTCGGAACTGGACAGCAAAACGATCCAGATATTGGTGACCAACATTCCGATGAAAATCCGAATTCCAATGAAAATCCTAATGCAACCAACATTGAAATGAGCAATGAAGAAAAACTTAGAGGGTAAGAACTTTTAGTCTTCACGCCGATGCGGAATGCCACACATACGTGAATACGTGAACACGTAGACGTCTAATATATAATATACGAGGGGTGGGAAACACCGCCTGTGCGAGACATCCGACACCTTGGTCGAGCGATCCCGACAATACCGAAGATACTCGACTTTGGCGGTGAACTTGGGCTCTTGGGAGAGGAAGAAGGGAGAAGGGCTTTCGGATAAGCAGCCTAACTCGAACGAGACGTATGATTAATTAATTAGCTAGGGCTAGTTTAGTCATACAGTCTGATGTCTACGTATATACGTACATACACACACATACATTATAGATATGTATATATGTGCGTGTGTGTGTGTATGTGTGTATATAAGACGTTATACGTATGCCAGAAGAGCCGAGACGAGTCTTATGAGGGATTGTTGTTCCGGGGTATGTCTAGACGTAGCCACGTCACCTTATACACCCTCGCATAACGCTCCTCGCAACTAAAGCCTCATGACAGCTTCAGTCAATGAAATGATTGGGACGTCGTGACTGCCACGTGCATAATTTAAGGCGTTACCCCCACTTGTAGCGCAAAAAAAGGCCTTTTTCATGAATTTTTTTAAAGAAAACTACAAAACTTTTTTAATCGATCAATATACCATCTTAAAGAACACATCTTGAAGAACTTTCAGTAACTTTTTTATTGAAAAATATTACATTGTTTAGTGGCAAATGGCCGTCAATGAAATAATGTTTTTATATACACGGTTTGCGGTGACCAACATTGCGGCGAAGTGGATCATCTGAAAAAAAAATGCGGATGGATTTAGTCAAATATAAGTATAAACTAGTCTTTAATCGAAGGATTTTTAAAAATATTCATTTTTCACAAAATGGCGGACAGTCAAAGTTAATGGTTCGATTTTAACGAAAAAAACGGCCGTTTTTTGGCTATAAAACGGCCATTTTTTTTCGAAAAAAATCGAACGACTAAAGACCACATTTTTATGTATTAAATAAGCCTGCAAAATTTCAAGAAGGTCGGTTCATTAGTGTTCGAGTAATCTTGGTCACCGACTTCAGAAATGCCATTTTGAGAAAAACGCGTTTAAAGTTTCAATTTCTGCTTACACGAAGAAAATATTTTTTTTTGTAAACTTACATAGAGTCATCTATTCCGGGCCCATACGGAAGTATGGGCCCGGATACTTATACTTCAAAAAAATGCAATAAAAAAAATCGATTTTTTCAAAATCGCTAGTGGGGGTAACCCCTTAAATAAAATTTATTTGCACATTCATTTTGTGTGGTAAGAATCAACTGTTTTTTTTTCTATTTCAAGTAGTATCTACAGACAATATATATTTTCATCATAAAAATCATCAATTATTTCCTTACCTAAAGGTAAATTTCCTTCTTTAACTTGAGCTCATGGGTGATCTCATGTGATACGGTGGTGTATCAGGATGGATTGACTGTGGACAACGCTCTGTAGAGGTATGTAACGAATTGGAAATAGGGTTAACCAACCAGTGAATGGACGAAAGCTGACTTATATTTAAAATAAGTAAATAATGCGACCTGCCGATAAAAACTCGAATTACTATAATTTAGCAAAAAAACATCACGAGTGTGATGTTTTCTCGCGATTTGTCAATCTAATATCGAATTTTCCCAGGTAGGAAATTAAAAGGCTGACGATGGAAACAAGCTTGTGCGAGCCTTGTTTCACCGAGCCTGAGTATGACAGACCTGGCCCAGGTTTTATTGCATCGTTTGGAGCAGCCTGGAACCAAGACTGGCTGCTTAGCCTAAACTTAGGGTTATTTCAAGCTTCATTCAGCCGGTGAATTTTGAGGCTGAAAAATCAAGGCTGGATGCAGGCTTGTTTCAGGTTGTGATAAAATAAAATAAGTTTAATATAATATTTTTTCTGTACTTTTATGAAAAAAAATTTAGCCATAAATTTGTCGGGTGCGAAGGTACGAAAAACGAAAGCGAAGGAGGCAGCTCAGAACATTTAAACATATGCTCTTATCGATATTTATGAGATACACAAAAAAGTGTATACGAAAATAAAAGTACGCAATAAAATAAAGTATTGTTTTTTAAAATATTTTTTATATATATTTTGTAACAAATAATATAACAAATAATAAATATATATAACAAATCAAATGAATTCTTTACAAATTTATTAAATTTACCCCAATGTAGAATATAGAAAACTAAAAACAGGCCTCATATAGCCTCGGGAAGAGTTTGGGAAAAGCCTGGTCATAAATGCTCGTGAAAGCTTCATTAAGGCTCGTTTTGAGCCTTGTTGTTTCGTCGTTTCAGGCTTAGTACAGGCTTTTCTACCAGCCTTTGGCCGAGCCTGTGTGCAAGAGCCTGAAACCGCGTTATCATTCAGAGGTTCAGCTAGGCCTGAAATCAGGCTGGTGCTCAGCCTGAATTAAAAAATGTGAGCCTTGTTTCAGAGCTTGGCGAGCCCTTTTTTCATCGTTAATTCCTACCTGGGTTGACGCCACGGGGAATTTTTCTAGTTTGTGGTTCTTGCACACCGCGCAACGTAGTTACGATATACGGCTGTTAGAAAGGAGAAAACAATAGTTCTTGTAAAGGAGGCTACACACCTTCCGTTTACCTGTGCAGTTCATCCCGTGTGACGTTATGTTTGGGCGATAAACTGTGTGAACTGCGCAATTTAGATCGGTTTCATGCAGACAAAAAGTCTGCGCATTCGGACGCTCTTTTGCAACGATAACCTGCGCAGTTAATGCAGTTTATCGTACAGTGTTGATGCAACACGTTATAGTGTAGTGAAAAAAATGCATAACCTGACATCCGTTTTTTCGCAAGGAGTCTGCGGCTCTGCTTTTTCTGTCACCCATTGAACTATATTTATTTTAGAACACACTTAAGGGAAGGTTCTGCCTTGTTGGGCCAAACATTTTTCGATTTTTCACCAATTTTTTATGCGAACGGTGTTAAATATAGAATGTTGATATTTGGTATGTTGACTAAGCGGTCTTTATTGAACATCAAAATATTTTTTAAAGTTTGACTAAACATGGTGGTGGGAGTGGGAGGAGCCACGTATGTCGGTGCGCGGGCGATGACATTCTTCCCTTGCGGAAGTCCTAAGTCCCGAACAGGTGATCTGAAGCAAAAAAATCAAACATATTTTTACTTTGTACAATATTGTGTATACGTTGACCTAGAATCAAGAAGAAAAATTTAAAAATAAAAAAATAGCGAGCAAAAAACTGCGAAAGTTTTTGGGGAACTGAAGAAAAATCGGACGGAACTGAGGCGAAAACTGAAGGGTACGCACCTTCAGTTCAGATAAATGTACAGATTTTCACACAGTTATTTACGACAGATAACTGCGCAGACAAGCAGACGGCGTGCAGCCCCCTTTAGTTTTGAGGGTAAGTTTTACTATCATTACTTGAGATACAATCAATCTTTGATTTTTTCCAAATATGCAACAAATCCGTAATAATAGGTTAGAATAAAATAGGTTTATTCACTGGTGCTACATTTTAACTTCTTTCCAGCGAATGGACATATGGGCTCCGTTCTGATAATTCTCAAAGCAGAGTGAGAAATTTACCTCGCCTGCTGAAAATTGCCAAATTATTACTGTTGAGAGATGACAATGTACAGTTCATGAAATATTCTCCTGAAATCATTTAATTCACGTTTTAAGGGAGACTTTGTCCTTGGAGTGCCATATTTCAGGTGTTTACATTTTATTTTTTAAAAAACGAGTAAAGCTGTTTGAGTGCGGTTTTTTCTTGCTTTTATTGATGATATACAGAACGTTAAAAAAATTTTTTTTGAAAAAAAAACCAAAATGGTGGCCGTTGCAGCTCCGCGAAAACAGGTCCTCAAATCGCGGGAGGTAAACGGCTGACATCACTGCCCCCTCTTTGTTGATCTGAAACACAAATTCAAAGCATATTATCAATCTGTGACCCTTTAGTCATGGAATGACGGATGGGTTTTTCGTTTAGTACAAATTTCGGAAAATGGCGGCAATTAAAAAAAAATCGAATTTTCGCGTTTTTTTCGCATAAAAAGATAAATAATAAATGCAAAAATGTATCTATCGAAAAAACGATCCGTCATTCCGTGACGACATATTTTCTGAGTATGCTCTCCAAATTTCAGGTCGATATGTTAATTACAGCGGTCAGGAGAATGTCAGCCATTTTTAAAAACGTGTTTTCGAGAAAAACGCGTTTAAAGTTTTGTAATGTGTTTATACAAATGTGTTTATAATTACCGCTAATCGGCAATGCCTGGTCCATAGAGGCATCCCTCCTCTTCTTCTAGCTGCTCATGTTGAGCCGCTAACATCTCCCGCTGCTTTCAAGGACAAAGTCTCCGTTACATGTTGACAAAATTTAATTTTCTATTTCTCGCTTGAAACAAATTGCGGTAGTTTTTTTTAAATGTCACTCTAAGATGCAAACAAGCTTTGTGGATTTTCTACGAAATCGTAATACCAAATATAATACTCATATATATATGCATATTACCATTTTTGTACAAAACAGTGATTTCCAAAGCTAGCATTTAATAAAAACAAATAATAAATCGTTAGACTTTACAGCGTTCATCTACGCGTTCATTCATTGGTCATTTTGTCAATTTACTGGCGATTTAGTAATTTCGCCACTTATCTATCAATTCCTTTAATATTATTTGTTGCAATAACTTCGAATATTTTTCTCTACCATGAGAATAATGTACTCCGTTAGCTATAGCGATTGAAAAATTTGTTTTGATAATATTTCCATTAAACAGTTCATTTGAAGCCCAGTGTCGTTATGCGCCCATTCACCGGTCGGTTTACCCTAATGAAGTAGCAAGTGCAGAATAAAAAGAAAAAGGGATGGGTCCCTGAAAACCCGTAAGGGCATACGAGGGAACCTTAGAAACGAAAAAAAAATATATATTGTTGCAACACTGATTGTCAGACTTGCTCCAGTATACCACGAAGAGCAGTAAAGACCCAGAGTGCAATTAATTTTTCACGAATACATTTGTCGAGCCGAAATGGCGATCTTTGTGTTTTTTCCTTCTGTTTGCTTCCTCGTACCACAATTTTTTGTTTTTGTAAACACCGCGCGCTTATTCGGGTAGCTTGCGGAGGAAAGAAAAAAAAATAAACAAGAGAGTGCGCACTCGTGCCGCAGGAACTCGAGATCTTCGACGCGAATGAGAGTGACCGCAACTTAAAAATTGATCGCGAAGGGAAGTCGAGAGAACACGATATAGTCGGATACAAACGGAGAACTGGATGCTGTGCACACGGACGTAATCGCTCCTCTTCTCGTCAAGTGGTCACTGTTGCACAACGATCGGAGATAACGCCGGACAAACGTCGCTGGGGTTGGCCGCAGATGTGCAGATAGACAGGACGTTTCATAAAGAATCGTACCTTGAGAAAATCATTGTTGCAATGCTTCTTTGCACTCACGACGAATTTAAAATTGTTGTTCGATTTGACCCGAATCGCTTCTTCAATAATGATAAATGACGAAAACAACGTTTTTACTGTCATAACTTTGACAATCTGCAGCTTGTTGTCATTGGTTGGTTTTTTGCGTTGAACTAACTATTACCATGTCGAACTTTTTTATTTATATTTGCAGTGACAAAAGTGTACAAGCATTGGCCCAGGTTAACGCTGTCTAAGGGGGTTACATAGGTCCACCATTTTCGAAAAATTATTATTTTTTTGTTCTCGACCATTATCATTTACACTTTTATATGCCGTAAGAAAAAAATTATTCCGTAATCGCAATTAGGGACGAAGTTTTTCTCGAAACGCAATTTTTCAAGACGTTCTGCACGGCAACTTCGATAGTTTTTTAAAAATATTTTATGCCATTTGTTGTTTTAAAAAAATCTAGAACACTTTTTATAATCACTTAAAGTTTCAAATTTGTCGAAAAAATGGGTTGACTCAAAAACGTAATATGTTTTATTTCGTTTTTTTTCGGGGGATACATTCAGGCGAGAAAAAAATTTGCTTATTCGGATTATTTTTTTTACAAGCACGATTTTTTCACCATTCTTGAGACTTAGGGTATGTTTTCTACTACCTTTGACTGTTACACGGCATTTTTGGAATTTATTAATCTTTAAAAATCGCGGTGGCGTGACTAAAAAACTAATCAACCGATTCTGATGCAATTTGGTACAAATCTTTCCAACCTTATTGTCTAAAACATGACCCCAAATGTTCTTGAAAATACGAAAATAAAAAAGAGTTTTTGTATTGCCAAATATAGCCATCTTGTACGGAAAATTCAATCTTTTTGTTTCAAAGTGTACCGTTTCATCGATTTTCAACATTTCTCACTTATTCTTGGTTTATATTCTGCGCATGAGTGTTAATGAAGAAAAATCTTCGTTGTTTTTTTTTCATCCTGATCCTGCCGACGCTACGTGTCACGCCGTCTGACATCTGTCGTAACCCGTTTAGAAGATCGGGCCAAACCTCTGACATTTTTAAATATTGATTTTAAAAAATACCATGAAACAGCGAAAAATAGTAATAAAACATAACCTAAGTCTAAAAAATAGTGAAAAATCTTTCCTTGAAAAAAAAATCATGAAAACCAGCCATGTTTTCCTTGCCTGAAGGTATCTCCCCCTTAAAAAAATTGTCTAGATAGATATTAACTATAAAATTAACTGCAAGAATCTTCTTTGATTTTCCAGATCCATCAACGTACGGAGTAGGTATCATGCAGACCATGGTACCGTGTTTTTTCGACAGAGGCCTGAACAATGTTTGCACATGAAAATAAATAGTAGTAAAATAGTAAAAATCATAATAGAACATAATAATAAATAAAATCAGCGATCCGAACTTGACTATCCAACCTTTTTTTCTGAATGAGCCTGTAGCTATATACAGATCTTGTAAGAAATACAAGAGATGACTTGTCCTTCGGCTCAATGATATCTCGTTGATCGTATCGCAATGCAAATGTGGTGTCTGAATGACCATCAGCAGCAAGGGGGAACCGGATATAAAACTTATCCTCGATGGCTATTATCATTGGGCCACTCGAATTCGAGATCCCCGGACGTTTACTCGAGATACCAAAAACCGGACTCTCCGATGAGATACATCTCGTTCGTGTTCTTAGGCTTTTACTCGAACACAAACCACGAAAAGGGTCGCGAATAAAAGGGCCAAGTCGCCACTTTATAATCAGCCCTTTTTTATCCTTCATCCCTTTTACTTTATAATAAGAAATAAAGCGTATAGCACTATGACAAACTTGAAGTCCGTGGCCGTTGACATGCTTAAAATCATTTGAGAATTTTTCAGAATTATGTCTGATTTTTCGCGGAGTTCCAATTGACAGTGATACAAGATAAGCATTACAGGCAAATGTGAAAGATAGTACATTGAGAAAAAAAATCAGTTGAATTTAAAAAATACATTGGTTGATGCAAATAAATGTGCTGCTGCGGAGTGCCACCGATATATGAGATTGTTACAATACTATAAAATATTTAAAAATGTGATTGATTTAAATAACATATTATTTTTTCTGAAAGCGCTCTAATGTTCTCTGAATATCTACATTATCCTTCAAATAAAATTATATTCTATTGAAATCATTCTATATATAATCCGTAAATGTATGGATGAAATAATTAAGCGGTTGCTACAACATTTTTCATTTCGTACAAAAATATAGTCAATAGAATTTATTATTTCTTTACTGCATCGAAACGAATATGCCATGGGAAGTACGTTTTTCAATTCGTTTTGAATCTTAAATAAAAAGTGAGCATTAGAATGATCAACCACGATAATAGTAGAGAGAATATCAGATATCCAATGGAATATCCATGGAGAGAATATCGGATACTCAACTGATAAGAACGTATACTACACTTTGATCTTAGCCACAGGCGAAGAAGCGACACTCTTTAGAGTTTCTCCGCCGTTTAAGGCGTTACCCCCACTTGTAGCGCAAAAAAGGCCTTTTTCATGAATTTTTTTAAAGAAAACTACAAAACTTTTTTAATCGATCAATATACCATCTTAAAGAACACATCTTGAAGAACTTCCAGTAATTTTTTTATTGAAAAATATTACATTGTCTAGTGGCAAATGGCCGTCAATGAAATAATGTTTTTATATACACGGTTTGCGGTGACCAACATTGCGGCGAAGTGGATCATCTGAAAAAAAAATGCGGATGGATTTAGTCAAATATAAGTATAAACTAGTCTTTAATCGAAGGATTTTTAAAAATATTCATTTTTCACAAAATGGCGGACAGTAAAGTTAATGGTTCGATTTTAACGAAAAAAATGGAACGATTAAAGACTACATTTTTATGTATTAAATAAGCCTGCAAAAATTCAAGAAGATCGGTTCATTAGTGTTCGAGTAATCTTGGTCACCGACTTCAGAAATGCCATTTTGAGAAAAACGCGTTTAAAGTTTCAATTTCAGTTTACACGAAGAAAATATTTTTTTTTTGTAAACTTACATCGAGTCATCTATTCCGGGCCCATACTTCTGTATGGGCCCGGATACTTATACTTCAAAAAATGCAATAAAAAAAATCGATTTTTTCAAAATCGCAAGTGGGAGTAACCCCTTAAGTAGATTTTCGGTTCGCGTTACGCTTACGAGAAACGAACGCGCTTGCGGCTTCTAGCGGTTACTCCGAGAACTACGGGTTTCCTCACATATACAATTTCGGTGGCGCTTGGCTATCATTTGGTTGAATTTTTTTCAACCAAATGCGCAAGAAACAAATTTTATTTTCGCATAACTTTTTAACCCATTCAGACATTTGCTTAATATTTTTCAATCAAAATAAAATATTAATATTTTAACGAATAATGAACTTGGAAATCAATATCGGATATGGTGAAAAAAATAGAATAACATGCTTACTCAATAGAAATTTTATCTGAATCAAACGAGCGAAATTCAATTTTACTTGTGTATTCGAATCAACAATATTCATGTTATGAATTGAAACGCTTTTTGTTCATTGCAGAAAATGCATTCAAAACTATATAATTTATTCGCGATAATTTTTTAGATAGTTTCAATAATATATTGTTCTCGGCTAACAATATATCTTTTGAATGAAAAAAAAAACTTTTAATTTTATCATGTTATTAAAGTCAATAGCGTTTTGTTTGGACTAATAAATCCGATTATTTTGACCAACAATTTTACAATTGAATCAACAAAATTTCTGATTTTTCTGAGTTTTCTTTTTTTTCTGAGTGTAGCGTACACAATCCTCGAGTTCATATTTTACGATAGTGATGATTTCCGGAAAACTTGGTCTACCTTGAGTCAATTTCCAAAACGCATTTGTCCATTTTTTTCAGTCAACGATTGTATGTCGTCAACAATTTTGAATGCAGGGTTCCAAGGGTTATCGCAGTGTTGGTAGAACTAGAGAGTCTTCAGAACAGGTACATCGAAATATCTACACGTCTTCAGTTCCTGATCGAAAATCCTGGATTATAATACGCGGGTCCCGGTCATGACATGGCGCGTCTCTCCAGAAGATTGCTTATCCGTCGCGGCTTTCGAGGAAACCTTGCCGGAACTATTCGCGTCTCATGACGTACTGTCAAAAACTAGTCGTATAATACGCCCATGCGTATAGTTATAGACCTGAACGGATGTCTTGCGAAACACGCCAATATCTTGGGGAGGGGTAGAGTTAATTCGTGAGATCAGGAGGAGTAGGGGCGCTGAGAGGAAGAGGCTCTGATGAAAACGGGTTCGAGTCGGAGCGTGTTAGGGATTCCTCTGATACACGCGTGGCGTAGCATGCCTGAATGCATGTTGAGATTTCGGAGGGTGGTTTTGGCATTGTTGGGCTAGGGGTTGAACGGTTCGACCTCCGGGTGCTTCTCCGAGACCAACATCTCAGCTATACAACTTGCGTAAGATAGTCCAAACATCAGGAACAAACACAGCCTCCGCTTTGCTGTTGATGCTGGCTGAATGAGGTTGGAGATGGCTCCGGAAGTTCAGGAGAGTGAGAGAGGGAGAGAGAATGGTGTGGTGAATAGGAGAGGGTGAATAGTTGTAGAGCTAGGAAAGACTTTGACCAGGAAGCTAGGCTGCTTCGGGACGTACATGCCAGTCCTTGCCGCACGAGACCCCGATAGGCACGTCACGCATTAACATAATGCTAATTATCTCGCCAACTCATTAGCGCCGGCAAATTGTCCGCGAAAACTCGGCCGGTCGAGATAAGGAGTTGGTGAGACACCGAGCAGGTTTAGCATGTATCCGTGGTATGTTGAACTCATCAAGGGTAAGATGGACCCTTTAACCACCGAGAATTTACATGACCATCAGCGTATGAGGGACATCTATGACAGTCTGTAGTTTTTTTTACTCTGGCTCTGGGAACCGCTATCTTTGCATGGGTTTCCATCACCTGAACTTAACGCGGTCCTCTAGTTCCTCGGCTGTTTTTTTACGGCTTTTTCAATAATTTTTTACGGGCAAAGCATCGAAATAATCAATCTCATTGTTTTTGCATAATCTTTATTAACATTTAAATAAGCTTTACAAATTTTTTGAAGTCAAAATATATAATAGAATAAACGTTATAGTGGCCGACCGGAAGACATCAAGTAAAAGAGGTGCTTGACGGTGACCAAGATTGCGGCTGTTCTGCTTATCTGAAATCAAAAAACCAAACGGCATTTTAATCTTCATATTTAAGACTAGCGATTGAACTAGAGTGAATTCTAAATTACAAAAATGGACTTTTTTATACACTTTTGAAAATTACATTCTATTTTTTACTCATTTTTTCTTAAGTTTTTCGCTTGTACAAAACAAACTATCGAAGCAATCATGATAATTCTAGTTCAATCGCTGGCTTATAACATATTAAAGATGCTGTATAAATTTGAACAAGATCGGTGCAGTAGTTTCTGAAATATCGTGGTCACCGTTTCGAAAAATGGTGTTTCGAGAAAAAGGCGCTTGAAAGTATACCTGCTGCGTATACCTGCTCCGTTCCAGGGCCGTAACTTGTGAACCATTTCGAATATCGAAAAATCCTTTGGCACACATTTTCTACACATGTTGTAGATGTAATTTATGAAAAAAAAAAAATCGATTTTTTCGACTCGAGAAACTAGAGGACCGTCTTAAGGGATTAGGCCACTAGAATTTTCGAAAAATCGATTTTTTTTAATGGTCCTCTAGGACCTCGAAAATGATGTCCCAAAAGATTATGGCCGGGAAAAATCTCTAAGTACTCGGTTTTCGAATTTTAGTACAAGGCCGCCTGGTCCGCAGCGAGATTATTCAAAACTTCAAACGCGTTTATCTCAAAACTGCATTTTTTAATTTGGCCGGAAACATAACTCCGACAATTTTTAACCGATTCACTTGAAATGTTGAATATATGTTGAAAAATACATTTATGGAAGTACGTAGGCTTTTTTTTATATTGCATAGCTCATTTGTTATTAACAATTATCTGACGATTTTTTAGGCAAATTTTTCGTTTATCTCAAAACTGCATGTTTTAATTTGGCCGGAAACATAACTCGACAATTTTCAACCGATTCAATTGAAATGTTGAATATATCTTGAAAAATACATCTATGGAAGAACGTAGGCTTTTTTTTAATATTGCCTAGCTCATTTGTTATTAACAATTATGTGACGATTTTTTAGGCAAATTTTTCACTTTCCACTTTAGAAGTGCGGCGTTTGGCCGATAGTCAATATATCGAAAAAATCGTACGTACTTCTATAGCATTTATTATATATAATCGAAAAAAATTCATTGGCTCATTATAATTAAAAAAATACAGGAGCTGTTGGTCCGGCCGTGGACCCTGGAAAAACGGAGACGTCATCGAAAAAACGCTGCACAGCCGCCACTTTGAAATTAATCGCTTAAAAAAAATTATTGTATACGTTGGTGATATGTATGATAAACACCCTTTTTTGTAATCTCGATTTATTTTGTAGTTTTTCTGAAAAAAAAAATCCCCAAAAAGCCAATTTTTTTGGCCTCTAGAGTGGCCTAAGGCTTTAAATGTAATCAAATTTCTCACATTCCAATCTGTAACATACTGAAGAATAAATTCTTCATCTCTGTAGAAACGAGTTGACGAACAGGAAGAGGCTAAACCCAAACAAAGTCAATCCATCCAGCATAACTGAAAAGCCTACCAAACCGATCAACTGTAGATTTTGTACCCGCAGAGTGTCTTTCATTTCATTTTCTATAGACTAGTTATCAGTTATCTGCCATCACATATAGTCCTGGATTTGCCAATAGGCCGTTTACGCAGCTGCTTAGGGATGGCAGACTTTGGGGGGCGGCGGATTTTAGAGGCACCTAAAAAGGACCTATATACGAGCGATTAAGATAGGAGGGGCGGCACAAATCCAAGTGGCCGATACTTAACCTTCAGTAGTCACAATTAGCTAGAATCACGTTATAGTCATACTGGGTCCATGGGACCCAGGCATTTTTAAACTGTTATGAATAATGAAATAACAATGCATCGAGCGACATGAAAAAAATAGTGAGGTATAATTTGAACCTTGTTTAATACAAGGATATTGGTTAAAAACCAAAAATCAAATTTTAAATATGCGAAAAAAATTATGCAAAAAAAAAACGTGAAAAATGACTTTTTTTTACAAAAATTGCTGTAACTCTTGTGATTATTGACAAAAAAATTAAAAAATGGTTTTATAATCCGGAAACAATGTACTTTGAAATAGACATAGCGGTTTCTGTGGACTTTTCAAAAAGTATATTTATTTCATCCAACGTAGGCGCGATTTAGAAGGAAAGAATGAAACGCTTTTGCATATAAAAAAAATGTCAATCTTTTTTGGAACAAATTAAAAAAAAAATGTATGATTTATTGGAAAAAAATAGTTGTACGGAAAATATTTATTGGAAATATTTATTGGAAAAAAATAGTTGTACCAAACAAAATAATTTGTTTGACTATTAAGGGTTGAGAAAAGTATAAATCCGGCACTGATCACGTATGTCTTAGGATTCCTGCAAAAGCTTGGAACATCTTCTATATCAGCTTGTGCTTTATCTGGGGCACGTATACAGACAATTCTTTTTTTCGAACAACTTGCGGTGCATGTACACGAGGTTTTGAGGTTTTTCTTTATGTGCATATGCATATTACTGGAACAGGGGCGTAGATGAAAATGGAAGACACGAAACAGCTTCTGTTGCATGTATATGCAAATCCAGTGTACTTTTTTTAAACCTGTTTTCGGAATATGTGCGTATGTATATAGCTCGAGTACACATGAACAAGGATGAAAATTCATCCCCGTAGTGTTCACCCCGAGGGGTTGCAGTCTTCACGCAACTATATACCGCTCATGATGATCGTTGTGAATCGTTGCATGGGGGCTTTCATGCAGGGTTATCCACCTATGATTTTCCTTTAACTTACCAAAGAACGAGTTCCACTCGCTCCACGATACTTTGCTGGCACATCAAATGAATTCTTATACTTGGTGATACACATGCACGTATGTGGGTAAAAAGTACGCGCAATTTTCCGAATTCCTTTGTGGATATTCACTTGACTTGTGTAGCGCAGGGGTAGCTCGCGTGGAAGTAGAGAGGTGTTCGTTTACCCTCCCCCCTCATGCTCTATCTCCCTTTATTCTACCCTACCATCGAGACGTAAGGACGCTTTGTCTCTCTCACTTTACCTCCAAATGCCTTCGGCGTCTTCCGGGGTCATGAGGAATTTAACAGGTCCTTGGAATTCGAATAGAAGCTTCGAGGTTTCGAGACCTCAAGACCCTCACTCACTCTCCTTTCCTCTTAATAAAATACCGCATACATACGTATAGTCATTCAGCCCTACTTAATATTGAAACGAGCCCATTTATTGAATATACCGTCGTAAAGACGGATGCAAAAATCGGAATTAGTAAAGTTGCGGGTCAAAAGAGGAAGATGTAAAAACACTACTTTTTTTATACGAGCGTGCATCTGCCGGATTGCAGAGATTGATAGAAAATTGAGGGTTTCTAGGGAAATTGATGGTGAATTCGTTTTCAGGGGGTCGATATGCACTTGTAAAAGAATATTATGGGGGGTAGAAGTTTTAAGGGGCCATACCAGTGTGATACTTTGAAAAAAACCGTTTTTCTTTGCCTTTTTCAACAGTTTATACTTTCAGAAATATCATTATCATTTATATCATTTATATCAATATCATTTTATCTTGCAAAAATCGATAGTTAAATCTTTAAACGTGTTTTTCTCGAAATGGGATTTTTCAAATTTGCTGACATTGTAACTCAAAGAGCAATTATCCGATTGACTTGAAATTTGAACTGAGTACTCTTGAATATATTTACTCTACAATGACGTAGGATATTTTTGATTGGATGAAAATTGACGATTTGGCATTGAAAAAAACGACCATTTTATAGGCAAGAAAACGACTTTTTTCACAACTACGCCATTTTGTTAGATTTTGATATTTTTCGAGAATCCTACAGTACAGGAAATACCTTCCAGTTTAACGACATTTTTTCCTTTTTCGGTTTCAGCTACTCAATCGGCCGGAATCATATCAGCAGTGGAGGAACTTTTTTTTTGGCGCCTCCGCAGGCGGCGCATAAATCGCTTGGATCTCAATATTTTTCTATGAAAAATTATGTAATATAGGTCAAATATAGCCAAATATATTGTTATTTTTCCGAAGCATTTAATTGAGTACTTTCCTTCTAGAAAATTCCCGAAAATCACCCAAATTTTTAGCGTTTACACTGGTATAGCCCCTTAAATGAATTTTGTGAAAATTGGGGTTTTGTTGTGCAAAAATTCTCTCAGAGGCTCCCAACAAGTCTGCCAGTTCTTCTTGCGTTTGACACGAGTCTTTGTTCAATAATGCCTTCAATCCTGCATCTTCAAATGTTTGTGGCGTTTCTTCACGTTCCTTATTTTCCGTGTCAAAATCACCACTTTTGAGAGGTCTAAGCCAGTACTCCCAAGTTCACATCGATAGACCATGGTTCCCATAAGCCTCACATAGCAACCGATGACTTTCAGTTGTTTTTTTTTTTAATGGAAGCAGCAAAGTAAAGCTCCCGCAAATTGCATTTTGTTGGCACAAAAGTCGACATATTTGGAGTTGAAAAAACTATGTTGTTTACACTTCGACAAAATAAGACGTACTGAAAACTATAGCCTAATGATGACGCTTTAAAGCCTTAAGCCACAGTAACGGGTATAAAATCATGTGCGAATTTAACAATTTTTTTTTCTATGAAAAAGTGATTTACTCACAAAATTAATTACACATCTATTTAGTATGAATATCAAGCTGTCAGAAAAATGTATTTTTTTCCATGTACAAAATGGCCGACTACTAATATTTTCTTTTCTTATCTTTTTTTAGGCGCTCCGCGGCGTGACATTTAGCATCCACAATTTTTTACCTAGAACAAAAAACAAAAATTCCCGTCAATCTACATTAGAATACCTAGAGAAGTACGTACGGAATGTAAAAAATATTGTTTTATTCAAAAGTTGTAGGTATTTGAACTTAAGAAATGAATTTTCAGTGAAAAATTTCGTTAAAACTGCTCATAAACTGCTCATAAAATGAAAAGTTTTCGATTAATCATAAATTCCGTAGGTACTTCTCTGCGAAATGCAATTAGGAACATAACTTTTAAATTTGAAGTAAATCGAGTGAAAATTGTTGAAGTTATTTGTCACGCAAATTGGAAAAAGCTGTTTCGAGAAGTTTCGAGTAGTCGGCCATTTTGTACATCGAAAAAAAATATATGTATATTTTCTAACAGCTTGATATTCATACTAAACAGATGTGTAATTAATTTTATGAGTGAATCACTTTTTCATACGAAAAAAATTGTTAAATTCGCCCGTGATTTTGTATCCGTTACTGTGGCCTAAGGCCACAGTAGGTAGGCCACATGAAGGTGGTTAGGTTATGGTCCTATGGGATTTGATACTTTAAAAACTTACTTGTGCCAAATAAAAACCAAATAAAAACCAAATAAAAATCCTAAAATGTTTGCCATTGCGGCCGAACATACGTAACTTCACTGAATCGTCGGTCATTGATTTTCTATTTTGATTTTCCACCGCACTCTGCGCTGGTTCGCTTCGTTATCGTTTGCTTTTTAAAATGCCGCTCGACACATTGAGTTCCGATCATTTTTCGATTTTTGCGAATTTGTCCGCTTGCCCTTTTTTTGCCTCCCATTGCCTCTTCTTTATTAGCCATTTTTCCATTTAGCCAAAGGAGTTTGTTTGGTTTTTTTTCTTCTATGTATTCATAGTGGATTTCTGATCGTCTCGCATGAGCAGAATTTTCTTTCTTGTTCCACCGAAATCGAATGCTTGCGGATGAAACTGCAAAATCGACCCTTGATATGCTTCACTCTAAGGGGTGATGCCACCCTTTAAAACAGTTTTTCCGCCGAAAAAGAATACGTACCTAATCGTTTTTTATACTCTACCATGTGCATGAGTTTAAAAAAAATCGAATGCGAACTACAAAGTGATCTTCCTTGTTAATAGACCTGAAATTAACAAAATGCGGAATTGATCATCTGGTGCGTCCATTTTGAAAATTTAAACTTAATATTTTATATGGTTGATTGAAGTTGGGAAAAAATATGCGAGGCAGCTTGAGCGATGAAACTTTGGGTCCGAAAACCAGCCTGTAGCTTGCTCCATAGACGTGAAGATCTTTATGCACTTCAATAATTTCAAGCCTGATCGAAATTACACGTATCTTCCTTCTCGAAAGATCTTCAATCTGCAAGGAATCCCAATTGTTTATTCTGGCCGCAAATTTTTTCGAGCTTAAGGTAGTTCCTCTGCGAAAATCTCAACCAAAAGTTTACATACCATGTTCATGTTTAAAAGATTGATAATTGGTTTAATTAGTAATAAATAAAATTGAAAACTACGCAATATTCACTCGGTACTAGTAGATAATATGATGGATATAATTTATTGCCGCAAAATATATTTTATATTGTGCTTTTGATCTACCATTGCCAGTAAACTTTTTGCCGGGACTGTCCAGGCTTTGCCCCAATTGTTTTTTTTTCAGGCTTTGCCAGGCTTTGCACCAAAATTGTGAGGGCTTTTCATGGTTATATCTTGGAAACTAGATGGTGAATCATTCTCATTTTTTTTCGCATTATTCGTGATATCTTACTCTAGCTTATCCTCGTTTTTTATCAATTTCTTAATTTTAGTTTTGACGGTACAATTAATGATGCTCTGTTTGCCCATCATAACGCATTTGTTACGTGTAAACCAAGCCAACTTTAAGTGTAAATATCTCAGGTTTGGGGTGGTCAAACTTATTCAAATTGCACAGATGTTTGGATAATGTATTAAATAACATATATGTCAAATTTCAACCATTTCTTAATTCAGCTCTTCTGTGGAGGTACCACCTTAATTTTTTATCGTCCACTTCTACGTAGTTCGTTCGGATACCGCGTATTATTAATCCTTCTTCCCTTCTTTTCATTACTCTTATGAATTAACCCTCACTGGCCATTGTGGGGTTCGAATCACCCCATCCACTTTTTTTCTTATGCGAAAATGTATCGGTCTGTATTCTATACAATTCTGGCAAGTAAGCGTTAATTTCGATTTTTGGCTTAACAACCTACACGGTCTTCCAAAGTGAACTTCTTTGATGATCTGACAAAATTTCCAAGTAGAAAAATTCAATGGTTCATTTTTTATAACATTTTTTTCCGCTGGGGTGTGAATTAACCCCAGTGTGGCAAGTACGTGATTCTATAGAAGTGTGACAAGTCAGGGTTAATATTCATCCCTGTACGACAGGAGTACTGACTTCTGTTATAATTGGACAAACTTCTGGGGCGACCAATACACACGAAGCAACCCTTTCGTGATGAATAAATAATTTAACTTTGAATTCGTGGCAACGTCAAGATTCAAAATGTCAATACTTTCCAACATCGAGTAATACCGAAAATTAAATTCTTCGAAAAAAAATCCCTGTGCTTAAGAAAAAATTCATCAATCAAAAAACAAAAGAACTAAGACAGTGCTTGAGTAGTGAAGAAACCAACTGACATCATAATAATCGTTTCCAAACAGCGTTAATATTTTGATTAAAAATATGAAAAATGATTGCGTTTTTCCGTAATTAAATTCCGTTTTGAGAGAAACAGAGACGAATTTTTCGATATTTCGAATGAATTCGAATAGCCGTGGCCGAGGGTATATTCATGAAGAATATAATTCGTGAAGTACTCTGATATATCACTGAAAGTAAGAGGAGCAGTTGGTCTCGCGAACGACAAGACATCAAAGTGGGCACGAGGCTTCCGTATAATTAGTGTCAGCCGTATTTGCATATTGATTGAAGAGAACGTGTCGACTCGTAGCGGCGAAACTCTCGGCTGTATATACAGTCGATGCTACTGCCCTACACTCGGTGCGCTCTTTTTTTTCCAGAGCAAGCTCGTCTTTCGCGACGTCCACAAATGCTTGCCTTCGTCAGATCAAAATCTCTCGGATCTCCTTGCACAGGCATCAAAATTCCAGCTCTTTCGGGTTGATAATATCAACGATCCATTACATATCTTTAAATTCGAACCGATCCCCATTCTGATTGTGACGTGGTAATATTTTAAATAATAATTCTTAAAAAATACTGAAACTTCATAAAAAAATTATCATTTTGTTATCTCATTAAATAAAATGAAAAAAAATTATATATATATATATATATGACCGTATACTGTCATATTTTTTATTTTTTTTATTCCAAAGGCGTAGATTACCCGCATATATTGATATTCATATATTTTTCTTTTTTAAAGTATGCATTGAGGTCTTCGGAGAATTAAATTGTGGAAAATAGCAATAAAAGTGTTTCTACATTGGTCATCCACGTCGTGTGTGATAAAATACTTATTACGCAATTCTCCGGAGGTATTAAACCTGCATTGACGTGGTACAAGAATCGCAATCTCGTATGCGAATCTGGGGCATTTTGAATTATATCTCCGTAATAATAAGTATCGTAGAGGCTAAAGCCATAAGTTTGTCGTAAATTGTTAAACTGCAGCACGTCGTACAAAATCGTTAAAAATAATACAAGAATTGAAGATAAATTACGAGACCTTGAGTGCAAATGCGAGAAAACGGCTCTACGAGTTGAGCCACGTGAACTATCAAGCACGAACGTTCTCATTGTTAAAAAAGCAATTTTTCTAGGCCCGTGCGAAATACGAAATGAGTTTTTTTTCGAATTTCAACAGGAGGAGGATTTTGAACAAGAATTTCGATTCCTGTCTTACAAACTAGAGAAAAATCGGTGAGTAAATTTGGACATTACTTTTTCATAATTTGCAATTACTTCCATTAATTTCAAAATGCTTTCATATCTTTCTTTCTCAAAATCCCCAAAAATTATAGAAAAGTAATCTTTTGTAACTATCGTACTACTTTGTATGTAACAAGCTGATCTTCGTGATACGCTTTTCATAAAAAAAATCATCTAGTTTCCTTCATAAAGTCCTAAATTAACAACGAAACTCATCATCCTTTTATGATATACAATGTTATGTATTATAATTTCGAAATGGACATTTCTTTCGGCCATTTAACTTTGCCTTTCTTGGCGAAAAATGCTGCCCTCGAAAGATAAAAAGAACAAGCTTTTACTAGATCCAATATGCAGAAAAATCCGCAGAACAATTCGGAATACTTCTTTCCTGCTGCACTGAAAAAAACACGATTATTAAAGGGATTCGACCAACAGATGAATAAAAAAAGAATAATGGAATAAATGGTTTCCAAAAATTTTTGCGGTTTTTTTTAAATCTTCGAGCAATTTGTTTGAATGAGGTGGGTAAATCCGAGTGGGTATCTCGAAGACGGATGTACAATATCAACATTAACAGCGGCATCACCCTTCCCTTCTCGCCATTGCGTACGCGGGTAAAAGAGAGAAAGGGGGGAGCGCGTGCCAAGAGCTAACATATGAGCGTTCGGTGACTCCTCAGTTTTGTGGATAAATCGTGCCTGGGGTCCTCTCTTCCACGATTCAAATTCAACGCCGGACGGGTGAAATCGGTGCAGATTTAAAGAGAAAGGAAGAATAAAAAAGTAGTGAAAAACCGATAGTTGGGGCTGGAAGAGAGGGAGAGAGAGAGAGAGAGGGAGAGAGAGAGAGAGAGAGAGAGAGAGAGAGAGAGAGAGAGAGAGAGAATGGTAGGGCAAGCGTAGGGTGGTTTTGTGAAATTGAGGGCGAAGGAGAGAAAGACAGGAAGCTGTATACAACAGTAAAGTGCAAGTCACTAGGTAAACGACCAGGAATTGTTAAAACACCCCGACCTTTTGTGGCTATTTTGATTTTCAAATGACAAGAATATGTATGTGTACACACACACATACACACACATATGTATAATATATAGGGCCTTGAGGGGTTAAGAGATGAAATAAAGCTTAAGGGTATACGGGCGACAGGGAATTTTTGCTCTAGTATGAGCAAGGGAAACAAGAGCGACGATGGGACATTGTACGATTTTTAGATAAGCGGCTGAGAGCTATGAGGACGTATCTCGAATAATTTTTTATACAAAAGTATGCAGGATCTACAATAGCGGCGGTCGCGTGTGTGCGTGGCATCAAATCCCAACTTTGCCTGTATATGTAGCTTTAAAAGCGTGAGTCGTCAATTTTGTTGTCCCGCAAGATCTTTCATTATCGAGGGGGATTACAGCGAGGACAAAATTTACGCCCCGTGCCGCAAAAGTCATATATCCGAGTTATTGGACGTTTTTTTCTGGTTTAGATCGATTAGAAAAAAAACGTGTCTGGTCTATAGAAACTGTCGAGTAAAAAGGGTGAAAAAAGAATACATTGTTTTTCTAGATTCTTTTATTTCTGGTCCTGGTTTATTTTATTATTCTTTTTTGTATTTTCGATGCTCCTTTGTTTATGCCCTTGGGGGCTTTTGGGGTTTTGTTTATTTGACTTTTGCCCCACATCTGGCACTGCATTATTTTTAGTTTTTTAGAGACCATCATGAATGGCATTACCCAATTTGCCCCCACACACCACTGGATTGGGTTTGCACGAGGGCGCAGGGAAATCGCTCAAAACTTCCGCCATCGAAAGAATAAAAGAACTTTCCTGGTCGAACATTATTTCATCTTCGCATTGTATAATTTTTGCCGATGAGCCTATGAAAATGTAGGATCTTGGAGATCATGAAATTAACCCAAATTCAAGGTAGGAATAAACAGAAATACCTAGACAAATAAGCCTTTATTTAATGTACGAAAAAGTAGAAAATAATTTCTTTTACCAAGTCACCTATATGTGACTATAGATAAAAACTGGGCCGCTCAACTTTAAAAATGTTTAATAAATTTTGTCAATTCAGTTTCATTAACCATATTTAATTTTGCACAATATTAATTAGAGAAATTATTATCACACGTTTATACCCACTTTTAGGATTTTTATTTAAGAATTCTGAGGTTGTTTTACAGTAAATTAAATACAGTTGATATGAAAACGGATTTATGTAAATTAAAGGTTACATGTCTAAATTTTGAGCGCCCCAAGCTATCGTTTATAGTCTCACATAGGTGACTATAAACGATATAAATTATTTTCTAGTTTTTAGTCGTTAATCGATTTTTCTAGTTAGTTGTTACTAGTGGTTTACTAGTTTACGAGTTTGTACGTTAGGAACATATAATGCTTGTAAAAAATAACAAATACTGTAAATGGGATTGAACTTACGACTAACTGCTGCCTATGAACTTTTCAGATACAATCACAGTCGGCGAGGAATTTGTTTTTATCTGTTAGTGAGATTTTTTATGGATGATTAGATATTGCTAATTTTTAATGAAACGTAGAACATTTTATGGATATTTTTTTTCCGTTTAACGCGTTACCCCCACTTGTAGCGCAAAAAAGGCCTTTTTCATGAATTTTTTTAAAGAAAACTACAAAACTTTTTTAATCGATCAATATACCATTTTAAAGAACACATCTTGAAAAACTTTCAGTAATTTTTTTATTGAAAAATATTACATTGTTTAGTGGCAAATGGCCGTCAATGAAATAATGTTTTTATATACACGGTATGCGGTGACCAACATTCGGGCGAAGTGGATCATCTGAAAAAAAAATGCGGATGAATTTAGTCAAATATAAGTATAAACTAGTCTTTAATCGAAGGATTTTAAAAAATA